>OX632359.1:8813270-8873270 GCA_951751655.1 Ophion costatus
AGTAATACAAAGAAATTTTCTTTTCTATAGAGTTCAAACAAATTCAACTTTGCTTGTATGCGAAAAACTGTGAAGAACTTTGGTTCGTGGTGAAAAATAAAATATTAGGAACAAAGTTCAACCAAAGTTATTTGCTATGCTCCTGCATGTAAAGAACTGTGACTGCACTGTAAAAAAAGATATGAAATTTACAATACGTTTAAGATACAAAAGAATTGAATTTTACGAACTCACTCAGTAGATGAAATTAAATTCGAAACACTTGTATCGTAAATTTAAAACAGGAACATGAAATTCTAACATGGATATAGAATTTAATAGATGGAACATGGAATTTCAAAGGCAAGTTTGTAAATTTGTGGAAAATGTATTGCATTAACCCGTGTCTTCAATTGAAAACTACCACAGATGTATGATAAATCAACTATAAAAAACAGAGCATTGAAAATACAAAACAAGTTTGAAATTTATTTACAGCTGCCTGAAAAATATAATATATGTGAAACTGAATTTTACGATACGTACAATGCATGATCACAACAGATTTATTTAAAAGTGCGAAACTGGAATTGAAAAAAGAATTCATAAACGCTGATGAAAATCACATGATACAACGTGAAAATTATATTAAATTTACACTACATTTAAGGGACAAAAGAATTGAATTTTACGAACTCAGTAAATGAAATTGAATTGAAGACACTTGTACCGTAAATTTAAAACAGGAACATGAAATTCTAACGTGGATATAGAATTTAATAGATGCAACATGGAATTTCCAAGAAAAGTTTGCAAATTTATGGAAAATGTATTGCATCAACCCATGCCTTAAATTAAAGATTACAACAATTGTATATTAATTCAAATATAAAAAACAGAGTATCGCAAATACAAAACGCGCTCAACCCACCTCGGCCGCTCGCGACGACCGATGGTCGCGCGTGGTTCGCGTAGCGCCCGAGGGACGGCCCCTTGTTCCGCACGTTCCCATAGCCACTCGCAGCTTCGGTCGGGCATATAACCCGACCACCGGTTACGACCGTCCTGGGAAAAACAGACGCGTTTGCAACTCGTGCACGCGTCGGAGAGTATCACAAACTCGTTACCTCTCCATATCCACGCCAGAGTCGCAGTTCTTGAACTCGCCTATCCGGAAGGAAATTATTTTGCCCTTTTTACGCCGTCAGGTGTTGAAGGAAGAAATTTCACAAAAACCACCTTTTTTATCTCTAGCTCCCGTCGAGGAGGATAAATACGAGTCAAATTTTCAGTGGGCTTAATTATCAATTTCTGAAATAAACTTAATACTTAGGATCAGTAATTTTAATACATACCCGTATGTTGATATTAGCAAATGGTTCTTGAATTTAATATACATGGATGTGAACATTTTTTTACACGTGCATTATTTTTCAAACGCACTAGTATATATTAATATTACGGGGCTACACTTTTATTTTTAAAATAACCTGCTTTGGATTTTCAAAATATTATCTGAAATTTCATAAACGGCGTCCGCATAAAAACATCATACACTTGTGTATTAATTTTTATACAGAAATTTTTTAAAGTGTACTTTGTATACTTTGTATACTTGTAAAAAAAAATCTTAACACAGTCTTATAAAAGTACTCTCGTACTCCGACACACCTAAGCACTGCGTAATCTTATACGACCTGCACATTTTAAACAAACATTACTGTTACTGCCATTTATTGGTGACATGCGAAATTACTTTCATTTTGAACAATAATCTTAGTACACCGGCGTATGAAATAAATAGTTGTTTTTGAAAAAGTAAATTGTGTTTCGTACTTGTAATGCTATGAAAACGTCAAAAATAAATAAGAAATTGCAACCAAAACTTCAAACTTACCTGGCCTCTCCGTGTTATTCCACTTTGGATTTTTACTTGTCACAAACCCTCACGCTGTTAGGCGGTCTAAACGAATAGAAGTTAGCTTCAATTAGCAAACCGTTACATCAGTAGCGTAACTGCGTACTCTTATCGCCTGCGTACCCCTATACCACGTTACCCTAAATATAATACAGTACTACCTCTCTAAGAGAGCGGTCTAGGGCGGTTAGGGGAAGAAATTCTCGAGTAATTCGTCGCCGAAGCCTTCCCCCACCGCTAGGTTAGCGCGCTTGTTGTCCGCGACAAACTCGAGAGGCCTCGGGTACACTGGACAGCTCGAGCTAGGTGGGGGAAGCCATAAAATGCGCTCAAGCGGAACGGCGGGGAAATTCTCTCTTAGCGAGGGCTCTCTTAGAGAGGTAGTACTGTAGTGAAATACTAATACTGTAGATTCAACCATTTCTCTAAATTGAATTCCCGAAAAGTCACGTCGAAAATGGGTGTTCACACTAGAATCCGGTCTTAATTTATCGTTGCTCGCTTACGACTGAACAATTTCGTCCATCCACCTGATTTTGTTTCCCTGTGCATTACCATTCAAGTCAATTTATTGCGGTGACTGTAAAATAGTAAAAAGAAAACAAATCCTAATTTAACAAGGTTCCGTCTGTCCCCACACGGCCCAGTGATCGAAATTGCAACTAACGGCTACAGACTATCGGCTCGAGTGGGTTTTCTGACTCGTCAGAAAATTCCACAATTTTGCATCATTCGAAGGCTATCTATGGTAGTCTCAAAAATCCATTGGAAAAAAAATAACGACCACCCAAGAGTACGAGAAACGCATTTCCTTTCATCTCAGTCTTTATTTTCATCATATTAAAGTAGCAAATACACAAAGTTGTAAATAAAAAAAGAAGGAACCGTATGTTTTGTATATTTAAATATATATATATACTCGAACATGCATATAGACAAATTCAATGGGTTCGATACGGGCGAATCATTATAAACACATCTAATAACTAGCGCACAAGTAATTGCGAGACGTTGTTAGACGACAACCAACGATGGACGGAGTCACGAAGAAATAAAAATAATAATTTATCTGAGCGAAAAAAAACCAAAAAAACGTTCCGGACAACGGCAAATTCGCATGCGAATTTGAATGGGACATTCTACAATGAAATATAGAATTATAGATTATTCGTAGCGATCTACGGTAGTTGCGTTTTTTTCGGCAGGCGACTCGTAGATAGTGCACCACTATACCCGTGCAGAAATGTGACCGGGTATTCTCGATTTTACGTATGGTGCAGGCCTGGCTTGCCTCGTCCGATTTACCTAACCGGGGCCTTTCATGGAACAGACCAGGAATATAACTAAAATCTTTTCCTGAGCAGAACATGGACATTTCTTGAATATTAGTTCCCGACCTAATTTCACATCGAACGATTTGGCGTACGTCATCCCGCAAAATCTAATCATCCGATTCACTTTAAATTTGGATTGGACATATTTTATAACATATTCAATCGACTGACCAGCTGATTTTTTCATATGTTCGTCCGTTTGTTAATAATAAACGTTCAAAGTCGTTAGTTTTGGTCAAAAATCGACCTTTTCTAATCTCTGCCCGATTGTCGACTGCTTGTCGGGAGTGCCGCACGAAGCGCCACCGAGGAGGAACTTCGGCCGGCCGAGAGATGGCGCTAGAGCGCCAGCTCGGGCGATACTCTTGCGGTTTGCCTTATCGATCGAGTTTATTCGCAGCAATTATAAAGAGTAATTCGGGGACTCCCTAGTTCGAAGCCGTGCGTTTTCGGCGAATTAGGTGCGGCACGGCGTCGAGTTCACCATCTACACACGACCCGCTGCGTTTCTTCCGGTGATATTTTCGAATATTTTGAACTTGGCCGCACCGACGAGTGGACGGAAATTGTTATCGTCACCGCGTTTTTCAACGACACTGGCTGAGTGGCTTCTTTCGCGGTTGCAGAAATGCCGAAGAAAACTCCGAGAAAACCGATAGTCACGCGGAAGCAGAAAATCGCGGTGAGTACAGGCGACCACGGGGAAATAAAGAACGATTACGCGATGTCGATAAGGGGTGACCTTGACAAAGAAATATCGTTTAGGCCGCGAATACCGCGTATTTCACGCACGGTGTCGATTCCTCGACGGAAAACGTCAACGTCGCGGAAGAATATCTCGAAAATCCCGTTCAAGCCGAGATCGACAAGAACCATTACAGGTAGCGTGAATTTTTTTAACTCGAAGTCAAACGCCATCGCTCGATCTTTTCTTCGATTTGTGTTCTTTCTTGGCACTAACGGCAACGATGTTATAAACGAGACAAACGAGACGCCCCTTCACCTTCATAGCGAAACACGCGAAACAATTTTTTTTTCACTCAGACAATTTCGATGCACGTAGGAAGACGTAGTTGCGGTAGCCTTAGAAGAACGGTTTTATTATATACATTTTTTTTCTCGAGTTGGCCTGGGTCATTACTCGGATGGGTGACCGCTCGGCCGATCGTAGGCTCGAGGGCCAAATTCGGGGCGTGATGAAGTTATAACGAGTTCCCTATGGTAACACAACTAAAACGCGGTAGAATGTAGCTACTTGTATCGGCACGGGATTCCTGCAGTTTCCCTGTGACCATGTTCAAGTACCATGTGGAAATGGAAATACTGAAGGAAGACTAGTGTTCAGAGTTAAAGCAAAAGCGTCAGAGTTGTGAAAGCCTGCAGGAATGTGAAGAGAAGCGTGGAAAAAAACTTCTTGTTTGAGGCAATACGTGTTCCATGAGACAAATATCTACAACAAAGTTTTCTCTGTAATTCTCTGTAAATTCACGGAACGGTTATTACCTTCCTATATTTCCAATTGTTTCGCTGTTTCCCCCAGAGCGGTGAAACTCCGCAATGGACTCACGGCTCTACTGATATCGACTGACGATCCTTTGCCGCAAAATAAAGCGCCAACGACCGATAATGGCAATGACGAAAAAGGTAAATAGTTTCTAGATCACAGGGTTTTTGTCTGCCCGACTGAAATGATCGTTCTGAAAATACAAAGGCTTCTTGATTAGTTAAAGATGAACCCCCTAGAGAGGCCGATACGCGGGAGGCTCGGATTGTTGAGTTTTGGGACCGTGTTGCAAAGGAAGAGGCGGAGGTAACGTTTGCTTAGGTATTCGAAAACAGCGAAACAATAATGACGAGAGCAAGTTTCCATTTCAGAACCTCTCGTACGCTTCTTGCGCTCTGTGCTTGAACGTTGGGACATTGAGCGATCCACCTGGCATTTCCGGTATCGCACGCATATTGAGCAGAGTCGTCCTCTGTTCGTCTACGAAATATCCTCAGGTACTATTACGTTTTTGCGTATGGTTTCAGAACACACAAACACAATTTACACACAGCTATTGGCTGAATGTAAATCAGGAACGTTCATATCCGTTCTGCATTACGTTATTTTATTCATTTGCTAATTGTTCCTATTCAAATTCCTAGCATAAGGCAAAAATGATTTTTTTTTAATTCACGTTTCTTGCAAATTGATTTGGTATCGTAGAAAACTGTCGATGAGAATCGACGCCTGCGTGCATTTATTGGACCGGCTTGGAAAAAAACTCAAATCACAAACTTCTACATTGCTCCTGTATGACTGTATTTCATTTGTCTTGCCATTTTATGATTAAAGGCCTCACACAAACAAGTTTCATTGATCTATTTCGGATGTTTCCAAAAAAAAAAATATTTTTCCTCCACAAATGGTAAAACATTGAATCTGCAATTTCTTGTATATTTTTTTGCGAAGATGAGAGGATTCGGCTGATGCAGGTACTCACTCCTTTACACTGCCGGATGCCCCACTATTGCGAAACGATAAAACGGCCTCTAAAAAGAATGAAGAAAAAAAAATCTTTGCCAGAACAGTAGCAACTTTGCTCTTAATTTTACAGGTCAAAAGTTTCGCCAATTTTTTGTCGAAGCAGGGCGGTTTTTTGTTGCCGATGCCCGATCATTGCGAGTTGACGGTTTTTTCCTTCAAACTGCTAACGGCGCAATTGTCCGACGCGTTGGACCGCTTCACCAACTGTTTCGTGAATCCAATATTGAGACGCGATGCCATAATAGCAGAGCGAGATATCATTAAAGAGTAAATACCCTTCGCACACTTGCTTAACTGTATCTACTTTGTGATATTTCGTTTTCATTTGCAGTCCACACCTCTATTTTTATTTGGAGCATGTGCTACATAATAATTTCGTGAAATTCGGACAATGAAACTATATAAATAATTTTCGTTTTCACATTTTTGGCTCGACGGAACAGGGAATATCGACGAAACCGTCTCATGATAAGCTCGCAGGACCAGAAAGACCGTTTGTTCAACGCTTTGTCATCAGGCATCAAACGTCACGCCGGCAGTGCGGACGGTTGGAACGACGGATCAAAATTGTTTTGCATAACGAAAGATGCTCTGTTGACGGAAGTGAACAAATTTATGAAGCGCCATTATAGCGCAAATCGGATGACAGTCGTGATACAGGTAATGCCGGAGGGGGGGTGGGGGGGTAGAAAAAAATTAACACAAAAGGAATAAGTAAGATGATTGATAAATCGTTTGCACATTTATTCGTATGTACATTAACAAACTTGTGTTCTAAATTTCATCAAAAAAGAATAATAATTCAAGAAGTTATAAAGATCTTCGCAAGGGACTTTGAACGTGAGGAACCGGTGTACTTGTTTTTAGCCACTTGGTTGATCTGAAAAAAAAACGCTTTTTTTTCTTGGTGTATATCAAGGGCGTCGCTGGGGGCAGAGAGGGGCAGCTGCAACCCCTTCCACCTAGATTTTCGAAAAATTGTATATAAGGGTCTAAAGTGTCTAAAATTCATATTACCCCCATGCCATCTTCCCCCCTGGTCCATTAGCTGATGACACCCCTGGTATAGATAATATTGGCTAAGACTTGACCGAGCTTTTCTTATTATCGTGTTTTTATCATTAAAAAAATCTATTTTTCAGGAAGAATGGCATCATGATTGTTGATAACTAATGAAAGAAAAAAAATGTTGAAGAAAAACGTCGGTCAAAACTACTATCAAACTAAATAAGTGTACCAAACTTACAAAAAGTTCGTTCGTTAAATGTCGAGAAATCTTGTACACCATTTTGAAAACCATAGTTTCGAGAAATCGTGCACACCATTTTGCAAACTATAGTTTCGAGAAATTGTCCACACCGTTTTGGAAAAAACATAGTTTCGGGAAAAACGCGATTAAAGCTTTACTAGCAGTTCTATCGTTCCAAGCAAAAGTTTACCTTACTCTTTAATTTGAGTTGCCGCAAGCAACGAACGAATGTTGGTCATTTGCACATCAGCCGAACCCCTCAATTCAGAACAATTGGACAATCGCAATTCATGGCTTATTCAACAAGAAACTGCTAATTGCCCGGATTTCAATGATCCTCTCGTAAGATTTAGTGGAACTTACTAACATTGAAGAGTTCAACTTTTATTGGATATGCCTACCCGAGAGAACAGCAATATCCTGTAAAATTTTTCCATGAAACGCTGTGCGTTCCTCGACCCAAAATAAGCAACTTTTCCTTGAGCTCTCGTTAAAATTGGATTTTACAGGCTAGTCTGCCCCTTGACACTCTGGAAGAATACTTCCGCAAATACTTTGCTAGAATACCTAACAACGGACTGCCGCCAGTCGATCTAAGTTCTCACAGTTACCTACAATTCTTCAATATGTCAGCATTCAATATGTTGTACGAAATGAATCAAGTACCCGGTGGCCCGAGCAAGGTAATTTCCACATACGCGCCCAGATATGGTTATACGCGGACACGTATACGAGCTGTGAATTTGCAGATAGAATTGAACTGGCCGATGCCATCACGTCATGGACTCTACCGCAGCAAACCGTATTTGTACATCCACTGGTTGATAGAGAACGAAAAGGAGGGCTCCCTCGTGTATTTGTTGCGAAAAAAAAATTGGTGCAGCAAAGTCGAGGCTTATGTTGGGAAACGTGATTTCGAGAGCAACACAATTTACAGCCTTTTCACTATATCCATCCACCTTACGCCGGATGGGCATCGATACCAGAAAAAAATCATCGACTTTGTTTATTCGTACGTGAATTTCTTGAAGCTCCTGTGTCCGGAAAAACGGGTGTGGGATGAAGTTCGTCGTACTGCGGAAGGCGTGTTCAGGTATGTGGGAAAGTAAATTTTGAATTTTTGATCGAGTCTATACGTGGTTTGCTGCTACACACGAATGAAACGTCTATGCGGATATACTCGTACACTGTACAGCATTCTCCTGACTGACGATCGCACAACGTCATGCGTCTTGTCTTGAGAAAAATTCCGTCTTTATCGTGATTGTGTTTCGGAAGCAGAACGGCCGAAATTTTGTTTTTTTATACCTCATCTGAATAAGAATGCTCTGGAGTGCGGTATTTTTTTAAGGCGTTGCCCCCACTTGTAGCGCAAAAAAAAGCATTTTTCATGAATTTTTTAAAAGAAAACTACAAAGCTTTTTTAATCGATCAATATACCATCTTAAAGAACACATCTTGAAGAACTTTCAGTAATTTTTTTATTGAAAAATATTACATTGTTTAGTGGCAAATGGCCGTCAATGAAATAATGTTTTTATATACACGGTTTGCGGTGACCAACATTGCGGCGAAGTGGATCATCTGAAAAAAAAACGCGGATGGATTTAGTCAAATATAAGTATAAACTAGTCTTTAATCGAAGGATTTTAAAAAATATTCATTTTTCATAAAATGGCGGACAGTCAAAGTTAATGGTTCGATTTTAACGAAAAAAACGGCCGTTTTTTGGCTATAAAACGACCATTTTTTTCGAAAAAAAATCGAACGATTAGACTACATTTTTATGTATTAAATAAGCCTGCAAAATTTCAAGAAGATCGGTTCATTAGTGTTCGAGTAATCTTGGTCACCGACTTCAGAAATGCCATTTTGAGAAAAACGCGTTTAAAGTTTCAATTTCAGTTTACACGAAGAACGGATTCTTCTCTTTCAACGCTCATATCTCAGTCAATTTTGTTCGGATCGACTTGAAATTTTCAGGACATATTCTCAGATACTTATACTTCAAAAAAATGCAATAAGAAAAAACGATTTTTTCAAAATCGCAAGTGGGGGTAACCCCTTAAGTAAGAATATAGCATTTAATACACTCACGATAGGCCAATGTGAATATTGCTGACTCCGATATCAAATATCTCGGGCTCATTGCAGATTGTCATATATTTTGTGTTTACTTTAAAGAGGTTGTAAGGGTTGTAAGTATCTTTTACAATTTCTGTATTGAGAAATATTTCGGTGACGACTGTGCTCCGAAACAAATCATCTGAAATGAAACATATCAAACGCATTAAGTTCTTGCATGAAATCATCCAATGCTTGGACGAAGGATTTAATGAAGTATCGACTTTTGAAAAAGGCCGCAGCCCAAAGTGAACGTATCGATTTTCGGTGAAAAAAACCCTCTGTTTTCGTTGATAACAAAAAAAAACTAGACATCGAAAGTAAAATGTCTTCCCTCAAACACTAATTTTATATTTTATATTTTTTATATTCAAAAAGTTATTTCGAGAAAAATGCGTTAAAAATGTTTGGTCGGGTTTATACGTGGATAAAGCAAATCCCGTCGAGAGACATTCGCGCAGGAATTGACGTTTGGCCAGGTTACACGTAAAGCTACAAAAATACATTTGTATTCAATTTGTCAATACACAACCACATCATTATCATTATAGATAAGTATATATATTTATTTTTTGTTTTTTTTTCACCGGCGTACAAACTTTTGCTTATAATAAAGAACAGGTTCTGTATTTGCTTTTAATGTCCTTTTTTTACTTTATAATGTTTAAGTTATGTTTCGAATTTCAGTTAAAACAAATAAATATCAATTTTATCAAATTTCCATATATTTGGTCTTAAAAAATTATGTTATCCAGTTCAACATAATTCTTCAATGGAAGGATGGAGACCGGCTCTTCAAGTCGGTTAAAAATGTTTTTTTTTCACAAAAATCAGTCTGCTATTTTTATGTATACAATTTTCCCGTATAGTTTATAACGTTTACAAAGACTAATATCTCTGTAACTCAAAAAATATATGTTTGCAAAAACTGGAATTTTTGCAAAACCTGTATGGAAAACCTGGAGAAGTCTGGGAATTTCTGAGTCAATAATGCGTAACAACACTGGCTAACTGTGCAAATTCAAGTCAATAGTGCGAAAGTTACTCAAGACATCAATCCCGCCGTCTCAAGATATGTAGTAGAGATAATCGCCTCCAAACTCGACGGTCATTTTTTTTAATTTCTGGGTCCGCTTGGTCTTAAAATATTCTTGAAAGTTCACACTATGACGATAGACAAGAAAAACGAATTTTTAAAGTTTTCATAGAGGGATACCGTCTTAACCCTTTGAAGCATAGTGCGAAGCATAGCACCTACTTCCACTCTGTTTTTCTTGAATAAAAAATTGTTTAGCGCATCACGACGAATGTAAATGTATATTCAGGATGTTAGGAGATCGATTGTTACTACAATATCACTATTAAGGGCTTATGTTGCACTTAGTGGATGTTGATCATCACTACAGTACAAAAAAACACGTTTTTTAGACAATAAATGTAATTGTTCCTAATCTAGCAGGTAAACCATAGACAAAAAATGAATTCAGAGACGTTCTTTGGGTCGCTGATTACGAATTCGAGCCCAAAATCCAGAAATTCAAAATGGCGAATCCAATATGGCGAACCAAAACCGGAGTTTTTGCTGGAATTACCAAAACATCGGAGTTGCTCAATATGTTGATTCTGTTATACTGAATTTCGAATAGATTTACGCTTTTAGCATTACCCGGAGTTAACGGCGAGGACGTAGTGAGATTCTAGCTACATATTTTTTTTTTACTTTTTTTATTTTATTTTTTGCTTTTTTTATTTTAGAACTTTTTAAATTTATATGTTTTGACTGGTTTCAAAATTAGCGACCTCAATAACCCTAAAGCACCGAGTTTCCTCTCCATCAAGAGAATTTTATGTTTCAGTTCACTAGTTATTTTTAAATTGTAAGATTATTATTAAATTGTATTCGAATTCAACGACTCAAAACGATATTAAATTGTAGATTCGAATTCAACGACTCAAAAAACCCCAGCATATGGAGTTTCATCTTCATCAAGCTACTTTGAGCATTTCGGTCCGTCATATTGGATCCGCCATCTTGAGTTTCCAAATTTAGAGTGCAGATTTGTAATCAGCGACCCCGAAAACCCCCGAGTACCAACTTTTGCTTTCATCAAACAATTTTTGCATTTGTGGTCCGCCATATTGGATCCGCCATCTTGAATTTTCAAATTTTGAGTGCAGATTTGTAATCAGCGACCCTGAAGACCCCCGAGTACAAAGTTTTGAGCTGATTGCACGTAAGGAAAAATGTATGCTTCAAAGGGTTAAACAATGACGATTGTCAGTGCTTGCAAAATACTGTTCGAACAACGGCATATAGACTCGCAAACCCTTTCACAGTAATATTATTTTCGATGCAATAACCCAACCATACGCGGGATACGCGACACTTAAATTTAATAAACTAGCGATAAATTTCGTGTGTGTCGCAGGACGAAACTCAACGATTCAGGAACCAGTCCTAACGCCGAGCTCTGCAAGAACATGCATTTGTATTCGTCAGCTGATTATTTGGGAGCTGATATATTGTGCTACGAGTACGACCCGAAAGCGATAAAAGCTTGTTTGGACTGCATGTCACCGGATAGAGCGAATTTGACGCTGTACGGTCAAAAAATGCCGGGACTTTATTGGATAACAAACACCCATAGTTCCGATTCCGAGGACGAGGAACTTTGCAAGTTCATAAGATTCAAGATCCCGCAAGATTGGATAAAAGAGTGGAAGAATATCGCGCCTCTGGCGTGCTTCAAGCTTCCCCCGCCGAATATTTTTTGTCCCGATGACTTCAGCCTCCTTCCACCGGTGAAAGATTGCCCGAAGTATCCGGTGAAAATTCACTCGGACACCCTCTGCGAGGTTTGGTACAAAGCCGACGACAGGTTTTGTACACCAGAGTGCAGAATCGCCGTCACGTTCAACAGCGACATTCCATTGCAGTCGGCCAAAAGGTCAGTAATTATCGTACAATACTCGTAGATGATAATTTTCACGAGAATAGAAGAAGAAAAAACACCGTCAAACGTTGCTACCTTGATAGGGCGTATTTCGTTGTACCGAGAAAGACAAAGTAACGAGGAACTTTTGTTTTCAGTGCCGCTATGTTCGATCTATTCAGCAGAGCTATGGTACAATTGTCATACGATGAATTGATCCCAGCGATTGCGGCTGGCATGAGCTACGTGATTGAACCGGACGAAACGAGCCTCACAGTCACCGCGAGCGGGTTCAACTTCAAACTGCAGGTAAATTGAGATTTGCATAAGTACGGCGCCATCTTTTCTTACGAGTCTCTTTTTTTACGCTTATTTGTTGCATGAACGATTTTAGATACTGATGCAAATCATAGGGAAATACATTGGATGCTGTTCAGCTCTCGTGTCGAAAGAATTCTTCACTGTAATAACGAACGAACAGCTGGGGAAGTACCGCACGATATGCACTGACAACGAATCACTGGCGGCGTAAGTGCCTCGCGCTAGTTTGGAAAACATGGTTGCGAAGCGAAAACGATAACGTGGCCCAAAGCAACCGCTTTATATTTGTCTTCTTTTTTTTCGTGAAAAAAAAAGTATCGAAATTACATTATTTTCGTGAAAAGATCGGACGATCGATACGATTTTTTTTTGTTTCCTCTTCAGGGACGTTAAGCGCGCGATATTGTTTCCCGTTTATTGGACGACCGCCGACAAAATTGCGGCGCTTCCGGGCGTACAATTCGAGGAGTTTCGGCACTTCACGGCGAGCTACACCAGTCGCGTCTACGTCAAGTCCCTTGTTCAGGGCAACATTGGGCAATCCGATGCACTGGAAATGGTAAGGAGTCTCGTTGCACTTTCGAAATGCGACGCGATCGCACCGGAGAATCGACCGCAGTTCGAAATGAAGGAAATTCCTCGTGGAACTAGCAGGTGCAAGGTCCGGAGCCTCTGTCCACATCTCACACCCGATTACGCGATAAGCTACTATCAGTGTGAAGCAAAATCACTGATAGGTAACGCGGCCATAACTATATTGAGGGTAATTAACAACCACGGGATGAATCGATCTAACGCAACGTCGTTTGAGCGGTTAGGCTACTGTCACGACGCGAAAATTAGGGTTATTTAAGAAACATTGGTTTCGATGAAATAATTAAGATGATTGAAATATCGTTCGGACGTTTATTTGTTGTACATTAGGGAGTTTCGGGACAATTGACGAAATGTTTGCTTTGTATTTGCTTCTAATTTATACAGTAAATTCTTTGTCAAGCTTAATGCACTCTCCAGATTTTAAATTGATCGTCTACACTGTTTCTATAAAATTCACAATGGAAAAAAACACTTTTTAAACATAGGGATAACACTAGGAGTACATTATGACACTGATGACAAAATTGTCATAATGTACGGAATGATTTGACGGTTTTGCCCAACATTTTTAACATTTTTTCACACTTCCATGCACCAAACTGCCATTCAGCGATAAGCGTAGGCATCTCTCTATGTTGTAAAGCGTGTTTTTCGATCATAAATTTGATAGAAACGGTGTAGACGATCGATTGGAAATTTGATGGGTACATCCAGTATATGACAAAAACTTAGCTGTACAAATTTAAATCAAATGGTAATGTTTTGTCAATTGTTCCGAAACTCCTTGTCAAAGTTGTGTACCAAATGTCATTAAAAATGTTTAATAATTAAAGAGGTTATAAACCATCTCGTAAACGACCTTCGAATGGGAGGGGCCCAACGGTGTACTTGATTTTCGCAACCCGCTTGATCTTAAACAAAATTGAAACGAGTTTTTTTTTCTTTAAATAGGTTACATTGGCTATAATCGATCGACCTTTTCTGTTGTCATGGTTTAATCATTAAAAAAGTGTTGAAATTTTTTTTCAATTTTTCGAAGAAAAATGACATTGCTAATTGATGAGAAAAAATATTAAGAAGGAAAATGTCGGTCACGACCAAACTACTATCACACTGAATAAGTGTATCAAATTTGAAGTCAATCCGTTCATTATATGTCGAAAAACCGTGCGCACAGTTTCGCGAAAAACGCGTTTGAAGTTTGCACTTCTGTCGTTGTAATCGTTTGCCTTGAATCTGCGATTCCTCCACCATATGTCGGACCTTCCTCTTCAATTTAAACTTCAAAGTTGAAATGTTCACAATAGCCTCGCCGCTTAAGCTTCAAGGTCAATTATTGTTATTATTATTGCTTGTAAATCGATTTTTTATCATTCACAGAGGCTGATGGATGCCTCCCCCTTGATATTCTCCGAAACGGTCCCGGTACTACGTCGGAGCCTCGACGATATGCGTTTGTCGGCGCATCTACGTGAGTCCTGCTGCAACGAGTATTCCTTGGACGCGCTCGATGAGGAGTGCTCGGAATGCATGCTTCCCGAACTTCGTATCGAGGATTATAGGCGCCGTTTATCGGCAGTTATTATCGGATTCTCCAACCCGTTCATGGTATTGTTAAAGCGATCCTTCATCGACTTCAACCGCGCTGCTTGCACAAATCTTCAGAAAGAGATGTGCTGCCATTGGGGGGAGATAAAGACGGGCGAGTGCATGTTTGATCGATATACACGAGAAGCTGAGGCGATCGAGCAGTTCGATTTTCGGCAACTGCAAGATCTACTCTTCGCCCTAGTGACGAATAATCCACTCACTCGTAAACTTACCATCCAAATCGTCGGCCGTATGAAATGCGACAGAGAACACTGCAAAAACAACCCCGTCAATATTCGTGAGTATCGTCAAAGAGAAACTGGAAACCCTGACGTTATGGCTCCCTCTTTTATTTCGCCGACGAAGTTTGCCTGCAAGTTTTTCATTCGCACGATTTTTCATAAAATATTACATAAAAGGAATAAAAGTTGACATAAAATCACAGTCGTAGATATACAATTTTGACTTTTGTGTCATTGATGTCTATTTGAGAGTCCGAAAATGTCAACCGTCTATTTGCAGTCGCGTGCTGTATTCGCTTCACCGAATATATCCATTCAACGGCACCTTAAAGTAAATCTAAATCCTCCTATCTCAATTTATCGTCATTTGTAATTTCCCTGAATTATTTTTAGCGCGTCAGCAGGATATGAAAATCGAACTTCTGTCCGATTCGTCGGAAGACGAGGATGAAGAGCAAAATGATTGCATCAGAGATATTCTGTCTTACAAACGGCCCCTTAAGACTATCCGTGCGCCTGTTTGCGTGGACAAAATAGCCACAGACGTCGAAAAGTCGTGCAAACTGTGAGAAACAACGATACGAATCGTTCGAGCGTATGTACAAAACAAATTTTTTTTTCTTTTTCTCGTTATTATTATTATTTTGTACTCACAACGTACAGATCCGTGTTTTTGATACGGTCGTCTACGTGTTTTATTTTAAATTATTTTTTAGTTATATTGAACCTCAGTGAGTGTATCTTTAAACCTTTTGTTTTAATATTCGTAGCAGTATTAACCGTCGAGCAATGTTCACACACATTGTTCTCACGTTGCGATAAGTGCTCGCAAACATTAATGTTATTTTCCACACTGTATCACTCCATACGTTTAATGTCAAACGTTCGGCATCTTTTTAATACAATATTTAACAATGTATACAACTTGCGTTATTCCTAAGCTCGGCGTCTACGAATCGCACGTTCCGGCATTTCCGTTGGTGAATATTATGGAAGCAGTCGGCGTATTTTCGTTTACGGTTTTTATTTCTCGGTGTCGGATTAAGGAGGTTGGAGTATTAGCCACAACCCAAGATTTATAAAAATAAAAACATGTTTTATTGCGTAGATTATATTGAGTTTTCATGATTTTTAAAAAAATGATTTCACCGCAACACTTGAGATAAAAAATCGTTTAATGTATGCAATTTTACGTGCAGTAAGATGAGCAAGACGTTCATACTACGGGTGATTTATTTCTTTCCGGCTATTTAGCACCATGATAAATGATTTCCATAATAAACCTTTGGAAACATTTAGAAGAATAAAAAACCCACCCATCGTTAACCATGTATATTCCATATTGAATCATCAAAGTTTGATGAAAGACTACGAAATTTGGCTGCCGAATGAAAGGCATTGCTGCAAACCTCAATATCCGCAACGTTGCAGTATTTATTTGGGCAACACTTAATATTAATTAATAGTAATAATGAATAATCTCGCGACGTAAATAGGCATCATTATACATGACTCAAAATTTCATTCCGAGTTGTACAAAACATTCGCTAACACAAAAGTTTTTCTTATTCGCTCAATAATATCAAAATGCATAACTTTGCTCTTTAATAATATATTTTATAAAAAATTTGCATCCACAGTAAATCTATACTTCGTATGCACTTTTTGGAGGTTTATAAAAAATTCATCGAGCGCCATTTGACCCATGTTATTCAGTCACAACCTGTTCGAGTCTTGAAACTTGGAACGCGTTTTTCTGAAAACTACTTTTTCGTGGGCATCTTACACGATAGAAATTTTGCACACTCTCAGCTAACATAATTACCGTCCATTCGAACTTAAAGTTCCTTGAAAATTATTTTTTTTAAACTACTTTGTCATCAACAAAAACTATAATAAAAACTTCATAAAAAATAAAACGTTTTTTTCGAACATACCGTTTTTCGAATTTCCACTTTTTTCGAATTTCCACTTTTCTTTGGATTGTTTAGGTTCACATAGAGGGTTTGAGTCTTAGAAATCGAAAACTTTATGGCTCTGATGTTTCAAATCAATGCACCAGACACTAGGTTGTACGGAGTGGAACAATATAAGTGGAAACCAAATGACGGTCAACCGGAAGTGCGGTGATCGAGGTTTCTCTGCTCACGTGTCCAACTAAACCCATTGGATAATTGAAATTCGATAGATTAGATATAATAGATATTGTAAAAAAGAAGAAAATCAATCTTCACCGTGTAGTTAAAGGACTACATTACAAGTTTCAATTTCCGGTTGAAAATGGTCAGAACGACGAAATAGCACCCACAGCAACGTCGCGAGTAACAGCTGATGCGTTTGGCGAACATAACCCAGCTTTGTTTATTCCGCTGAGGTAACTCAGGCCTATTGTAATAGGTTTCCGGCTGATTTTTGTTGTCTTTTTAGTCCGTCTTTATGATGGATATGTTAATATTATTATTACGAAGATTACTACCGAGTCGTTGACAATATAATTTATCAGTTTATGCACGTTCACGTGCAATAAATTCATCATTTACCACAACATTTGGCAGACTATAATCGGTAATACGAATAATCGACATAAGTAAACATCAATCAGAGCAGCTGTGGGTAAAATAAACTTAGACTCTTTTGTGACCCCGTGGAAGTGATCGTACCTCCTTAAGGATATTATGTGTCGATATTGAGGGAATTTCTCCCAAGGTTAGTTCTCGATTAGCGGCGCTGACGGCAGTTTTCATTCCCGCTCGTAGCCTTAAGGTAGTGCGTGGACGAACCTCCTCATTAGAAAGAAAATTGATTTTTTTATATGCTGTAGTGTAGACATATAGAATGACGTCCGCGACAACTGCATGCCTTACCGACTAAATACAATAGTAATTAATTCACGAAATCCATGCATTCAACCTGCACCTTATAGAGAATCTGTGCGGATAAAACATTGGAACGGAAATAATAATAGTTCGCGATTAGATCGGAGCTATGCGAAAAGCGATAAATAACAAGAAAACTGTCGCGGCCACGCATGGTCCATGGAAAATATAGGTTACGGGACATTTCGAGCAGATATATTATCGATTGAATCGATTAATTCTTGCGTCCGCTAGCCGCGTCTGTCATCTCTCCCTTTACAATATGCACACTTCACACACACACTACAAACACACGCTTACTCATACGGTAAACAAACACACACTTGACATTTATCGAAAGCACCTGAGTACATCGTTGCCACGGATATATTGCCAGAATTATGAAATGGCGGCCTGTGACAACTCAAGTCAAATCTGATTGCTAATTTAATACTTTCTTTTCATAATATGATACACAGTTATCACATACACTTCTCAAATAATGATTGTCTTTATCATGTTTATTATTATACCCAAATGTATATGTTACCCTTTTCAGATTCGATCATTTATAGATTTTCTGTTGATTAGTCAATCCGCTAGTACTACCTTAAACGCTGGGGGCAAGTCAGAAGGCTGGCATCTTTTGGATTTTTTCCTACGCGAATTGTCCGCTGTTGGTAGTGTCCAACTTTGCCACTCGCAGCGCTAGTTGTTCTACAATCCTACGCGCGCGTAGGGCCTATGTATATATACACACACGCGCACATATAACTCAAAAACGTTCCATAGGTTTGAATACGAGGATCGGCTGGGTTGGTGAAAAATGCACTTATTCAGGATAACGCGGGTACCCTGAGGTACAACCGTGGACAACACACGGCATTAGCGCACGAGCATAAGTAATTTCGGAAATTTAATAAATTCCGCACCGTAGCTTAAACTCCAAACGTCAAAATAGTCGTATTCGGCGCGGGGTGGTTAAGTACGCCGTGCGGGCCTCACGCCTGCGCAATGAGAATATTGTAAGTAATCTACTAGCGCCACGGGGAAAGGTAGAACTAAATAGAGCGGTCAAAAAGCGTAGCATTTTTACATCCCAGATCCCAGCCAACCACTTACCGCAGACAGGGGGCTGACACTGGGATAAATTCTCTTAATGTAACGCAGCCCCCTGGCACTGCTGGGTCTACTGTGTCCCCGTTATTGTCGCCACGTAAACTAACCCATCATGCGGCGCTAGTCGTCCGCATGACCCCCACTCCAGTCGCGCAGCGTCGGCATAATTTGCATTCGACGCGTTTGGGAAATTCATTATTTAGATTAGAATTTAAAAGTATATGTGTATATGGGGAGGGTTGCAATATTTACACTTGTTGAAATATGATGTATTATAAAAATATTTATTGAACGAAATAAACAGATAACATTATTTTTTTTAAATAATGGACTAGTCACGTTGTACAATGTTTTGCAATTTTTTTCTTGTCGAGATTGCTTTTTTTTCCTTCTGCGTTGAGACGTGCAGAATATTGCTGCATCCGCTTCTGGATCTTTTGGTACATTGAAAAAATGCGATTTTTCCTCGTTTGATTGATAACCTGACGTGCAACCAAGGACCACGCACGCAGGCGTTATTAAATATAAGCACAACAACCACAAAAATTGTTTTTTATTTTATCGCTACACTAAAATTGTTTATTATCTTATCACTTTGTAACACCACACTACGATTTTTTTATTCGAGAACAACGACAGACCGAGAAAACGAAAAAAAATATCCACTTGGTCGACGCGACGAAGAAGATGACGAAATAATACGGAGAGGCGCTTTGCGGGGTGGGGGTCATGCGGGCGACTACTAGCGCCGCATGGTTGGTTAGTTTACGTGGCGACAATAACAGGGACACGTTACGTTAAAAGAATTTATCCCAGTCTCAGCCACCTGGTCTCCTGGTATCTAGTCTCCATGAGTTGAAGTGCAGGCTCTTATTTTGTAAAACATAATGGAGATGAAGAACCGTCATATCGCCCGCGACTTTATACTTTAATGTAAGTATCAATATTCTAGAAAAGAACATAACTTTATATAAAGGAAAGCGTAACGAAAATTTGAACGCGTTTTTGTCGAATCTACTTTTTTCGACCTTGTCCCAGAGAATACTCAAAAACTGATCAACTGATTCTCAATTCTTTGTACATTTTTGTAATCGCAGTGACAGGTAGCCAATTAATTTTTTTTTGATAATTACTATTTTTAATGACTGTTTGAATACAAAAAAGGGCCTTAAAAATAGAAAAAATGACCAAACAGTCGGCATTTTGTAAAAAAAAAAACAAAATAAAAAATCGGCTACTCATAACATTTGTATAGATATCGATAAATTGTTGACTTTGTATTTACACATAATCTTTCATAAAGATATCGATGGGACAATGAAGAGATTTTTTTGTCGTCAAATCAAAGCATATATCTCGGTTAGTATTTCAAAAAATTCATAAAAATTCGTATAAAACTAGATGAATATATACTTCATAAAATGTTATTTATACTATAATGTTATTTATAATATATACATCATCATTAGTTATTTCTTTGGAAAAAAACGCAATTATTGGCGACAAAGTACCCGTTACGTAACGGAATAGAGGGAGGGGTTCAGGCCAGGCGTTACGATCCCGTTACGTGGGGGCGAGAGAGGGTAAAAAGTTGGGAAATTTGGCGTCACGTAATTTGTGTACGCCCCCTTATGCGTAACGTACCATGACAGTACCGTTAACGAGTAAGGCCACTGTAACGGCCCAAAAAAAAAGGTTTTTTCACTAATTTTTTGCTCCCGAAATTGAACGTATTTGAAAAAAAACTTTTAATGGTGTTATCGGGCATACATTAAACTTTATTATAAAATTTTTTTACAGTAAAAAAAAAACAAAATGGCGGTTCCACAGCTATCTTCCCGGGACATGTTTTGCTTCCAGGGCTCCGCGGCACGCAGCACCACTGGTGCACTTTTGAATCTAGAACAAAAAAAAAACCATTAATCTAGAGGGCTATAGCTAGAGAATGTCGATCAGATTTTAAAAAGTATCAATTTTTGTGGATTTGGCGTGCGTTTGAAAAAAAAATTGATTTTTGGCGAAAAAAACGGCAAGTTTTTTGTTAATAAAAAATCAATAAATAAAGTTCTTGAAAATTCCGATCGACATTCTCAAGATAATGTAAATGTTCACATCTGGTTAAAATTTCAAGTAAAAAAAATGAAAATTGTTCGAGTTATGCTGCGTGCCATTTTGAAAAACCATGTTTCGAGAAAAACGCGTTTAAAGTTTTGCGAATAGTTTTTTATTGGAAAAAATTAAAAAAAGAAGTTAAAAAAAATGTTTACCGTTAGTCTGCAATCCCAGCACCATACATTTGTCCTTCGATAGCCAAATTTTCGTCTTCTTCGTCTTTCCTGGTTGATTTTTGGAGCGCGCGCGCACTTTTGGCCGCGTCGCTCAGAGATGTCTCCGCGTGCGTGATGCGTTTGGCGTCGGCTTCGATGCAGAAATTATATAACTACACCAATTTCCACCTCCAACATCTCGAATATTTGCAAGACGTTGGTAAGGCCGCCATTGAATATGCAAACAGCGATATCCGTCGCAATATCTAGTACAGTTTTTCCGCTTGAGGATGATTTGGGGGCCAAACTCCAAACGGTAGCGTTGAAACTTTCGTTATTGTTTTGAGTATAGGCCCCCAAGCAACGCTCCAGCAACTCGTCCCGGCTCAATTCCATGTAGATGGGTTTGATGGCTTGATAAACCTCCTCACTCATTGGCTGATTGTGATGATACGCATCCAAGGCATTTTCTGCTTTCGGTTTCCCCCAACTGCACCAATTCTCCGAACATTTTTCGTGCTGAGGCTTTTCATCCGTTGACATTTTGTGAAAAAGGGTTGCCCAGATCTCATTTTTCATATTTTTGATGGAATCGGAATTTCGATGGATTGCTAAGCCGTAATAAATGCTTAGTTCGTCAATCAATTTGGCAGTGAGTTTTCCTCTTCCCCCGAGACCTTTTGTTCCTTTTTTTAAGTTTCTCAATCGAGTGCCCATTCTTTTTTGCACGTGATCTATGCACTCTTTTTTTTTAACATCAACATTTTCATAAGGCTTCGAATCCACGATGCCTTTGAAAGTTTTGGAATCGCCATCTCCGATATAATTGCAGTCGTTTCGGAGCAAGTTTTGACACGCTTGGCGGTGACCTTCATTTCCTAAGGACAACAAATTTTTTTTCGCACAGGACCTTTTTTTTCTTATTCTAGAGGGTTTAAACTATTTTTTAAGCCAATAAAAAAAAATCGATTTTTCAAAAAATGTACAGTGGCCTTACCCCTTAAGCATTGTCCTAATAGAACGCGATTACGCGACCATCGCAAGTTCGCGCGAATTTTGTTCTTACGAACCCGCGATCAAACATACAGATGTCGATTACATAGCGCGAATGTCAGTTAGGACGCGCCCCAACCGACCACGTGGTGAACTGCTCCATATCGCATCTGCACACCGACTCCCGTTTTCGCCAATCGGCTTCGTACGTGGGAACGCCGCGCGCACGCGCACGCCAGGCTGTTGCCGACTGGACACCAGAATCAGCGCCACTCATTGTCCTTCTGAAGGCGGGCTTTTCGAACGCTCCCCTTGACGCCGTTAACAATTAATATTGAAAATTTTTTGACGAAGCTATACGCGTTCGCAACCGAATGTGTAGAAGCCGTTTATTGTTAAAAAAGACGCCTCGTATAACATGTATATAACACGCGCGACTGAAGAATAGACGGAAGAAGTCACGGAAGAATAGACGGAAATTCATTTTTTCTATCAGTACATTGCAGTACGGCGCAGTTCCACCGTAACGGTACAGCTTACGGAAATGTATTGCAGTAGGTGTCCTTCTACTGTACCGGTACGGCGTACCTCAAATGTATTGCAGTATGCACAGTACCGATACGGCGTACTCCACGTGAGCCGTACATCTGCGGTACGTGGTTATCTGGGGTACCACAATGCGGAGTACGCCGTACCACACATGACCGGTAATGTACGGGTACGGGGTACCAGCTTGTTAGCCGTACCTTCACGGTACCACCACCGTGGAGTTACACCGTACTGCAGTACACGGTAGCGGTGCAGTACTGGTACCATACTAGTATATTTGCGGCACAGCGTACCGTACGGCGTACCGGTATTGTACCGGTACCGTACGCACGTACGTGGTGGCCATAGTACCGGTTTGGCGTACTCCACATGGGCGGTACATTTGTGGTTCGTGTTAGCTGGGTACTGTCGCAATTCGCCTTATCGATGGACTTTTCGAATAATCGATCGAGTTTTTTCGCAGCAGCGAGCAATTCGGGGACTCCCTTGCTTCGGTGCTACGCGTCATCTGCGAATCGGGTCCGGCGCGTCGTCGAGTTTATTGTTAGCATCTGTACGCGGTCACGTTGTGTTTTTTTAGGCGATATTTTCCAATATTTTAAACCTGGTCGCATCGACGAGCAGGCGAAAATCGTTGTCATCGCCGCGTTTTCCAACGACACTGACTGAGTGGCTTCGTTCGCGGTTGCAGAAATGCCGAAAAAAACTCCGAGAAAACCGATAGTTACGCGGAAGCAGAAAATCGCGGTGAGTACAGGCGGCATTAGAGAAATGACGGAAAACAATGACCCAATGTCGATATATGGTGACCTTGACAAGGAAATATCGTTTAGGCTGCGAATATTGCGTATTTCTTGCACGGTATTGATTCCACGAAGGAAAACGTCAACGTAGCGGAAGAATACCTCGAAAACCCCGTTCAACCCGCGATCGACAAGAATCAATACAGGTAGCGTGATTTTTTTTTAGTTAGAAGTCAACAAACGCCATTACTCGATATTTTCTTCTCTTTGTGTTCTTTCTTCACACTAATGGCAACGTTGTTATCTGACAACAAAAAATAGACGAGAGAAAAAGGATTTCATTATAGCAAATACGCCAAAAGTTTTTTAAAATTTCAATGATGTAATCATAGACAAAAATTCATAGACAAAAGTCTATGCATGTAGAAACACGTAGTTGAGGTAGCTGTGGAAGAAAAGTTTTTGTATACTTTTTTTCTTATCAGTCTGACCTGGCCCATTACTTGGATGGGTGAGCGCTCCACCAGGCATTGGCTCGTGCACCAAACTCCGTGTGAGACGCAGCTTTACTGAGTTTTTGATAGTAACGCAACTGAAACTAGGTAGAATGAAACCACTAGTATCAACACTGGTTTTCTGCAGTTTCCTTCTGCCCATGTACAAGTGCGATACAGTAGAGCAGTGGGAAGAATGGTCCCTAAGGAACTGGAAATAGTTAAGGGATAAGTATTCCGGGTAAAAGTAGATGTGGCAGGCTCATGAATGCCTGCAGGGATGTAAGGAGAAACAAGGCATTAATTTTTCTTGTTTCAGGCGATACGTTTCCTATGTTACAAATTTCGGCAAAAAAGTTGTCTTTATTGTTCTCTGTTAACGTAATTCTCCGTTTTCTCTGTAACAAAGTATAATCGTACGCTTCACTTGGTCGGGATGCACATTACCTTCCTATCTTTTTAAAGTCTTGCACTGTTTTTCCCAGAGTGATAAAACTCCGTAATGGACTCACAGCTGTGCTCATGTCAACTGACAATTGTTTGCCTCAAAATGAAGAACTGACAAATGATAATGGAGATAACGAAAAAGGTAAACGATTCCTAGACGGCACGAGTTTTTTCCAGCTGATTGAAATGATAATTCACAAAATACAACAGCTTGTCCAAAAGCTCGAGACGAACCCCCTGGAGCGGATGATACCCAGAAGCCGCAAGTTGTTGACTATTTTAACCAAGTCGTGAAGGAAGTCTGGAAGGTAACGTTCGCTTAGATATTCAAAAGCAGCGTAACGGTAACGACACAAATAAGTAATCATTTCAGGACCTCTCGCACGCGACGTGCACGCTATGCTTGAATGTTGGCGGCTTCAGCGATCCGCCCGACCTTTTCGGTATCTCGCGTATATTGAGCAGGGTCGTCCTATGTTCGTCCACGCAATATCCTCAGGTGATATCATTTTTTTGCGTGTCGTTTTACAACTCACCAAGGGTCTGATCAGCTCATGAGCGTCTATAGCGATTCGATAGAAGTAGATCAAGAAATTCCATATCTTTCCTGCATTCTGTTATTTTGTTAACTATTTATACATATTCAAATCACTGCCACAAGGACAAAATAAATTTTTAAGTTCCAATGTCACGTTTCATGCAAACCACTTTGGAACGGTACCAAACTAGTCATGAAAATCGAAACCTACGTGTGTTTATTAACTCGGAATGGAGAAACCTAAATCAGAAAATTCTATGTTCCTCCTGCATTACTTTAATTCATTTACGTCACCATTTCACTTTGAAAGTCCTCATACAAAAAGAAGTTTTATTTTCTCTATTTCTAATGTTGTCAAAAAAAAAAATTAGTTTTCTCCACAAATTATGGAATATTGAATCTGCAAAGTCTTGTAATTTTTTCTGTGATCGTGAGGGCATTGGCCTGACGCCGACACTCATTTCTTTACATTGCCGGATGCCAAACTACCGCGCAATAATAAAATTGCCTCTAAAAAGGAAGAAGAAAAAATCTTTGCAAGAATAGTTGCAACTTTCCTTTTGATTTTGCAGGTAAAAAGTTTCGCCAATTTTTTGACGAAGCACGATGGTTGTTCGTTGCCGATGCCGGATCATTGCGAGTTGACTTTTTTTTCCTTTAAACTGGCAACGATGCATTTGTCCAACGGGCTGGACCGCTTCACCAACTGTTTCGTGAATCCAATATTGCGGCGCGATTCCATAATAGCCGAGCGAGATATCATAAAAGAGTAAATATCCTTTGCGCAATGCCCAAAGTGTGTCTACTTCGTGATATTTCATCTTCATTTGTAATCCACGACTCTATTATTATTCAGAGTTCGTGTTACGCAATAACGTGAAATTCGGATCATGAGAGTCCTGAGATTATTGTCGTTTTCTTATTTTTGGCTTAATGGAACAGGGAATATGGACGAAACCGTTTTATGGTGACCTCGCTGGATCAGAAAGATCGTCTGCTCAACGCTATGTCATCAGACATGAAATATTATGCCGGCACTGCGGACGGTTGGAACGACGGATCGAAATTGTTTTGCATAACGAAAGATCTTCTTTTGACGGAAGTAAACAATTTTATGAAGCGCCACTACAGCGCGAATCGGATGACAGTGACGATACAGGTAACGAGACGGGGGGGAGGAGATGTCTGCAAAAAAAGAAGTGCGCGAAATATCTTGCAAAGAAGAAAGAATTTAAGGGGTCAGGGTACTGTGACAACCCGAAAATCAGGGTTATTAAAAAAAATAATTTTAAAGGAATAAGTACGATAATTGCAAAATCATTTAGACGTTTATATGTACATTACGAAAATTATGTGCCTAGTTTCATTCTAAAATATTAATAATTAAAGAAGTTATAAACAATCTCGTGAAGAACCTTTGATCGTGAGGGGTTTGACGGTGTAATCGATTTTGGCCATTGAGTTGATCTGAAACACAAGAAGAAATTGTTTTTTTTTCTCTTAAAATAGATGATATTGAGTAAGACTTGGATGGCTTTTTCTTGTTATCGTGTTTCAATAATTAAAAAAGTGTTGAATTTTGTTCCTTCGATTTTTTTTAGGAAAAATGGCTGGGGATGGGGATGTGAAGTGGAATATGGTAGAGAATGTAATAGGAGAAGGACCCCATACATGGAAGTTACAGGGAATTAAAAAATATATATATCGAGAAGAAAAACACCAGTCAATACGGGTTTGTTCGTTGGGTTTTTACAGGCTAGCCTGCCCCTTGAAACTCTGGAAGAATACATCCGCAAATACTTTGGCCGAATACCAAACAACGGACTGCCACCGGTTGACCTGAGTTCTCACAGTTACCTACGATTCTTCAATATGTCCGTATTTAATATGATGTACGAAATGAATCCAGTACCCGATGGCCCGAACAAGGTAATTTCCAAACAACGCCCCCGTATATGGATACACGTATATGTATACGAAATGCATGTATACGAAACGGTGAATTTGCAGGTTCAATTGAACTGGCCGATGCCGCCATTTCATGGTCTCTACCGCAGCAAACCTCATTTCTACATCCGCTGGTTGATAGAAAACGAAAAGGAGGGCTCTCTCGTGTATTTTTTGCGCAAGCAAAATTGGGGCAGCAAAGTCGAGGCTAACGTTGGAAACCGTGATTTCGAGACCAACACAATTTACAGCCTCTTCACTATAACCATACACCTTACGCCGGTCGGACATCGATGGCTGAAGGAAATTATCGACGTTGTTTATTCGTACGTGAATTTCTTGAAGCTCGCACGCCCGAATAAACGGGTGTACGATGAAGTTCGCCGTACTGCAGAAGGCGTATTCAGGTACGTTATAAAGTAAATTGAGCTTTTGCGGAGTCTATACGCGGTTCGCTGCTAGCGGCGAATTAATTGTCTATGCGAATACACTTATACACTATAAATTATTTTCCTGACTGACGATCGTGCAACGTTACGTGTTTTGTCTGGGGGAAAATTCCGTCTTTATCGCGATTGTAATTGAAAGTAAACAATTGATCTCCTAACATCCTAAATATACATTTACATTCGTCGTTATGCGCTGAAATTTTTTTTTCTTCACGACAAACAGAGTATAAGTGGGTGACATACCAGTATGTCACTATGCTTCAAAGGGTTAATTCGATACCACAGGCGACTGTTAAATCCAATAAAAGAGCGATAAAATTCGTGTATTTCGCAGGACCAAAGTCAGTGATTCAGCAGTCAGTTCTAACGCGGAGCTCTGCAAGAACATGCACTTGTATCCGTCAGTTGATTATTTGGGAGCTAATATTTTGTGCTACGAGTACGATCCTAAAGCGATAAAAGCTTTTTTGGACTGCATGTCACCGGAGAGAGCGAATTTGATGCTGTACGGTCAAAAAATGCCGGGACATTATTGGATGACAAACATCCATGATTCCGATTCCGATTCCGAGGACGAGGAACTCTCCAAGTTCAGAAGATCTCATATCCCGAAAGATTGGATAAAAGAGTGGAAAAGTATCGCGCCTCTGAACTTCTTCAAGCTTCCCCCGCCGAACATTTTTTGTCCCGATGACTTCAGCCTCCTTCCACCGGTGAAAGATTGCCCGAAGTACCCGGTGCAAATTCACTCGGACACTCTCTGCGAAGTGTGGTACAAAGCCGACGACACGTTTTCTACACCAGAGTGCAGAATCGTCGTCTCGTTCAACAGCGACATTCCATTGCAGTCGGCCGAAACGTCAGTAATTATCGTACATTACGCGTAGATTGTAATTTTCACACGAATCGAAACAAAAAAACATAAGAAAGTACTTAAAAATCTGCTTCTTGATACGCCGGACGTCGTTGCACCGAGAAAGGAAAAATAACAAGAAACTTTTCGCTTCTAGTGCTGCTATGTTTGACCTGTTCAGCAGAGCCGTGGCACGATTGTCATACGACGAGATGATCCCGGCGATTGCGGCTGGCATGAGCTGCGTTATTGGACCAGAGGAAACGAGTCTTTCAGTCACCGCGAGCGGGTTCAATAGCAAACTGCAGGTAAATTGAGCTTGCATAAACACAGCGCTATCTTTTCTTGCGGCACTCCTTTCTTTTTTGCGTATTTGTTGCATGAATAATTTTAGATTCTGATGCACATCCTCGGAAATTTTATTGGATGCTGTTCGGCTATCGTGTCGAAAGAATTCTTCACTATAATAATGAACGAACAGCTCCAGACATACTGCCGGACATGCGCTGAAAACGAATCACTGGCAGCGTAAGTGCGTCGCGCTAGTTCGAAAAAAAATTCGCATCGAAGCGAAGATGATGTGGCTTAAAGCGCCCAATTTGTATACATTTTTTTTATCGTGAAAAAAATATCGAACATATATTATTTTCGTAAAAAGATCGGACGATTGATACGAGTTTATTGTTTCCTCTTTAGGGACGTTAAGCACGCGATATTGTTTCCCGTTTATTGGACGACCGCGGACAAAATCGCGGCCCTTCCGGGCATACAATTCGAGAAGTTCCAGTACTTCACGGCGAGCTACACCAGTCGCGTCTACGTTAAGTCCCTCGTTCAGGGCAATATTGGAGAATCCGATGCCCTGGAAATGGTAAGGAGTCTCGTAGCGCTTTCTAAGTGCGGCTCGATCGCACCGAAGAATAGACCGCAGTTCCAAATGAAGGAAATTCCTCGTGGGACCAGCTGTTGCAAGGTCCGGAGCCTTTGTCCGCATCCCACACCCGACTACGTGATAAGCTACTATCAGTATGGTGCAAAATCACTGATAATTAACGCGGCTATACATATGCTGGAGGTAATTAGTAAAAATGACGGGATAGATCGATCAAACTGAATGTCGTTTAAGGGCTTAGGCTACTGTGAAGACCCGAAAAGCAGGATTATTAAAAAAATTCAATTCCAAAGGAGTAAGTAAAATTAGAATATTGTTTGGTCATTTATTTGAATGTACATTAGCAAAGTTGTATACCATCTTTCATTTAGCAATAGTAATAATGAAAGAAGTTATCATCAATCTCATGAAGAACCTTTAAACGTGAGTGGCTCAACAGTGTACTTGATGTCGACCTCCCGGTTCATCGGAAACAAATAAGAAGATTTGTTGCTTGAAAAATATAATATTGGCTAAATCTTGACAGAGCTTTTTTTAATCTTGTTCCGATCGTCAAAAAAAGTTTTTTTTTCGCGAAAAATCTATTCTTATTGCTAATAACTAATGGTAAAACAATGGCGTGAAAAAAATATCGGTCAAGACTGAACCTGTTACACTAAACATATGTACCTAATTTCAAGTAAATACGTTCATTAGATGTCGGGAAATCTTGTACACCGTTTTAAATAACATTGTTACGAGAAAAACGCGGTTAAAGTTTTACTAGCCGTTCTATCGTTGTAATCATAAGTTTACCTTCAATCTGCCATTCCTGCACCGTATCTTGGACCTTCCTTTTGAATTTGATTTGCCTCAAGAGACTTTCGTTTTGTTAAGTGTTCACAGTAGCTTAACCTCTAAACACTCAAATTGTTTTATTAACATTCTTTTTTTTTCTTGTGAGTCGAAATGATTTGATTCGCAGATGATAATGCGAGACCCCTTCTTTATGGCCCCGGAACTACACCGGACCGTCGGCGATATGTTTTTGTCGGCGCATCTACGCGAGTCTTGCTGCAACGAGTATTCCTTGGACACGACGGACGACGACTCGTCAAAACACATGCATCCCGAACTTCGCATCGAGAAATATCGGCGCAATTTATCAGAAGCTATACGTGGAATCTCCGACCCGTTGTTGGTATTTTTAAAGCGTTCCTTCATCCACTCGAAACGCGCTGGTTGCACCGATCTTCAGGAAGAGATATGCCGCAATTTTGGGGAGATGAAGACGGGCGAGTACATGTTTGATCGGTGTGCACGAGAAGCTGAGGCGATCGAGCAGCTCGACTTTCAGAAACTGCGAAATATACTCGTCAGCCTAGTGACGAAAAGTCCGCTCGCTCATAACCTCACCATACAAATCGTCGGCCGTATGAAATGCGACGGGGAGCACTACAAGAACAACCCCACGAATAGTCGTGAGTACCGTCAAAGAGAAACTCGGACGTTATTACTTCCCATTTTATTTCGCTCGCGAAGTTTGCTTGCGTTTTTTATTTGTACGATTTTTCTCAAAATTGTACCAAAAAACGTACAAGTTTATAAATAATTGAAACTAGATATATAACTTTGACTTTGGCGTCTTGACGTCCGTTTGGGAATCCAAAAAGGTCAACCGTCTATACGCAGTCGCATGCTGTACTTGCTTCACGAGTATATCCATTTAACGGACAACACCACTGTGACGGCTTCAAAAAATCGATTTTTTGAAAACCATCTCGAAAAATCTAAAATACATTTAAGATTAAGATGCCGTTGGACCCAGGTCGAAAAAATAATTATTTTCGGAGATATTGAATATTTTGTGGAGCGGTGCAACGCTCCGTGACGCTCGGGGTCCCGCGCAGCTGCGCGCCTCAGGGTCGGCAGGCATATCGAATAGCGATCCATACGACGGTTTCGAGATAAAAAAAAAGAGTGCATCGATCATGTCCAAAAACGTATGGGGACGCGCCTCCGCGAAATCGTGAAAAAACAAAAAGGATTGTCTGGCAGAGGAAAGCTCACCGGAAAATTGATTGACGAGTTGAGCACATATTACGGCTTGGCTATTCGGAGGAACAGCGATGATGTTGAAAAAATGAGGAAGGCAATTTGGGCAACTATCAAACATTAAATATCCACAGATAATGAGACACAACATGACGATTGCCCAGAGGGAGCCGAGTCGTGGTGTTCGTGGCAGCGAGCGGTCGCAAGCGGTAATATTTCTGAATATCGCCATGAGCCGCCTCTTCCTGAGGAAGTATTGGAGGCGATTACGCCAGTCTTCGAAAATTTGAGCAGAAACGATTCGCTGCAGCGTTGTTTGGGCGGCTTCACGCAAAACAACAACGAAAGCTACAACAAATCAGTTTGGGCAATAGCCCCAAGTGTCAGTCCGGGAGCAAAAAAATCGTCGATATTGCAGCTGATATCGCGGTATTATTATTCAATGATGGCCTGAGAAGCCTCATGAAAGTTTTGGAGACGTTGGGGAAAACTATCGGTCCAAATTGTTTCAATTTTTGCGTCGAAACCGACGCAGCGCGGATCGAGCTGGCGGAGCGCTCGCTCACAGACGCTGCAAAAGAGGCAAGAAGAGCCTCTACAAGTTCGAGAAAAGATGCTAGGGACAATGATTTGCTTCTTGAAGGCCAGCTATATGGTGCCGGCATCGCTGATTAAAGGTAAAAATTTTTTTTCCTATTTATCGCATAAATTAACAAACCTAAAACTTTGAACGCGTTTTTCTCAAAACCACTTTTTTGAGTGCGGCACGCAGCAGAACTCGAGCAATTTTTATCCGATCGACTTCAAATTTGGACTGCATCAATAAAACTAGATTATCTAAAGAAGTACATAGGATTTTTTCGATATCTCAATAATAAAAAAAGTTATAGCCTATTTTCGACGAGAAATTTTGCTCGAAAATCGTCCTTTAATTTCAAAAGCGTGCCTATTTTTTAGAAGTCAATATTTTTTCGAATCCCTATGTACTTCTCTTCAAAATATCATATTATCAACGAAAACACTCGGTATTTTTTTTCAGATCGACTTTGAAGAGAGTTCTGCTGCGTGCCGCGAACCACTGCAGAGGCAACAGTACCTGACGCGGGAGCTTCCCCAGCGTCACCATGGGGCGTGAAAAATGTGAAATTTTTTTTTTATGTATCTTCAATAAACAACGAAAACAAAAAAAAATTTTTCGAATCTTTTTTTTCCACAAAAAAAAATTCTTGAAAAATGGCAAAAAAACAGGGGGTCACAGTGGTGTTGTCCGTTAACGGCGCCTTAAAGTGAATTAAAACCTTTTTATCACAATTTACAATCATTCCTAATTTCCCTGAAATATTTTTAGCGCGCCCGCAGGATATGAAAATCAAACTTCTGTCTGGTTCGTCGAAAGACGAGTATGAAGAACAGCATTACTGTATCACAAACATTTCATCCTACAAGCGGTTCCTCAAGACTATTCGAGTTAGAGTGCCCGATTGTGTGGACAAGATAGCTGCAGACGTTGACAAGTCCTGTAAACTGTGAGAAACAACGATCCATATCGTTCGATCGTCGTGCATAAAACATACATTTTTTATTTTTCTCATTATTATTATTATTTTGTGCTTACAACGAATAGGTTCGTGTTTAACACCATTGTCGAAATGTTTTTTTTTTTTCATTTCATATACTTAAACCGTTATTGTAATATTCGTTGCAGTATTAACCTTCGAGAATTGTTCACGCACATTATTCTCACCATGTACTGAGTGTTCGCAGGTATTAATATAATTTTTCACACTTCCACACTGTATCACTCCATACGATTAATGTCAAACGCTTGGCCTTTTTTTAAATACAATATTAAACAATGTACAATACTTGTATAATTCCTAAGCTCCACGTCCACGAATCGCACGTGCCGTCATTTCCCTTCGCGTAAAAGACTGAAGCAATAGGCGTATCGTAGATTCCATTGTACGGAACTTCCCCTTTATTACATTCTTCGCCACTCATCTCCACCTTACGGCCGCAGCCGTTTTCCTCTTCTCTATCATATCCACCATGATATTTCTGCCATGGGTATAGGGAAACTGCGGAAAACCTATACCAATACAGCCGGCCCTAGGTTTGCAGTTGGTCGCGTTTCGCCGAGAAATAAATCACGTGCTACAGTCACAGACACGTACCGGTCCGTGTGCATAACATCCTTGTAGAACTGGAGCTACGTCACGCTCGTATTTATTTTTCTCCGAGAGTACGATACTGGAATTCAAACACGCGACCTCCCGGTGTCTGGTTCCGAGGCAAGTCCGCTAACCACTAAACCAGGGTTTCTCACTTTGGGGTCCGCGAGCATGTCGCAAGGGGTTTGCGGGAGGGCGTTCTAGGTGTCCACCGTTAAAAAAGGTTGGGTGACGAAAAAGAGGATTCGCTGGAGAAAGGAAGGCGCGCACGATTTCGGAAAATAAAAAGATTATTTCTACTAAATAGCGATTCCGAAAGGTGCATTTCCTGCCCATCATTACCGTTGGACAGGACCCTTGAACTGTATAAATCTAGTTTTGGGCGACAACTTAAAGACACCAGTGGGCCACGTATTAGCTTCACCTCGTCGGTTGGCGCCTTGGTGTCGTTAATAACGATCTAATGTATTCGCCAACGAATGTGGCGAATATTTTAAATCCGTTGATCTAAAAGTTTGGTCAGTGTTGAATTTTCGAGAATTTTTAGAAATGAGAAAAAGCGACAATACTGTGAAAACTGCCCGTGACGACGACGCCAGTGATGAACTGGCGGGCGTCATGGCGCAGGATAATTCTGACGAGAGGTACAGAGTGAGTGTCACCATAAGACACGAGGCGTATAATAACTATCTCACTCCCAAGAAAAAGAACGGAACCGCAGGAGGCCGGAAAATGACTCCGGTCCTACTGGACGAATCCAACGACGGAATGTCAGGAGGAACGGCATCCGCCTCGAGGGAGCCCTTACGCAAATGACCGGGCACAAATACTCTTAAGGCGTACGGACGAAAACACTAGGCGCCGTACATAGTGCACATCCGCATGAAGAGATAAGACCGCCAAGCCTCTATCGATTCTGCATATATCAAGCAAGCTCGATAAAGCATCTCTTACATATAATAGAATCAAGGGATATTGTAGAAATGAATGGATTTTATCTTTCTCGTCTAGAGACGAAGCCAACAAATCAATGTCGACCGAATACCGTGCATTCAGCCGGAAAGAGAACATCTGGAGCGTCACAACTGACATCGCCTTGGAGGCAATGCGAAAAGCCATCACGGAAAGAAACCAGGGCGTAGAAGTGGCTATCTGTTTCAAGTGGAGAGACGAGAGATTACTGATGGACGTTCGGTATGGTCCGCGAGTGAGACCATTTGCATCGAATTCATAGGCCAGAATCTTCCAAGCTTCCTGTATATTTTGAGGGCGCGCGTACAAGTTGGCCCATACACGTTGAGTACGTGAGAATTTGCTACGGGTGTAGGGAACAAGACCATATTTGTAAGAACTGTCAAAAACGGAAAGCTGTCGTCATTGCGGCATGGAGCGTTATCTGGAAGCAGGGGATCGATGCGAGCACTCAGCGAAATGTATAAATCGTCAGGGAAGTTACAGGGCCCTCGATTTAAACTGCAAAGCGAACAAAGTCAATTACGCAATCGGTTAATGCTATGGACCTATTAAGAGGCGAGCAAGAAGCATCCGGAAACAAAAGAAGTGTTGACGTTGATTCAAACTGTCACCACAAGATGGAACTCCTGCTTTGACATGTTAGAAAGATTTATAAAATTATCAGCAGTTGTAGTAAAAGTCTTGGCTACAAGAAGTCAGTCGAACTGAAATACGCCCGTTATGATTGCAATATCGCAGCTTAATGTGATAAGAGACATTGTTGCCCGCCTTGGCCCTTTCAATCAAGTCACCGGAGAGATCAGTGGTGCAAAGTATGTGACTGCTAGCTTAGCCATTCCTATTACCAATTCACTTCGACAAGAAATGGAACAAGCAACTCCTTCAACCAATTTAGGAGTACCGGTGAAAACTTCTTTACTCAAAGGAATCTTAGATAGACTAGCTTTTTTAAAACGAAACACTTTTCTTGCAATAGCTACCATATTGGACCCTCCGTTCAAGGGTGTCCATGTTGATTCTCCACTCGCTTCGTCAGCTGCAATACCCAAAATTAACAATGAAATTCGCTCAGAACATAGGCAAAGAGGTCAACTTTCTCCCGAATTCAGATCTACACATAGCACAGAAAGACCGCTGGTTCTTCAATTTGGTCCAGGGAAGAAAAAATCTTATCTATAATGAGCTCAAGCAATACCTGGATCTACCACATTTATAAAGTTCTGGGTCGATAGTCGGCAGTTTACGCCTGTTTTGCGGAAGTCGAGCAAATATATATGATGTGCCAAGCCTCTTCTGTATCTTTCTAAAAAGTTGCTTCCACAATCAACTTACAGGTATCGGATAACAGAAGTAGGCTGACAGGGGAATATGTGAAGCAGAGTCTCTTAATGTTTATTTCTGACGAATATTGGTTGGAGTAATTTTGTACTTTGATTTTCACTGTTTCAAATAAATGTTTTCATAAGGTGTGCGTCTTTTATTGATTATTGCTTGAAATTATAACTTGGTCGTAAATATCAGTTGATATTTGTAATAACTACCGACATTGGAAATATTAACCGATATGTCAATATATAAATATGGACGGCGCGATAGTGTCGACACTTTTTGTCAATATCACTACGATATATATCAATATTTTTTAACGCGTTGCAAAAAAAAACCCCAGATTCGGGACCCGTACATGGTTGCGCTATCGCGGTGCTCTCAAACTCTCAACCTCAACTGGCGCGTTTTCCCCACTCCTACTCTATTCACGTGATAGGCTCTTTCTCTCTCACTCAAACTTCAGCTGTTTGGTGAGCTTCATAACCAAGAAGACTAGAGGTAAGGAGTACCGACGCAGTGTTGAAGAATGGTCCATGAAAATCCAGATAAGAGAGGTGCGCTCATGGAGACTAGTCTCCGTGGGTGCGTTGCTCTCCTGACGAACAGAATTGGAATCAGCAACAAACCAGTGTTGTGCAATATGCAGAAATCAGCCGTTGCTACTTTATATGGAGCGATAGTTTGATCAAATTAATTGTAAAACCAGTGCCGTACGATATGCAAAAAGCACCCGTTGTTTCTTCATATGGAGGGGTAATTTGATCGAATTAATTGTGAAACCAGTTGGCGAAGGAAATTTTTATATAGATAGATATTATAGAATTCTTATATAGATAATATAGATTGTTTTGGAGAATAATAACGAAATACGGAAATTTAGTCAATGTTTTTTTCGTTGCGGAGGAAATATAAGAATATCATAAGAATTTGGAATCCAGACGGAACTTTTGAAAATAATCACACATCATGATACGCTGTACAGATAAAAAATAATAACGGAATACAAAAATGAATTCAATATTTTTTTTTCATTGCGGAAGCAGTAACATACAAAATTTATTTATTGACACAAGAAAATTCATAATTTTGAATCCAAACAAAACTTTTACAAATTATCACAAATTATGATACGCTGTACAGATAAAGAATAAGGAAATACAGAAATTAAGTAAATGTGTTTTTTTCGTTGCGGAAGCAGTACCAAACAAAATTTAGTTCTACGTACACGAACATTCATAAGAATTTTGAATACAGACAAAACTTTTACAAATGATCACACATCATATTCACACATTATAATAAGCTGTACAGATAAATAATAATAACGAAATACAGAAGTTAAGTGAATGTTTTTTTTTCGTTGCGGAAGCACTAACAAGCAAAATTTATTTAAAGACACAAGAAAATTCATAAGAACTTTGAATCCAGACAAACCTTTTACAAATTATCACACATCATATTCACATGTTATGATACACTGTACAGATAAATCGATCTTACAGTTTTGATTTTTTCCTATTATCTTTCGGTTTAATTTTCCTTGCATTATTGTTTCCGTTGATCGAAAGCGCTAGAAAATGTCTTCTCATGACGAGATAATAGTTTATCACTCACAAAATTCATAAGACTTTCGAATCTAGACAAAACATCTATAAATTATCACACATTATAATACGCTGTACAGATAAAGAACAATAACGAAATACAGAAATTAAGTCAATGTTCTTTTTTCGTTGCGGAAGCAGTGACAAACAAAATTTATTTCCAGATACAAGATTATTCATAACAATTTTGACTGACGACAAAAGTTTTACATATTATTGCACATCATATGCATACTGATGATACGCTGTATAGATAGAGAATAATACCGAAGTACAGAAATTAAGACAATATTTTTTTTTGTTGCAGAAGAAACGCCAAGTTTATTTATAGGCACAAGAAAATTCATAAGAATTTTCAATCCAGACAAAAGTTTTACAAATGATCACAAAAGTTTTATCATTAATACAGAAGCTTATGAATAACTCGTTGCGCCGCTCTCGTGGCCATAAGTTGTACTTTCGTTTGGACGTGAACGGACAACCCCCCACCACGTTAGTTGCAAGACCTGTATGTAAGACCGTAGGTTTTTTCGCACTAGCTACACTTTCTACACTTTGACCAGATACAGTAATAGAAAGTCCACTGGAGGTGTAAGAAGTGTAGAAAAGGGTAGCTAAAACGAACAGACCCCGCGGTTCACGCTGCTGCGCTACCGACTTGAGCGGTGATCACGACTCGCACGGCTACAAGGACATCTGCAACCTCGACAGAGGCGATGATCACAAAATTATATTCCCGAACTCGCCGCCGCGATTTAGCGGCATTCCCGAGGCACGCCGAAAACGGATGCGTGTACATCTCTCTTCTAATCTCTGACGGTACTGTCGCAATTCGCCTTATCGATGGTATATTCGAATCATCGATCGCATTTGCAGCCTCGAATATTTCGGGGACTCCCCCGCTCCGGAGCTGTGCGTTTTCTGCGAATTGGATGCGGCGCGTAGTCGAGTTCACTGGCTCACAAGGCGACGCCGTGTTTCTTCCGACGATCGTTTCGAATATTTTAAACTTAATCGCATCGGCGAGCGTGCGAAAATCGTTGTTACTGCGTATATCAACGAGAATTACTAACCGACTTCATTTGCGGGTGCCAAAATGCCGAAGAAAACTCCGCGGAAACCGATTGTCACGCGGAACAGAAAATCGCGGCGAACACGGAGAAATGAAGTAGGACAATGACGCGATATCGATAACGGTTGACCTTGACAAAGAAATATTGTTTAGGCCGCAAATATCGCAGATTTCTCGCACGGTGTCGTTTCCTCGACGGAAACCGTCAACGTCGCGGAAGAATACCTCGAAAATCCCGTTCAACCCGAGATCGACAAGAACAAATACAGGTACCGTAAATCTTTTTTGTCCGTCAAGAAATGACTACTCGATATTCTCTCCTCTTTGTGTTCTCTCTCCGCAATAATGACGACATTGTTATCTTGCTCAGCTCAATAGACGAGAAAGAGTATCTCTATCCTCATAGTGAGCACACGAAGAATTTTTTTTTGTTTACAAAGACAATGTCGATGCTTGTTGAATCACGTAGTTGAGGTAGGCTTGGAAGAAAGGAAAAAGGTTTTTTACATACGGTTTTCTATTGATCTGACCCGGTCCATCACTTGGATGGGTGACCGCTCCCTCCGAGCATTGGCTTGTGCACCGAATCCCTGCCTTGATGCAGTTTTAATAAGTTTTCAAGGGTAACGCAATGTATCTAGGTAGAATCGAGACGCCGGTATCGGCACAGGTTTTCTACAGCTTCCTTGTGACCACATGCAAGTATGCTACAGTAGAGCATTAGAAAAACTAGATGAGGCTGGTACTCTAGGGTCTGACAAACTGGTAATAGTAAAGGGACAAGTGTTAAGGATAAAAGTAGAAGCAACAGGCTCATGAAAGCCGGCAGGGGTGTAAAGAGAAACGTTGACGGCTTTTTTCTTGTTTGAGGCGATATATGGTACAACAAAGTTTTTCCACAACTCTGTTTCCTATATTATTTGTGTGTAACAAAATATAATCATATACTTCACTCGATCGGAATGAACAAACCTTTTTTATCCTTTTACAAACACTTGTCTGTTTCCTCCAGAGTGATAAAACTCCGCAATGGACTCACGGCTGTACTGATGTCGACTGACAATCATTTGCCGCAAAACGAAGCGTCAACAAACGATAATGGTGGAGACGAAAAAAGTAAGTAATTTCTTCATTGGTATGAAATCGCAAAGGAAATCGGAAAGGTGAGATTTGCTTAGGTATTCAAAAGATGCACAATAGTAACAACATAACGGAATAATCATTTCAGGGCTTCTCACACGCGACTTGCAGTCTTGAGGGTTGGAAGTTTCAGCCATCCGCCTGATATTTCTGGTATCACGCGCATATTAAGCAGGGTTGTCCTCTGTTCGTCCACGAAATATTCTCAGGTAGTATTCCTTTTTTGTATAACTCTTCGGAACATACAACGGGCCTAATCAGCATATCGTTTCTGTATTGCTTTATTTATTTCATTACATTTCGTACTTAAATCCTAGCACAAGGAAAAAATGAATTCTTCAAATTTAACATGTCACCTGTCTTGCAAATTGCTTCGGAATTGGACGAAACTATTAATGAGAATCGATGCTTACATGCATTTATTGTCGCGCATTGGAGAAGTCTAAATCAGAATGCTACGAACCTCCTGCATTGGTTGATTTAATTTGTCTTTCTATTTCATTATTGAAGTTCTCAAATAGAAATTTTATTTATTTATTTCTTGTTCTCGAGAAAAAAAATTCTCCACTCATCATCGAATATTGAATTACACAAGTTAGGTTACACCTAACTGGTGGCTGGGAAGAAAAGCAATTTTCGCGAATTTTTTCTGGGCAAACGCGTGCGAGTTTTCCATTTTTTTTAACTTAGGGGGCGTCCATAAATTACGTAACGCAAAATTTTCCAATTTTTGACGCCCCCCCCTCCACGTAACAGAACCATAACACCAGCCCGAAACCCCCCGACCCGAATTGCGTTACGTAATTTATGGACGCCCCCTTACAAGCATGATTTTACGTATTTGTTATAACTTTTGTATAAAAAAATATTTATGGATTGTGAAGACCGCTGTTTCAATAACATCGTTCGCCGTGACTACTCCTGCTTGGGGACAAATCATCCGAAATACAAAAAATCAAACGCATTTAGTTCTTGCATGAAATTATATAGTGCTTGGACGAAGGATTTAATAAAATACTGATTTTGAAAAACAGACTGCAGTCCAGAGTAAAAGTATCGATTGTCAGTGAAAAAACGCTCTATTTTCGTCGATAACAGAAAAAAAAACAATGCATCAAAAAAAAATCCTTTCAAGCACTGCTTTTTGATACGTAAAAGAAGCTCGGTGCAAGGTCCGGAGCCTGTATCCGCAATACACACGAGACTACGCGATGAGCTACTATCAGCTTGGTGGAAAATCAATCATCATTAAGGCGGCCATAGATATGCTGAGGGTAATTAGTAGGAACGACGGGATGAATCGATCACACTTAACGTCGTTTAAAAAGTTAGGCCACTGTGACGACCCGAAAATCAGCGTTATTTGAGAAAATTATTTTTGTTCGAATAAGTAAGTTGATTGAAAAATCGCTCGGACATTTATTCGTATGTACATTAACAAATCTGTGAATGAAATTTCATTTAAAATATATTAATTAAAGAAGTTATAAATAATCTTGTCAAGAAGCTTCGAACGTGGGGGCTCAACGGTGTACTCGATTTTGACCATTAGGTTTGCATGAAACAAATAGACGAGTTTCTTTTTCTTTAAATAGATAATATTGGCTAAAACTTGTTTGAACATTTTTGTCATGGTGTTTCAATCAGCAAAAGAAATTGAATTTTTTTCTCCATCTATCGAGGAGGATGCCATTATTAATGTTGGTAACTAAGGGGAAAAAATGTCAAGTAGAAAAACATCGGTCGAGATTAAATTACTATTATATTAAATAGGTATAATAAGTATAAGTATATAATTATAAGAATAAGTATAAGTATATAAGTACTAAATTCCAAGTCAATCCGTTCATTACATGTCGAAAAATCGTGTACACCGTTTTGAACAATCTAGTTTCGAGAAAAACGCGTTTCAAGTTTTGCTAGCAGTTCTATCGTTAGAACCATAAGTTTAGCTTCAATCGAAAATTTCTGCGCCACAAGTTGGACCTTCCTCTTCAATTTGAGTTGCGCCAAGAAACGAACGAGTGTTCGGCTTTTTCACTCCATCCTAACCCTTTAAGCTCCAAGATGTAAAATTATTATTATTATTCTTGTGAATCGAAATTCTTTAATTCGCAGATGATAATGGACTCGTCAGGCCTCTTTATGATCCCGGAATTACACCGAAGCCGCGACGATATGCGTTTGTCGGCGCGTCTACGTGAGTCGTGCTACAACGAGTACTCATTGGACGCGACGGATGACGCCTTCCCGGAATCCATGCTTCCCGAACTGCGTATCGAGAAATATAGGCACACTTTATCGGAAGTTATTCTCGGATTCTAAAACCCGTACTTGATATTTTTAAAGGGTTCGTTCATCAAGATGAGATGAGCCGCAACTGGGGGGAGATAAAGATGGGCGAGTACACGTTTGATCGATATACACGAGAAGCTGAAACGATCGAGCAGCTCGATTTTCGGCAACTGCGACGTATACTCGAAGTTTGCCGGCACGTTTTTTATTTTTACGGGTTTTCATTAAAAAATTGCATACCAAGAAGTAAAAGTTTACGGAGAATACATATTGTCGATACATCATTTTGACCTTTGCGTCATTGACGTCTCTTTGAGAACCCAAAAGTGTCAACCGTCTATAAGCAGTCGCATGCTGTATTTGCTCCATCGAATATATTCATTTAACGGCACCGTAAAATAAATCCAAATGCTTTCGCTTCAATTTACGACAGTTAGTAATTTTCTTGAATTATTTTTAGCGCGCACGGAGGACATGAAAATCAAACTTCTGTCTGATTCGTCAAAAGACGAGGATGAAGGACAACATTATTGCATCAGAGATATGCCGTCTTACAAGCGGCCCCTCAAAACTATCCGTGCGAGAGCACCCCATTGCGTGCACACGATAGCCACAGACTTTGAGAAGTCATGCGAACTGTTAGAAACATCGGTACACATCGTTCGAGCGTCCTGTAAAAACACATTTTTTTTTATTTTTATCGTTATTATCATTATATTGTGCTCGCAACAAACAGATCCGTGTTTAAGACGATCGTCTAAGTGTATTCTTTGCCATATCAAATCGCGTTGAGTGTATCGTTAAACCGTCATTTGAATATTCCAAAGAGGCTTAACCGTCAAGGATTATTCACGCACATTATTGTTACGTTGCAATATGTGCTCCTAACTATTATTATTTTTCACACTTCTACACCCTGTATCTGCAACCCTTAATGTCAAACGTTTGACATTTTAAAAATAAATCATTCACCAATGTAGAAAACTTGCGCTTGCAATACAATTCCTGAGCTCTTTTACCCGTTCTCGGATTGTACGTTCCGTCATTTTCTTTGGTGAAAACCATGGAAGCAATAGGCGTGCTTCAATTTACGGTTTTTATTTCTCGACTTTCGACTAAGGGCGGAGATCGGTTTATTACGTAAAGAAGAGGTTAGGACCGCAGACAAAGTTCACGAGGAAGTTGAGGGACTACTTTAGGGTCGTTCATTAAATACGTGAGGTTTTTTAAGCCACTTCTTGGGCACCCCTCCCCCATGGTGATATGTGTTGAGGTTCTAAAGCCCTCACGCCCCCAACATCACGCGTATTTTATTGTTAAGAAATGTAAGATACAAGCGTAAGAGAGTACGGTATTTTATCGTGAAAAACGAAATAATATACATTGTCAGTATATTAAAATGGCATTGACCGTGCAGTTACACAAAAAAATTCACACGATATGTCACACCCCCCCCCCCCCGCCGCGTCTTCAACAATCGGATGTTATACAAATCTCTTCACCCCTATGTGAGCCTCGCGTGATTAATGGACACCCCTTTATAACCCCGGAATTGCAAATTAATCGGTAGGTCATCTAGGCACAAAACTTTTGAGCGTTGAAAATTTAAACGCGTTCTGCTGAGAACCACTTTTTCGTTGCCTCGTACAAAATAAAACAAAAACTATTCCATCACTCGTTCAATTTTGCACACCCTTAGCTGGTATAATTACCGTCCATGTGAACCAAAAGTTCCTTGAACATTATTGTTGACAATTACTTTATCGTTAACAAATACTATAGGGAAAAAAATAAAAAAATAGAAAAACATTTCAAACGCGTACCATTTTTCGAGGTTTTATTTTTCTTCGAATTTTCTAAGTGCACATAGAGGAAGTAAAATTAAAACATTTAATGATATGTTCTTAAAATTTGAAGTATCAAGAATAAATACTTTCGACGCCAAAAATCTTGAAAATTTGCTTCTTTTCCATTGCCAAACGGGATCTCTCCCTTTAATAGCGACAATTTGGAGTTTGTCTGTTTTTAAACGTTCGAAAATTTGTCGAAAAACCGAAAGTTACGAGCTGAAGAAACCAGATGTCCAAGGTCATTTCTACGGCCTCGTACGGTAGTTTTCACCAGTGCTAAAATTTTACTTCTGATAGCTTGATCGCTATACTCGACTTACGCTGGCGTTGATTTTGCCTAAACGTTCTCGTAAAATGCGCTTAACCGAGTGTATCACGAAAAAAATGTAAAAAAAACGGTTTATCCGCTTTGAGAGAATTGACTTCCTGCGTCACGTGATGAAACCAGTATTTGGCGCGAAATACAAATGGCTCCGAGCGCCGCGCGCCCTACAAACCGTTGAAGGACGCGATCGGTGCATGTACATGGTATCCACAGTATTCCCAGTGATGTAAAAATGCCGAAGAAAGCAGCGAAGAAACCGATAACTACGCGAAAGCAGAAGATAGCGGTAAGTAAGATATGAACCGAGAAAACGTTCATCCTCGTAAAATAAATGAAGAGAACATCGTTGCGAGGAATTCTAACCTCAAAACTTCTTCTTTGTTCTACGGGCTTATGCTTCAAAGACAAGTTTCGAAATGTGGCATTCCATTGCGAGAAAAAATTGTCGTAGACTTCATAACGGCTTTCGTGTCGTTTTCAGGGCACGTCGTGCGTTTCCGGCGCGGCCTCGTGTCCCGCAGTCAAGAATCTGCAGAGTCCCGTGAAGTCGCAGATAGATGACAATGAGTACAGGTGAATTCTGCAAAAGTTTACTCGGTTGCAACAATAAATGTTGTGCTTTAACTTTCCGTAATTTCATAAAATATTTTACCGCCGTACAGAGTCGTAAAGTTGCCCAATGGACTCACAGCCACGTTGATCCATCGTCCCAATGTTCCTTCCGGCGAGGAAAGTGCTCAAGCAGGGAACAACGGTAACTACAATCTGGTGGATCCTGCTGTCGTGTTTGCGCTACTTTTTGAGCTTAGTTTTATTACAATCTTTCTGTTGGTAGATCACAATGAAACAGAGGAGGATGAAGATTTTTTATGGTACCAGAGGATGATGGCCCGAATGGAAATGGTAATTTAGTAAATAAGTTAGTCCAATGATCTGTGGATTCCGGCTGGCTTTGTATAGCGATGGCTGACTAGTATAGCGCATTTTCCTAGGGCACAGGAAAACTGTGCAAAACCTGTGCCACTAGGCAACTATATTTTCCAAGTTTTGGTTTGGCTATCAATGGACACTTGCTAAAACTGTCTCTTGCGGAATACTTTACGCATAAAACCGTACACTGTTGAGTGGTCGCCGATCCAAGTGTTGGCTCAGGCACATATTGATCGACTAAGAACGTTACCAAAGCTGTGCGCCAACTGCACATTCTCTTTTCCTTCTTCTTTCCATTTGGTGAAACCTGCACTGACTACTTTCGACTTTAATTAACGAGTTACACATAGCTCGTGCCTTGAAGAAAGGAAGTTTCTTGAATTTTTTTTTGGGAAATCTTGTCCGGATTCTCTCTTTTGTTTACATCGAAGAGTATGGTTTTAAGTATTTCTTGCAACTTTTCTATTGACAAATATTTATAAATGTGAATACAATGATTTTTGCAGACCGCTGTTTGAAAACCACCTCGCGGTGGCCACTGCCGCTCGGAAACAAATAATCCTAAATAAAAAACACCACACGCATTTACTTTTTGCATGAAATTATCTAATGCTCGAACGAAGGATTTGATAAAACATAGATTTGTGAAAGAAAAAATGGCCGCTGTTCAAAATGAAAGTATCGATTTTCGGTGACCAAAATGCAACGAAAAAAATTCCTTCAAGCACTGCTCTTTGATATGCAAAAGAAGCTTGTCGAATTTGAAGTTGATCAGTGCAGTGATTTTTGAGATATCATGGTCACTGATTTTGAGAAAGTCATTTTGAGAAAAACGCATTTAAATTCCGCAAAACTTACCTATTAATGCTCTATGACTCCCTCAATTTCGAACGGACCGACTTGAAATTTTCAGACAATATTTTCGAAATATATTTGGAGAATCCGTCAAAAACCAAAAATCGATATGTGCAAAAATTTCAACTAGACGTAGACCCTTAAAGTGATACGCGACGCACTGTGTCGATCTTTCTCTATCTTCAGTACCGCCACCGCTATCTTTGTCACACCTCCATTTGTTTCCAATTATTTCGAGATAGAGTGAAAACCCCAGCAAGGCTACTTTTTCTCCAATGTAGCGACCAAAGATCGTACGAGTATCCTCCATGGCACAATTATAGGCAGAATCACGCAACGACACTTCTTATTATTTTACCTTCGTATCTTACCCCAAGGTGAATTGCAAGTTGTGCGTCAATGTCGGTAGTTTCAACGATCCTCCGCACGTTCCTGCGGCTTCGCGTTTGGTGAGCCGTGCGCTAACCGCGGGTTCAAAGAAATATCCGCAGGTAAAAAGACAAGAGTACGTTAAGTTGCGATTATTTCTATAAGCCAAAAACTATATTATTTCTTTTTTTTCGGTTACGCGTTACGTTGCAGGAGGATGATTTTGTGGAATTCATCATGAGCAACAAGGGCTTACGCATAACGTACGATCGTTGCGAGACGACGAGCTTTTTCTTTCAAATACCCGACAAATTTTTGCGTCGTGCGATCGATCGTTTTTCACAATTTTTCATCGCTCCTCTTATGAGACGGAGATCGATCATCAACGCACGCCATGAAATAATAATGTGGGTACATTATGCATTGCCGTTGGTGTATTTCTACGCGACAGGAGCGACCAAACGAATTAACAACAATTACGTTAATTTTGATAGCACTGACTGAACGTATTTTGCAGGGAATGTCGTGAGAGCTTTCAATGTCCGCAACATCCCGACAGGAAGGAATATCTCTTCGGCGATTTGGCTGCTCCAGATAGTCCAGTGAGGGTATTCGGAGAATATTATCTCCAGCCGTTGAGTCAACTATCGGACAGCGAGGTTCACCGCGAAGTTCTGAAATTTCGCGAGTCTCATTACACGGCTGATCGCATGACACTCGTGATAGAAGTGAGTGACGAAAAATGATTATTTTCTTTTCTTTCTCCGTTTTCTCATTGTTTCTCATTCATTGTAAATTTACCGCAGTCGAGATTGCCCCTCGATACTCTGGAGGACTACGTCAAGGAGTATTTTGCAAAAATACCGGGAAGGGTCACGCCGCTTCCAATCACCAATACCTTTAACTTCGCAAATTGTTTTCGGGCGACGTATTTCAGCGGGATCTCTTACATGAAGCCGTTTGTCGACATCAACACCGAGGTGACTACGATAAAGCACTTAAAACTACGTCTACATATACGTAATATAGGAATGGGTCTGAATAATTGTAAACACGATTTAAATCCGCTCGAAGCACGAGCGTCCAATTATCCGTGGTGTCTGCGACAGGAAAGTAATTGCTCGGGTAGGTATTTCAATCTGCGATTGGTAATTACAGCAGATGCTAGAATTGTGTTGGTCGACGCCACCGCGTCGGCAATATTACCGGAGCAAACCTCACAAGTACCTAGCATGGTTAATAAACCGCGACGGCAATGGTTCGCTGCTGGGTTATCTTCGGAAGAGAAAGTGGTGCACGAATCTCATCAGCGGCGTTGATGATCATTGTCCGGCGGATAATTCCGTTTACAGCCTCTTCAGTATCCTCATAGTACTCACTGACGAGGGCTACAAGCATCACGAGATGGTTCTCGGGTCAGTTTTCTCCTACCTGAACGTTCTGCGACGCGCAGGTCCGATCAAACGTATTCACGACGAAATTCGCAGCATCGAGGAGGCGAAATTCAGGTAAATGCTTTTTCGAGAGGCTACATCTACGTAGAGGCCCGAAAGAAAATGGCCAAATTTTCGAATTTTTGTTCGCGGAGACGGTTGGCGAAAAAGAAACGCATTTTTTCAAACGCGAAAGTACATGTATTGAAAAGTCGCCAAAAAATACAGAAGAACAACGAAAACATGGCGGCCGGCAGATGACAAGAATTTTTACGCGACATTTGGCGGTGGACAGCCAGTTGGCCGGTGGCGACCAGTTGAAACCCGAGTATACAAAATTTAAGAAAAAAGTGTCGTTTTTACGTAGATCTTTAAGGGGGGGGACTTCCTATCGAACGCCATATCTTAGTTGATTTTTATGATTATTATTATGATTTTTATGATTATGATTGATTATTTATGATTATGATTTGTTTGGAGAGTAAGGAATGTACATATCTCTTCAGCGTTACCGGTACTTTTTATTACATAATTCTAGTTTTCAAAACGATCTTTGTAGCTTAAAAAAAATTAAAAATGGCGGAGGCATAATTAGTCGCCGTGAAGCTGTCCGGAAGGGAGACCAAATGCGGTGTACATTCCAGCACCTCGTAGGATTATCTGAAGCATTCTGCGCAGAAAAATTGATTACTATATACTATATTGATTACTATATAGTGGTCCCTTGATGAACCAATAATTTTAGAAAAATAATGATAATTGGCTGAAGGGGTGGCCTTGGAACAAAAAAGTTGATTTTTTCGGAAAAAAATAAAAACTTTGACCCTGTCAAAAACATGTTTATTACGATCATTTTTAGTCGGTTCATGAATTGGACATAAGTATCTGAAAAACGTGTGTCGAATATGAGGTTGATCGGTCGAATAGTTTTCGTGTAATCGTGTACACCGATTTTCAACTTATTGAAAAAAAAAGTTTCGAGATAATCGGGTTTAAACTTTCGGCAAGGGAAAAACGTATGATTCTTCAACTTACCGACTAGTCCGCTACTCCAGCATCATATAATAGTCGTTCAGCTTCTTCGTAATACGCATTTTGCCCATCCGACTCACCTCTCCACCTGGAGCAAAGGTAAACCACGTTCAAAGGCTCTCGGGACGACATTCTTGAGAATTGACCAAAATCGCTATCTGCATCGTATTCTAAAGTTTTCAAACTATAAATTTAGGTAATAAAAACAAAATACGTCGTTTTGAAGCCTCTGTATGGAGTGCCCTGCTTAAATATTTCTCGCCCTATCTCCTGTAAGTTTGGAAACAATCCATCAAGTGGTTCTCGAGACGTCACGTCCGCCGATTTTGAAAACAGTGTCTCGAGAAAAACGCGTTTAAAGCGTGAATCGTTCATATCGCTCGCCCGGCCGACTGTTAGACGCTGCACCTCATCCAATTTTATAAATATTTCAAAGAGACTTTCAGGGAATATAGATTGGTGATGATATTGGATAAAACATTTTTGGAAAATGCCATTTTTGATCCCCCCTCTCCCCACAGGTAGATGTAGCCCCTCAACTCGACACCTTCTGTTGTTCAAGGCGTTGTTTTTAAATGCACGATGCATTTGAATCGTCTTGCGTTGCCACATTTTCAAGCTCACTGCGCAAATGTTTTGGGATCGAAGTATGGCGGGGTATAGAGTTCGAATAACTACTTATTCAATCATTTTCATTGTCAAAGTTGGTACCAAAAATTACTCGCAGTTTCACAAACGATAGCGTCTGGTCCGAACCGTTTCACGACCTCTGCGAGGACATGCAGCTTTATCCATCCGCGGATTACCTGACCGGGAGTACCTTGTGCTTCGAGTACGACGCAGCAAAGATCAAGAAGTGCATGAATTTACTGACCGCGGAGAAAGTCAACGTTATCATGTTCGACGGGAACTTCAACGAGCTTGACATGGTCGTCAGAACACCTGCGGCAAACGAGGAGGATCGCGGCAACGTGCACTTTGTGCGAACTTATTACACGCGTTATTGCCTTTCGCGCGAATGGATCGAGTACTGGAAAGTTATCGAGCCGCTTTCGGAGTTCAAACTTCCAGAAGCGAACGCGTTCATCGCGGATGACTTTGCGTTGATTCCCGTGGACGAAGAGCACTCGCGACGTCCGGTCAAAATCTATCAGAACGAAGCGACGGAAGTATGGTACATGGCAGATGCAAAATTCCGGTTGCCCGATGGCCACATGATCTTTCACTACGTTGGTCCAGTCAAGTGGGCCACGCTCTCGAAGTGAGTAGCGACAAGCGAAAATTAACGGTATTGTTCCGCGAAAAGAACTTATAAGGCTCGCTCAATTGACTTTAAATTTCCATTCCGCGAATTATTCTTACCGCGGAAAAAAATCCGCCGGTTTTTTTTGTCAGGCAAATCACTGTACCCCCTTAATCGACCTTCATTAAATATTTAACTCGATGTAGATAAATTATACATTTGTCACGTTTGTTTGTTTACAACGACGCGCGACGATTTCAGTACGGCTATGCGCGATCTGTTCGTAATGTCGCTAAACAATTCGCTCGACGAGGCATTGCATTCCGCAAAAGCTGCCGGACTGAGATACGAGTTCCGCTCGTCCGAGAGAGGATTCGAAGTTTGGGTCTGTGGATTCAGTCAAAAGTTGCCGGTAAATCGTGCATTTATTTGTCGGAAGCTTGAAGACATTGAAAGTTCTAAGTTTAGACATCGAATGACTAAAAAAATAGGAGATATATGTTAAATACTCTTGTTATTTTAGCTGCTGATGGGAACGATAACCACGCATATTGCTCATTTCTCCGATCTCATCACGGAAAATTCATTCGAACAGATGAAGAAGAAACAGCTCGATGTTTATTTCGATGTTTGTCGCAACGCTGGCAAGTTGGCAGAGTAAGGATTTTTTTTCTATTTCGATGAAAAAATTTCGCATTTGCCGTTTTTACGAGATTTTCCGTCAAATTTTGCTCTTTGTATTAAAAAACAGCAAATGTTACAAAACGTCCATAGCTCTGTATTTTGGAAACATTTGTAAAAAATAGTGTCCGATTCTTTAATGGTTTTTTTTTCCTCAGAGACGTCAGACTCTCAATTTTGTATCCGGGTCACTGGACGTCGGCCAACCGACACGTCGCCATTGCCTATCTAGAACTCGAGATATTCCGACATTTCGTCAAGCACTTGGCCGATCAAGCTTACGTGCAGTGTCTCGTGCAGGGAAACATCGAGAAATCCATAGCCGTCGAGACTGTTCGTAGTTGTTTGGAAATTTTGAAGCTGAAGCCAATTGACTCGAGCGTAGTACCGACGTCGAAAGTCCTCAAGATCACCGACCCACCGCGTTCCTACAGAGTTGAGGGCTTTAGCGATGATGATTGGGTCCAGAACTATTATCAATTCGACACGTCGTCGTTGAAGATTTCCATAATGATCGATTTGTTGATGGCGAGTAGTGATTTCGAGAGAGAGAAGGCTATTTTTTCAAATAATAATTATTGGTTGTTTCCCTGAAACTCTGAACTCTGTCAAATATGGCGGCCCATATTGACACGGGTTTGCTCAGCTTCCTTGTGCCCTCGTGCAAATGCGAAACAGTAGTCCATTGGGAAAAAATCTCGCGGATCCCTAAGACAGCCGTAATAGAATAGTGACAAGTAAAAGCCGAGAGTTGAAAGATTTTTGCCATAAAAGTCGAAGTTAGCTTGAAACAATAGTCACTACTGAATGCAACAATTATTGAAAGAAAATTACGTTTTACAGGTCATATTGAAAAATCCTCTCTGCAACGACATCAACGCACTCGAAGATTTCAATCCTTGGGACTTTCACCCTACGAAGCAATCGCAGGGTTATTCTCTCGCTGTCAAGCCTTATCGACGAGCAGACGATGAGGTCGTCTGGGGCGACCGGAGCATCGAAGAATTTCGTAAATTGTTGGACAAAGTGCTGAAAGACTTGTCGGAAAAGAAATGGCGATGCGTGAAAAAAGTTCTGACGAAATTAAAGCAAGAGGCAGTCCGAAATTTGCGGGACGAAGTTAATGAAAATTGGCACGAGATCGTGAGCGGCGAATGCGATTTCGACAGGCGAGAGAAGGAACTAAAAGCCGTGACGGACCTCGAGATGAATGATTTTCGTGAACTCATGCCAATTCTGACAACGGGAGGGCCACAAGTGTCGAAGTTAAGCATCCAAGTTGTTGGACGAAAGATTTCCAAACCAGCACAGGATGCCGAACATACTAGTGAGTGATTCTTTGAAAAAAACAGCTCTACATGTACAAGCCACGTTCAATTACCGACGAAGAAAATCAATTTCTAGCACACGGTCGACCTGAATGTTTGGCAGCGTTGCCGGCTCTGAAAGACAAGGGAAGCGATTATTCTATAAACAACGTGGAGGCGTACAAGCGGGATCTTCAGTCTTCTTCGCTGAAGGATGAGAGATCTGAGGGAATCAAGAAAAATTAACAAATCCGCAAAGAAAGGCGGAAAAACAGGAAAAACTTTGGGGAAATACTTCGAAGGATTATTTTACCGCATGCAAAACGAACGGGTATTTTCAACAAAATCCGCCTGGTTTTTTTTTATCGCGATTCACAAGTCATTTTATTATTTCAACTTTACTCCTGCGTGGAGTACGGTAGAACATTTTTGTCAGCTTTTTCTATCGTTAAAAGGACGATTCTTCTATGAATATTGCATTATTAGTAATTATTCTCTAATTGTGTTGTTTTTATCGTATGATTTTATTATTATTTCTACGTACTACCCATCGACATTTTTTTTTCTCCAAAAAGCAACGGTGGAAATCAAACTCAATCGCCTCGTCGCGATTCTCTTGCGTTCGAAATCGCGGGATTCCCCTTTACAGGTTCTTGTTCCAACTTGCCGTTCCGATTTCCCGCAGTCGGAACGTGGAATTCTGCGATTCGACGCTTGAGACTGGGCTGGAGCATAAAGTGAGCCAACTTTTTATTTTTGGCAATGTCACGAACTGAACGGAAATTCTAAACCGTGAATAATAAAAAATGTTCTTTTTCTTCCTAATATCAGTGTAAAACTGTGAAAATGTCCCCATTCGTTTCAACTTTTTCCAATACCTGCCCTAAGGCTTCAGGCTGGTAACGCTCTCCCCACCAAAGATGGGCGTGGGCAATTACCCACGTAATGAAATTACATATCTAATTACTCATTACCTTTAGCGTTTGTGATGGAAAATCATTTGATTACAAATTATCTCGAACGTCGCTAATTCGAATTTATTTAATTACAAATTACTTCAACCGTTTGTAATTAGAAATTATTTCATTACAAATTATTTCGAGCGTTTGTAATTAGAATTTATTTCATTACAAATTACTTTGAGGGTGTGTAATCAGAATGTATTTAATGACAAATTACTTCGAGCGTTTGTAATTAGAATTTACTTAATTACGAATTACTCCGAGCTTCTTGCACCGGAATCCGTTCCATTACTCGCAATTCAGATGGATTGTAATTGAATTACTTTTGTAATTGAATTACTTTTGTAATTGAATTACTTTTGTAATTTAAGTACATTTATAATTCAGTTATATTTTTTATTTAATTACAATTGTAATTCAATTACTTTTGTGATAACGTGATTACTTTAAAAAATGAATTAGATTTGTATAGTTTAAATTATTCGATGATGTGAGTAAATGTGCGAAAGAATGTGTCGATGAGGATTGTGCCCGGGCCTTAGAGAGCGGTTGTGAGCGTGTGTGCATAAGTGAATGTTCATGTGATTATGCCTCTGTGAAGCCCTGTGTGTGCGCCTAGATAAGTGACTGTGTGTAACGAGGTGAATTACTAGGCGTATTTGCATTGAGCGTTGGTGTTGGTGTGAAAGGTGGTATGGTCCACTTTGCGGTGCGGGGGGGGGGGGGCGAGGGGCGTAAGGGCAAAGTGGACAGTACAGCAAAACGGGCACCTCGGCTGAATACGAGAATTGTGGGAGAAATGAGCACTAAGTCTAAACATAATAATTTAGTCTTAGGGGTTACGTCGATTTCGAGGGCAAAAAACCATATTTTGTCTATCAAAAAAATATTAGGTTGATAAAAAAGTTTTGTCGGAATAATTTCAATATAATTTATTTATTTATATATCTTATACAAAACATTTCTAATCAACAATATATTCGCCATCGGTTCCAATGACACTCGGCCATCTAGTTGGCAACTCATTTATTCCCTTTGCCCAAAACTGCGGCGGCTGGGACTCAACAAAATTTGAAACATTCCTTCTGAGATCGTCGACGTTTTTGAAAGTTTTGTTCCTCAAATATCCCTTCAAATGTCTGAACAAATGGTAGATAGCGCGATGTCGGGAGAGTATGGTGGATGAGGAACGGCATTCCAGTGTAGCTCAGTGATTGCTTTGTGGGTTTCCTTTGCGACATGGGGTCTCGCGTTGTCGCGGAGAAGGTGCACAGTCGCGCGTCCTGGCCGTTTTTCTCTTATAGCTTTTGCCAATTCCTGGAGATTCTCGATGTATCGTGTAGACGAGATCGTCTTGCCTACAGGGAGAAAATTGTGAAACAGCATTCCCTTTGCATCCCAGAAACAGCACAACAAAATCTTTTACGAGTGACGATCAGGTTTCGGTTGGTGTGGCGGTTTTTCTCCGATAGGAAGCCAGTAGGCTAGGCGCGTTCTGTTATCATACAAGACCCAGCTTTCATCTCCCATCACAAGATCTTCTAAAAACTCCTTGCGATGATGGCGAAGGAGGAGAGACTGGCAGATGGTTACGCGGCAGTTCTTATTGGCGTCGGTGAGACGGTGTGGTATCCATTGAGCTAGAACCTTCCTGTTTCCCAAGTTGTGTAAGTGATTTACTATTGACGGTTGGGTGCAGCCAAGTTTTCTCGCTAGCTCGTGCGTACTTGCTTCCGGTTTTTCTTTGATGCAGCGGAGTAATGCGTCTTCATCGATGGTCGACGGTCGTTCGGAACGTTCCTTATCTTCAAGGCTTGTGTCTCCATATTTAAAACGATTGAACCAACGCTGGACTGTTCGATGAGAAACTACGTTCTCGCCGAATGCATCCTAAATATTTTTAGCAGTTGTGCTTGCGTTCGTGCCGCGCCGCCACTCGTAAAATATGATCGCTCGAAGTTGCTCCTGCGAGATCGAAGCCATTTCTGTTCACTAGAACGCGCGCTCGTCCTTTTATACCCTGTCACACGGGAGAGTAGAAAACATTCTAGAATATTCTCGACACAGCTCGATGTCATATTGCGTCAGTACGTAAAAAAACATTTAAACCATTTTTGCGACAACACTTTTTTATCAACCTAATATATATATATATATATATCTACAGGGTGGACCAATAACTATTAGCACATTGGATATCTTCGAAACTATAAGGTTCACAGAAATATTTGCTGAAATGAAATTGCACAGTACGAAAAGGGCCATCCGATACCGATAATAGTTTTTTTTTGCAGGTGGAGGTACTTCGGACATTTGAAGGTCAACTCCATTTTTTTAAATGGATCGGTATGTTTTCTTTCTGTATCATGAAAGAGGAGCTTAAAACGAGTCCATCGACCTATAACATAAGGTCATAGAAAATACAGAAAGGCGATAATACTTACAGTTTCGGTAGAAAATAAAATTACTACGTTTATAGTCGCGGCGGTCCAATATCGTGGCCAGCTCGTTCCCCAAATCCAGCCCCCTGACACTCCTATGATTTCCTATAGGGAACCTCTCTGCGTTCTATGCGCCGTAGTTAGTTCGCACTGCGCGGGGCTGGCATGCTTCCGCGCCCCTACGCCCTTGCCCAAACCCCCCGGCGGCTGTGAAGGCCATGCCAGGTTAACCGGCTGATGCGGTTGATGGGTCTGATGCTACATCCCACATTCGTAAAATTCGTAAAAATTTGTTAATAATTGTCTTGTCTCGCGTGTGCGCAGACAAAACAATTAATTATCAAATCGGAAAGAAGATGGCTAAACATTGTCAAACGTAAACTACTGTAACACGATCACTTTTGAAGCTGTGCTTCAAGTAAAATATATTTTTGGTAATATTCGATCCCGTTGTGTACATATAATCTCCTACCTGTCGTACCTTTATAATAAAATATAGATATAATTGCGGAGAAATAATTTGACAATATTTATTTTAATCAAATAACTAAAAAAAAGTCGAACATATACATGTAAATTTATCAAATATGTACAGAATTTCTAGCGTGTTGTAATTTATTAGACTTATCATTAAGGGGTTACCCCCCACTTGCGACTTTGAAAAAATCGATTTTTTTATTGCATTTTTTTGAAGTATAAATATCTGAGAATATGTCCTGAAAATTTCAAGTCGATCCGAACAAAATTGACTGAGATATGAGCGTTGAAAGAGAAGAATCCGTGAATTGAAGAACTGAAATTGAAACTTTAAACGCGTTTTTCTCAAAATGGCATTTCTAAAGTCGGTGACCAAGATTACTCGAACACTAATGAACCGATCTTCTTGAAATTTTGCAGGCTTATTTAATACATAAAAATGTAGTCTTCAATCGTTCGATTTTTTTTCTCGAAAAAAATGGCCATTTTATCGCCAAAAAACGGTCGTTTTTTTCGTTAAAATCGAACCATTAACTTTGACTGTCCGCCATTTTGTGAAAAATGAATATTTTTTAAAATCCTTCGATTAAAGACTAGTTTATACTTATATTTGACTAAATCCATCCGCATTTTTTTTCAGATGATCCACTTCGCCGCAATGTTGGTCACCGCAAACCGTGTATATAAAAACATTATTTCATTGACGGCCATTTGCCACTAAACAATGGAATATGTTTCAATAAAAAAATTACTGAAAGTTCTTCAAGATGTGTTCTTTAAGACGTTATATTGATCGATTAAAAAAGTTTTGTAGTTTTCTTTAAAAAAATTCATGAAAAAGGCCTTTTTTGCGCTACAAGTGGGGGTAACGCCTTAAGACAACAGGCTAAACATTTTGTACATATTTACTACACTTATATGTATATATTCAATTATTCTTTAGTTATTTGTTATGAAATAAAATATGCCAAAAGCGTGGCGCAGGCGCAACACAGACAGCGCGGAGTACTGTCAGCGCCACGTAGCGGCTAGCGTCATCAAGAGACTAGCCAGTGAGCTGAGTGCCAGGGGGCTGGTTCTAATATATACAGCCGTCTTTCCCCTAGATCCTAAGACCCAGCGCGTCTAGGGCAGGGTGCAGTGACACAGCCCTACTGATGAGTCTGTCACTGTACCCGAGACGAAACGCACAACTCTTTTCCTACCTTACCGACATTACAGAACCTGGACAAGCCGCGGACAAAACAACTACGGGAGTAGAGAGCCACAGACCGAATCTCTACAAGTACGTGTGCGACAAGGACAGAACAGCTTCCGTCCGTCTCTCTCACTCTTCTCGATGATCCGAAATGCACATTACCTTTTTATGCGGGGCGTGGGGGGCGGGGGCGAAGGTGGAATAGAGGTAGATGAGAACGAATTGTGGAATAAGGACGGAGGATTGTGGAAAACCAATATAAACAAATTTTGTTTTTTAATACTTACCTTTTTGAGTGAAATGGATTTTTATTCGAATTTTATTCAGAGTTTCTTTCGATGACGAAAGGAAAAAAATACGCAACACATGGAATGTTGAATATACAAATACCTCTCGCACACAACTGTGATTGTTTCAATCCGGGAATTACCGCGAGCCACTTTCGAAATTGTTCGACATCTCTCGGTACTCGAAAAGTCGAAAAATTATTATTCGACGTCCGGCACCCGGTGCGACACGTGCATACCGCACACACCTTCGGCATGTCGATGAGTTTTCAATAATACCCTGAAACGACGGTCCACCTTCGCCGCTTTATGAATATTTTTCGACCTACAAATGCTCGTTGACGCGAACAGAGGTTATCGAGAACGTTGTAATAACAAATGGAGTAATAAATGGCACGGGGCACGGTCTAAGACACGGCAAGGGGCGAAGGGTGAGATCACAGAAGACCGTGGGTGGGAGGTACTCGCCGATGTAGCGACGGCGGTGGCGGCGAGCGGAATGAAAGGTGAAGCTCGTAACGCTGCCTCACGACTCCATTGAAATCTGTCTTCGTTTCCAGACTCCAGACCTGTCTGTAAGACCGTGGCGTGGACCGACGATAGAGCGAGCGCGTGCGAACATATTTACCATCTGTGGCAGTCGGCGGTGAGTATTTTACCGACGGAGAAGTAGCGAAAACAAGCACACGAGATGCACACCCAGAAACACGAAAAAGCCACACAGCACTTGTATCCCTTAATCTTTTACATTATATCAAGTTACAAAATTGAATAAATACTATTTTATTACGAAATACCACAAAATAACAGAGTCTCAATTAATTTCCTCACTGATCGGGTTCCGAACAAACAAATTTAAATGTAAAAAATTCCGACCCGTTACAGTACGAATGCATTATTAGAGCCCGATAGACCTTCGGTGATAATCGTCGCTTGCTCTTTCCTTTTGTATATTCATCATACCTCGACATTAAAATAAAGACTAAGGGAAGACGGGAAATAATCATTGGCACAGAATACGACGACCGGATGCCAAGGCTCGCGTTTGACTCGGAGTTCAACCCTTAGTGCAAACCCTTAGGTGCACTATCTTCGAATCGCTTGGCGAAAAAAAAACTCAACGACGGTAGATCGCTACGATATAATCTATAATTCTACATTTCGCTGTAGAATATCCCATTCAAATTCGCATGCGAATTTGCCTTTGTCCAGAACCTTTTTCTTGTTTTTTTTCGCTGATAAAAATTCTTATCTTTATTTCTTCGTTATTCCGTCCATCGTTGGATGTCGCCTAGCAACGTCTCTCAATTACTTGTACGTGAGTTATTACACGTGTTTATAATGATTCGCGCACATCGAACGCATTGAATTTGTCCATATGCATGTTTGAGTATATATATATATATACCTACATGGAATGAAAGGTTCAGTTCCTCCCTTCTTTTATTATTTACAACTTTACGTATTTGTTACTTTAATATGATGAAAATAAATACTGAGATGAAAGGAAATGCGTTTCACGTACTCTCGGGTGGTCGTTATTTTTTTAAATGGATTTTTGAGACTAGATAGCCTTCGAATGCTGCAAAATTGTGGAATTTTCCGAAGAGTCATGGGGCCACTCGAACCGATGGTCTGTAGCCGTTCGTTGCAATTTTCATCACCGGCCCGTGTCGTGACAGACGGAAACTTGTTAAATTAGGACATGTTTTTTTTTACTGTTTTATAGTTAACGCAATAAATTAATTTGAAAGTTAATGCACAGAGAAACAATATCAGGTGGATGAACAAAGTTGTTCAGTCATAAGTTAGCACCGAAATATTAAGTCCGTATTCTAGTGTGAACACCTGTTTTCGACGTGACTTTTTGGGAATTAAATTTACCGAAACGGTTGAATCTACAGTATTAGTATTTCACAGTTATATTTACGGTAAGGTGATATAGGAGTGCGCAGGCGCTAAGAGGACGTAGGTACGCTACTGACGTAACGGTTTTCTAATTGAAGCTAACTTCTGTTGCGTTTCGACCGCCTAACAGCGTAAGGGTTTGTGACAAGTGAAAATCCAAAGTGGAATAACACGGAGAGGCCAGGTAAGTTTGAAGTTTTTGTTGCAACTTTTTATTTATTTTTTACGTTTTCATAGTATTACAAGCACGAAACACGATTGACTTTCTTCAAAAACAACTAATAATTTCATTACGCCGGTCTACTAAGGTTATTGTTCAAAATCAAAGTAATTTCGCGTGTCACCAATAAACGGCAGTAACAGTTATGTTTGTTTAAAATGTGCAGGTCGTATAACACTACGCAGTGCTTAGGTGCGTCGGAGTACGCACGTACACTTATACGGCTGTTGTTAACATTTTTCTTTACAAGTATACAACGGATACAAAGAAGTATATGTTTATATATTTGTTATGTATATAGTATATTGTGTGTGTGCGCGCGCGCGTGTGGGTGTGTGTGTGTGTATGTGGATGCGGATGGATAGATTCATATGGAGACCGATTGTACATATCGCAGAAGCAATATATTTAAGTTTACAATTGTGCTTAGACCCACTATTCTATTAATTCTAATAATTTCTATTAACGTCTATTAATTTCATAATTCATTTATGAAATTAATAGACGATAATTTGCCTACTAATTTCATTATGTATACAAAATTAAGGACGATATTTAATATTTTCTCATTATATATAGAACGGTTAAAAGCGGGACCTTAGGCTTATACGTATTGGTACATAAAGGCACCAGAAATTATTTATCGATATTGATGGTCTTTAATTATAAAAACAGTGTCATATAATGATTGCAATATAAAATATTACAGTCGTATGTATTTTTCATCTATACATATGTACGATATGCAGAATTATAATTAAAGAAACAGTTCTGAAGTTACAGATTGTCAACCCCTTACATTTTTGGTTTGTGTTGTATTCTGATAAACCGATCATATATCCACTTTTGTATTGCGTCCGCATTTCTCTTCTGCAATAATTGGTGTTTTTCCCTTACTG
>OX632359.1:8878270-8927929 GCA_951751655.1 Ophion costatus
GTAGAATTTGCAGTTCAGTCTCGCGTCTTCGTCCGTATAGCAGTTCATGGTTTATACGGTCTTGGGGCTTCAACAGTGAGCATCACGTTACAAGACAAGACCTTAACAAAGTTAACCATTATAGCATGTATCTCAGACAGGCTAGCGCAATTTCTGTTCGGGCTGTCGTAAAAAAAAGTATGTGTTATTACTTGATAATTTTTTTCCCTTTATCTGATATTTTCTCTCACTGTTAAGAATGTAGTTAGAATTGCATGGTAAAGAGAGCATATGTGTCGCGATGGGAATAAATCCTATCTACCTACAAAACTTAAATTGAAGCTGGTAAGTGGTTTTTGGGTCATGAAGTAACTGACATAAGACCAGGTCGGGTTTATATATTAGTACGAAGTAGAATTCGTACACTGACAGAAAAATTGGTATTCATATCAACTAGATGCGTCTATTCGATTTTTTTAATTCAAATTACCTAGATTTTCCCTTAAAACGAATTTTTCCTATAGAATTCCATTATTGAAATTTTTTTGAAAAATATTTTATTGATTCGTAATAACGATTCCTAATATCCACGCACGCGCGCGCGCGCGCGCGCGTGTGTGTGTGTGTGTGTGTGTGTGGAGAGGTTCATATAGAGACCGATTGTATATATCGCAGAAGCGATGTACATAAGTTTACAATTGTACTGGATCCAATTGAGTTGGATTTGTCTATTAGTCACATTGTGTATACAAAATTAAGAACGATATTCAATATTTTCACGTTATATTTAGAACGGTTAAAATCGGGACCGTAGTCTTGTACGTATTGGTACATATGGGCACCAGAAATAATTTATCGATATTGATGACCTTTAATTACAAACAGAGTTATATAATAATTGCAGTATAAAATATTACAGTCGTATGTGTTTTTCATCTATACATATGTACGATATGCAGAATTATAATTAAAGCAACAGTTCTGAAGTTACTGATAGTTAACCCCATACTTTTTTTATTATGCGTTTGTTCTGAAGCCGCTTATATATCCACTTTCGTATTGCCAACGCAGTTCTTTTCCTCAATAATTGGTATTTCTCCCTTGCTGCTAGTATTTCTGCCATCGGCGGTACTTCGTTCCTTTCTATTCTCTCTTTAAATGCTTCTACAATCATGAGCATTTCTTCTGGTGTCCAGTAATCATAAGGCTTGGGTGGAAAAGCTGGAAAAACAAAACATGAATGGCACGATATAAAAAAATGAACCTTTTCAGTAAACATATGAGGTCTTATTCGATGGGGTTTTTCATTTTTTGGATGTGACATCTGATTCCGCAACGGTCTGAATCGTTGAATCAATTCTGGATGGTGTCATGATCGGTTGACGGTACTTTATGGGTATTCGCAACCGTTGGAATCTTCGAGCTGAGATTTAAAATGTCCTTTATAGATACAGCCGAATTAGCGCCGGTACGTATACGTACCATTCCTCATAAATGCGTACATCTACAGGGTATATCTCAACTACGTCTCTTCCGTTCGTGACTATATAGAGTGCCTCTTTCCGAGTAAAACGCATCTTTGTTAAATAAGTCGCGCAACAAAACTTGGCCCAGACATTCATGAGTAAAGTTTGATGCTGAGGAAAAATGGCACGGAAACAATCGGAACAATTGCCAACAGGCAATTGTTCACGAAACCTATTCATAATCTGCGACCTTGGGGATGAGCCTTTTAATTAATAAATAAACAGTACTGAGCGATCTTGTCGCTGAAAGAAAAATTATTCGCCTTTCTTATTTAAGAGGCAAAAAAATGAGAACAACTTGTCTGAACATGGATTTGAATCAACGCTCGGTCCGGCTTGCCGCCGAAACAGTTATTCAGCGTCGAACTTCATTCATGGTTATCTCAGCCAATTTTTGTCGCACGCCATTTGATAAAAAGCGTTTTGTCTAAAACGAGACACGATATATGCTCACGAATGGAAAGGATGCAGTTGAGATACACGTTGTATATGCAATGATACGTACGAGTATCGGCGCTAATTCGTAACGTTTCATACGAGGATCGGTAGTAGTTGACCTCTGCAGTGGATAGTCTAGATTTATCCATTTGTACGCAATTTTATATACGAGTACCAGTCAACGTGTTATATTGATTCAAATGGGATTCAACTGTGATACACCATAGGCGTGGCACTGGTCGAATGAACAGCGCCATACATATGGGGTCAGACTCAACGCGTGACATCGGAATTAAAAAACGCAAATACGTGCAAATTTTTCTCGATTTCGTAAAGTGCAACCATAGAGTACTCAAGACATTCGTAATATTTTCTAGAACACCGCTATTGTATTAACGGTGTATTGACTTCAGATTCTTCTACATGTAGCCGACGTCGATGAATTCAATTATTCTAAATATTATCCATATTTATGCGGTGACGATCGGTGAAGGATCGGACAATTGAATTAGCGAACACGAAGAATTTCTATACACCAAACTAGGAAGCGTGAATTAGCGAACACGAAGAATTTCTATACACCAAACTAGGAAGCGTGAATAGTTAACATGACGCTAGAAACACGCTAAGCCAACGATAGTCCATGTATGTCCATTTGTGGGAGAATAGTTTGGGCCCGTACATGTGCACATAATGATACAAATTAGTGCCGTGATTGATTGCAACGGATTACAAGATTAATCACGGTACGCGCGCGCGCGTGTGTGCGTGTGTGTGTGTGTGTGTGCGCGCGCGTGTGCGTGTGTGTGCGTGTGTGTGTGGGTGTGGGTGTGTGTGAACATACATAATATTTTCTATGTAATGTATATCCTGTTTTTAAGTATACAAAGCATACAAAGAACCAATATGTGACTAGATCGAGTGGTTGACGTGTAAAGCTTGGCGGCATGAGAAATGCACCGCTGATAAAAATGTCGGCAACTCTCACCGTTACCCTATACTTGGTCAAAGCACGATATCAAATACGGATTACCCGTACACGCAGCATATCTTGTTCGGGGTTTGGCTGATACGGATGTCTACCGGATCGGTAGACATTTTAAATTTACCCACTATTTTTTAAATTCAATATTTTTGTAAAAATGTTAGAATCAGTTTATAGAGCATCATCCCCTGAAGGGGACGTCTATGTGAAAAAATCAATTTATTATTCTTGTTATTACAATAAATGTCATCCGTTTTTCGATGCTTTTAAAATTTACCCACTGTTTTTTAAATTAAATATTTTTGTAAAAATGTTAGAATCAGTTTATAGAGCATCATCCCCTGAAGAGAATGGCGTTTGGGAATTGCCGAAAACTGCAATCGGCCACTCGGATGCGTGGCAATGAGAGAGCAATGGATGAGACGCGCCCATTTATCCGCCCATGTCTCTTCAAATATTAATATTTGTGAAACCCCAACTACTGAATTGAATAGCCAAAACTCCAATGAAAGCGTTTCAAAAAAGAAAATGTATAAATGTTGTTTCGGTTCTTCACAAATGCCACTTGAATTTCATCCCATTTTCGGCCTATCTTCGCTGCTTAGTCCCCTTCAAGAATATCTTTTTCTTTCGCAAAATGGCATGATTTAAAAAAAAAACCGTTCGAAAATGGGCCTTAATCAGTTCATAAAAACCGGAATCGTTAATGAATAGTAAAAATCATGTATACTTATTAAGAGAATCTATCTAAGAAACTACTGTTTAAATTTCAAGTCAACCAAATGAAAACTAACCGAATTATGCGTCATCCCGATTCAAAAAACGTAATATCGAGAACAATGCCTTCTAAAGTTTCAAAGCCGATATAGGACCTATTGTCCACGCGACGGGTTTGAAGCTCTAACTTGAATTTTCCGTGTGCCCAAGGTGGTATTTTCATCGTAGGTCTTCAGTTGTCAGGTCGTATTTTATTCTACAATGACTTGACTAAACAACTCTACATTGTCACTTCCACCGTCTAGGCTGTTTCGTGCAGTCCAGAGGGCCCGGAGGCGCTCCAGAAAATTAGCTGTAGACATTTTTGTAATCATTTTCGCATATTTCGCTTGTGATGTTTATACATCATTTAAGCCAATTGAAAAAAAGTCACATTTTGTCGACTCAGATGTAACGCCTCAAGACGATGGTCGCGAGCGTTCTTTAGGTTTGGAAACAAAATACTCCTCCGTTGTCCGTTCCGAGGTGCCTCGCTTAGGACGCTTAGGCTTTTGCCCCTTGCCTCATACCTTAGCTTCGGAATAAAAAGGCCCTGGCGTTTATGACCTACTCAAGAGTTATGCAGCCCGATATCTGCCTCGATCGCGTCGACACGTAAAGAAAAACAACGAGAAACTTTTGCCACAGTAGTAATGGATTCGACTCATTGTCAGTCCTGAATTTGCCAATAGGCCGTATAGGTAGCTGTCCAGAGGCGGCAGACTTTAGAGGGCGGCGGATTTTAGAGACACCTAAAAAGGACTAGGTAAATACGAGTGATTAAGATGGGAGGGCGGCACAAAGTCAAGTGGCTTATACTTAAGAAAAGTGTAAATCCGGCACTGAAGCGGCTTTTGGTAATATTCTTTTTTATAATTCAATGATTATTTTATTGAGATGTTGTCTATATTCGTGGAGATTTTAGGGCTAAGTGACACGACTGGGGGCAGGTTTGTTGAGTTGCGATTCGCGCGCCATATTCTTAGTGTAGTTCTATTTTTCCTCTCACCAAATTTCTTTCTTTGATTCTTGACAACATTTACGGGGGGGGCCAAAAGTTCTTCGCCGTCCTTGAATTGCCGCTCGGAATACTCCTGCGACGTCGAGCATATTGGATCTCCGCTATTTGAATTCTCGAGTGAGCCTGCTTCATTTACGGATGTACCATCATCGGCGTCGGCCGAAGAATCCTCAGTCGTCGGATTCGGGGCTGATAGGCTTTCGTTCAGCTGCAAATTATGTCATTATTGATATGGCTGGGAAGCGATCGTGCCCATTAATGAATCATCGTGTTCGTGATGCGATGGTGTTATTTTATTATTGTCAAAGGTAGAATTTGCTGTTCAGTCTCGCGTCTTCATCCGTATAGCATTTCATGGGTTATACGGTCTTGGGGCTCCAACAATGAGCAACACGTAGCGATATGTGAACAGATGCCCATGAGCACTCGCTGACTGTACAAGCTAATCAAGACGTATTCGAAAAATTGGACTCCGAGCCAGACTTAGCAAACGTGCAAGACCAGGCCTGTCGGTGATTCAACTACGATGTATCACCGCGTGAAACAAAGTTAACCGGATGCCTACTGACGTATGAAAAAGTATGTATTATTACTTGATAATTTTTAACCCTTTTATCTGACATTTTTTCTCATTGCTAAGAACGTAGCTAGAATTGCATGGTAAAGGGAGCATATGTGTTGCGAGGGAAATAAACCCTATGTACCTATAAAATTTAAAGTGAATCTGTTGAGTGGTTTTTAGGTCATGAAGTAACTGTCTTAACACTAGTTCGGATTTATATATCAGTAGGAAGAAGGATTCGTATACTGACAGAAAAATTGGTATTCGTATCAACTAGATGCGTCTATTTGATTTAAAAAATTTGAAACAACTGGATTCTCCGGTCAATGAAATTTTTCCCTATTGTATTCCATTATTGGAATTATTTATTTTAAATATTTTTTCACTCCTATTAAATGTGTGATTCGTTTTTATTTGCTCAAAAAAGAATTGAGTTAAATGTTTTGAATGTATCTGAATGTATTCCTACAGTTTTTAAACATTTTTATTAAATAGATTTTCCGTCGCGTCAAACCTTTTTCTATTTGATGGAATTAATGGTCTGTGTTTATTGGAACAAATACTTACGTATTCGAATCAAGCTATTGGCCAACGTTTGTTTGGTGCAGCGAGGAGGACACACACACACACACACAAACATTATGTTTGATAAATCTATCGCATGATATTTGATAAAACTCACTCATTATCGCAATGGCATTAACTAACTGACATAGTTAACTAACTAATTGATATAATTATAGGAATTCATTTAGTGTCTAATGCCATATCTATGTCTAAAATGTGACAAAACTCGGTAGCGTAGGGGCAGCGTGCGTAGCTACAGGTAAGTAGGTTTCAGGTTCGATTCCATATGTGTAGGCGAAATATGTTCTTTGAAAAGAAATTATTCCCGAAGGTCAGGGAATGATGAATTATGCTGCAAAATGATTGTCGTATAACTCCAAATTGAGTATTTTATTTTATTTTGGATTTATGAAATATTCTATGCCTCCAGTACACTTCGATTAGCAATGTATAATGTCAGTGAATAAAGATTAATTCGAATAGAATCTTCATTTATTTCATTAGAATATATTTAATATTTAAGAAAAACGCAAAAGCAGCAGAAAAGGACGGACTGAAAGTAGAGTTCGTCAAAAATCTTTCCTAAGAAGTGTTTAGGGAAATGAGGGAAATACTCAACGAGCTATGGATGAAAGGAGAGATAGGAAGAGGATGGAAAATAGGTCGGATAGTCCCCATTTATAAAGCGGGGGAGATGGAATGTGCGGCGAATTATAGGGGAATAACACTAGTGAATATAGGGTATAAGTCAGTGCAGCCAGATCGCGCGTAAACGTTACCCCCTCTCTAGTCTCTTACGCGCCCATAACCAATCATAGTAGCGCGTGTCCGTAAGCGAGCGACGCTCGGACATCGTCGGAAAGAGTCGAGTGCGGTCGAACTGTCCCGACCGCGCCTTCGGCAGCTACACAAATACATGGAGGCTGAGCACGTGCATGTGCGGTCAAACCGAACGAAGGCTTCGAGGGAAAAAGCAATCGGAGCACGACGGGTGACGTCACGCGCGAGACTTTTAGATTATTTCAATACTTATTTAGCTCTTGATTCTCTGCGTTATTAATGTATACAAAAAAATGTATCGCGTACTCTGAACGCTTATTTTTTTAGTTTATACGTTAATTTAAATATAATAATAAATCTAAATTATAACTTATTTATCATCTAAAAAATTGTTTACGCTTTACTCACACCCGTCCTTATGCCAAATAAATTATAATTCAGAAAAGTAAGTGAAAATATATTTATTTTCGTATTATTGTATTAATTCTCATACTTTCATCAAGCGATAAAGTATTATCTCCAAAAATAAGTTTATCATCCATCCGGCCGCTAATCGTAAGTGCCAGAAAGTGCATTATTAAAACAAGCGATAAGATGGTCCCGTTGGTAGCGTTCCTTGCTTCGGTCCGCAGGGGCGCAGGATCGTTCCTTCACGCTCAGCGCTTTTTTTTTTTAATCATGATTACTATTAATTCTTATTTAGTTATTTTTATTAGTTATCATATTTATTTTAATTAGTTATCTTTTAGTGTCGAAAAATTTATCGCGCATTCTGACCGCTTATTTTATTAGTTTTTACGTTAATTTAAATATAATAATAAATCTAAAATACGACTTATTTATCTTCTAAAAAATTGTTTGCGCTTTACTCACACCCTTCTTTATGCCAAATAAATTGTAATTCATAAAAGTCAGCGGAAATATATTTATCTTGGTATTATTATATTCATTCTCATATACTTTCATCAAGCGATAAAGTATTATCCCCAAAAACAATCATCGATCCGGCCGCGAATCGTATAAGTACAAGAAAGTGCGCATACCCTGACACAAAAAATTAAAGGAGCAAGAAAAGTTGAACTTCGTCGAAAATGGTCGTACAAAAAAAAAAGGATTTTGAAGCTTCAAGTTTCTAGTTTTAGTTCCGACAATGATTTTTTTTTTGAGAATCACTGATTGCGCGGTCGGAAGAAATATCGCGGCAAAAAAAAATTTTGCAAATTTTTACGTTTTTCAAAGTTCTGCACGGGTTTCGGAGATTTTTTTCGGACTTGACCAATATCAAGGTCATTGAGCCCATTCAATTCACTTCAATTTGCTTTTTTTTCTTCGTACGACCATTTTTCGCTGAGATATCTCAGGAACTAATGGTCGTACGGGAATTCAATCGGAAGTTCTGAAAACGTGAATACATACTCTACAAGCTCTGATTATTATTGTAGTGAAACATATTTTTTATTTTTGCCACTAGTTTTAGGAAAGTACAAAAAAAACGATGTTTTCTTGGTTTTTATGAAATCCACCACTACTTTGCAAATATTGCGATAAACATTCATATTTATGGACGCTCATTCAGCTCAATATGTCCCCAAGAGCCACGCAAAATTCCAAATTGATCCGTTCATCGGTCTTTCTTGCCCGATTAACCAAAATATGAAAAAAAATTAAAGGAGAAAGGTTCCTCCTTCTCAGACATCATTTCATGATTATTAAGAGGAAAAAAACTTTTCACTACTTTTCGTACAATTGGGTATTGAGTACGCATTAAATGTTGGAAAAGAACCCTGAAAATCATTTTGACTAAAAATTTTCGAATTTTTTTTCTGATAAAATGTTGAAATTTTTTTTTTATAAAAAAATCTATTTCGATTTAAAAATTTTTTTTAATGTTGACATTTTTTTTGACAAGCGTAGCTCCACGTGGTACGCTTTGGGTAATTCTAATGCTGGTGGTACAATGTTGACTTTAAAAAAATGTCAACATTTAAAAAAAAAATCCGAAATTGATTTTTTTATAAAAAAAAAAATTTCAACATTTTTTTGTATTGAAAGAATTTTTAGTCGGTATGATTTTCAGGGTTTTTTTCCAACATTTAATGCAGACTCAATACCCAATTGTACGAAAAGTAATGAGAAGTTTTTTTTCCTCTTAATAATCATGAAATGATGTCTGAAAAGGAGGAAACTTGATCCTTTAATTTTTTTTCAAATTTTGGTCAATCGGGCAAGAATGACCGATAATCGGTTCAACTTGGAATTTGGCATGGCTCTTGGGGACATATTGAGCTGAATTACCGTCCATAGACATTAGTGTTTATCGCAATATTTGCAAAGTAGCGGTGGATTTCATAAAAACCCAGAAAACATCGTTTTTTTGTACTTTTCTAAAACTAATGGCAAAAATAAAAAATAAAAGTTTCACTACAATAATAATCAGAGCTTGTAGAGTATGTATTCAGGTTTCCAAAACTACCGATAGAATTCCCGTACGACCATTAGTTCCTGCGATATCTCAGCGAAAAATGGTCGTACGGAGAAAAAAAAAGAAAATTGAAGTGATTTGAATGGGCTCAATGACCTTGATATTGGTCGAGTCCGAAAAAAATCTCCGAAACCCGTGCAGAACTTTGAAAAACGTTAAAATTTGCAAAATTTTTTTTGCCGTGATATTTATTCCGACCGTGCACTCAGTGATCCTCAAAAAAAAAAATTATTGTCGGAACTAAAACTAGAAACTTGAAGCTTCAAAATCCTTTTTTTTTTTGTACGACCATTTTCGACGAAGTTCAACTTTTCTTGCTCCTATAATTTTTTGTGTCAGTGTATGTGCACTTTCCGGTACTTACGATTTGCGGCCGGATGGATGATTGTTTTTGGGGATAATACTTTATCGCTTGATGAAAGTATATGAGAATGAATATAATAATACCAAGATAAATATATTTCCGCTTACTTTTATGAATTACCATTTATTTGGCATAGGGACGGGTGTAAGTAAAGCGCGAAAATTGTTTAGAAGATAAATAAGTTGTATTTTAGATTTATTATTATATTTAAATTAACGTAAAAACTAATAAAATAAGCGGCCAGAGTGCGCGATACATTTTTTTTGTATACATTAACAACGCAGAGAATCAAGAGCTAAATAAGCATTGAAATCATCTAAAAGTCTCGCGCTTGCCGTCGTGTGACGTCACGCGCGAGTCGTGCTCAGATTGCTTTTTCCCTCGAAGCCTTCGTTCGGCTTGACCGCACATGAACGTGCTCAGCGTCCATGTATTCGTGTAGCTGCCGCAGGCGCGGACGGGACAGTTCGACCGCACTCGGCTCTTTCCGAATAAGTCCGAGCGTCGCTCGCTCACGGACATGCGCTACTATGATTGTGTGATGGGCGCGTAAGAGACTAAAGAGGGGATAACTTTTACGCGCGATCTGGCTGCACCGGTATAAAGTTACTCAATAATATAATTACGGGAAGACTCAGGTATTGGTTGGAGGGGAGTGGAGCGATTAAAGGAAGTCTAGCGGGACTTAGGACGGGGCGAGGAACAAGGGACCGCGTCTTTGTATTAAGCGCGTTGATAAATAACAATCTGAGAAGAAAAAAAGGAAAAATGTTTAAAGTGTTTATTGCCTTCAAAGCCGCATTTGATACTATAGATTGAGATATTCTGATACGGGAAATTAAAGAGGTAGGTAGGTATACAAGTGCAGTTCATAGAAGCAATTGAGAATATATGCTATGGCGACAAATTCGAGCTCTATTTTGCTTTTTTTCTCACCATTTGATTATCTTCTTTGCAGAAAAAAAATTGTCGCTAAAGCTGCGAGCGGTCGAAAAATATTTAGAGGTCGCTCAAGCCTCCCAAAATCCAAATTTGCATCAACAAATCGATTTTTTTTCGTTTGCTCCGCACCCATAAATTTTACGCTTTAAAATTTTTTAATTACCTTCGCGAAAACTCTAGCCAGCCAATAAATATTTAATGGTCACTCAAGAACTTCCAAATTTCCAAATTTTCAAAACATTCAATCCTTTTTTCTTTCAAAACAATTTTCCGCGCATCGTAATGTGTCCCACAGTTGGTCTCGTTAGTCAAACTGCAGACGAACCGTAGCTGTACTCATTGTCAGTGACGAGCGACGCCATAATACAATATTACACATAATAACACATATCACTACTTGGTGTTTGTTACTAATTATTATCATAACTTATTCAGAAAATGTAACACTTCGCTGTTTATTTTCCTTTTATTCTACAAGGAATGATAGTACATGTGAGAATTATTTTTTGGCCAAAATTCTGATTTTCGAAAACCTTAAGCGCCCGCTAAATATTCATTGGCCGGCTAGAACTTTAGCGAGGTTAATTAAAAAATTATAAAGGGTAAACTTCATGGCTGAGAAGCGGACGAAAAAGAATCGATTTTTAATGAAAATTTGAACTTTTGGGAAATTTGAACGAACTCTAAATACTTTTTGACCGTTCGCAGTTTCCGTGTCAATTTTTTGCTTTTTTTTATAAAAGATAATTGGATGGTGCGAAAAATGAAAAAATAGAGCTCCAACTTATGCCACCTTCATATATACGCTAAAATGACGAACGAGGTGATGGCAGGCGCTCACAGAAAGATTGGAGAAAAAGAGGGCAATACCGACAGGATTATATATTAAGGACATAGAGAGGATCTGAGAAAGGAGTTATAGGAGGAAAAAAGATGCTCATTCAAATTCGCAGATGATATTGTCTTGGGGGATACTGTCTCGGTTGAGGAACGTACTAAACTCGCTCGAAATATACATGGAAATAAACAAGTTAACAATAAATATCAACAAAACAAAAATGATGATATTTCATAATGGGGGACGACAAAAGAGAAAGAGAAAGTGGAATTACAGGGAACAAGAATTGGAAATAGTCAAAGAGTGCAAGTACTTAGGAGTATGGTTCCTCACAAGAAATTCTTTTAAAAAGGCATTTAAACATCGGAGCTGGAAAAATAAAAAAAAGTTACCATCGCAAGTTGGGGTGTATTCAAAAGAGCAAAGAGAAGCAGCCTAAGAAGAAAATTGTAACGGATTGGGGCAATCGTGAAAAGCGGAATGTTATATGGAGCAGAAGTATGGGGATGGAGGAAGAGGAAAACCTGGGAAAGATGGCACAGAAAATATGTTAAAATGGCTATGGGATTCAGTCCAAACAGAGCAAATTATATTTGGAGAATGGAAGCGGTGTGCAGGGGGGAGGAAATGAAGGCATCGAAAAGAGCGGCATAATACCTGATAGAAATAATAAAGATAGGTGAAGGAATGTGGCCGAAAGTGTGTCTGAAAAAAGAAGTAAGAGGAATTATCAATGGAAACCCGTGAAAGTGGAGAGAGGCCTTAGTAATACCATTCGGGGGGTGGGACAAGGAGGAATATGGCAGTCAATAAGAAGCGAGAATGAGAGAGATAGAGCATTAAGTTGAGAGGGGTATAAAAATCAAATTGGAACATGAAATTCAGAACGACTGGTGCGAAGTCGACGTTCTGCAAATAATATTGGAACAGAAAAAGGAACAAATGGAGATGGACAAATATTGGGAAATGAAGAACCTCAGTGGGGAAACAAAGGAATTATGGGCAAGGCTATAGTGCGGGAATGTAGGAAAAAAGGTAAAAGGGGCACAGAGACTGCCGAATGTGTAGGGGACAGGAAGAGAGCTTGGAACACATTTGCGGTTGCGATGCGGTGAAGGCCAAAATCGGAGCGAATGTAGTGAAAAACTGGAAGAAGTGCTGGAGAACAAAGGGGTGAGGGGAGAACTAAGACAAAAATTAGAGAAATTAGTGAGGACGAAGCCGGTCGAAGAGATATGCGCGTACGAAAAAGAATTTGAGATATTGACAAAGCAGGTAGCGCGAAGAGAAGGAATACCGGTATATAAAAATGTTGCGAAAATGTCAATACATGTATGATATATAAATTATCAGAACCAATGTAAAGGAGAAGAGAACCGAGAGGGAATATATGTGTAAACACGCTTACAGGATATACCGTGAAATAAATTTTACTACCACTATTTAATATTTAACAAGAATAGCTGGGACGAGTAAAAAAATGTATATGTAAAACAAATAGGATCGTAGTAGGCCGTGAGACAAGGAAAATGCCTCTGTAATTTAATTAAATAGAGCCTGTTTGAATGAAATATTTTCGTGGAAGTGTAAACTGATTTATGTGGCTGCAATAATTGTCGTTGATAATCCCCACGATGAATTTATAGTTAGCGTATATCATTGGTGATATTGAGTATGAGATTTGAATTAAGTATGACAATAACGTACCCCGTAGTAAGGTAAGCGCGCGGCGGCCCAGGCAGCAAAGTCTTTTGACAAGTCCTTGTCTGTGATCTGGGCATAAGCTCCAATGAGACTAACGACAAGAAGCCAGCCGATGGAGAATCGATTTACATCCATAATTGAAATGTCCAAAATGACACAAGTTTGAAGAGACACGTTACGTCTATCACTTCGACGAATAACTCGGTGATTGCTACTCTGTGCTGCTCTGTATACTACTGTTAGCCCGTCGGTTGTTGGTTGGTACTGGACCTGGTATATCCTATTCGTTCTAGTGCTCCGCTGGTTCATGAAAGAAAATAACTTACTTCTTATCTAATTGTAAAACATTCCTGTGCTAAAGATACAGTGCCGTGAAACACAGTGTCGGCTTATTTCACCTTGTGGGGTATTATTTCGCCTCTAAGCCATGTGTCACGTGATTTGGCCAGTACAATAGAACACGATTACAGGTGATCAGTATTCGCGAACACGGCTGTACAGAATGCCACGGCATTTCCAGCCGATGGCAAACGACAAGTCGAGCAAACGACAACGAACAATGCACATTTTCATATATCACGCGAGGCTCATAACTAAGGTAACGAAAAATAAATATTTCGTAGATGTGACAGTCTAACGAAAAGAACCCCGTTGTTCTCTGAGCGGGAATGAACACTTTCTCACCGCAACCGTTTTATTATCGAGACGAATGCGAGAGATCTTTGGGTATATAGGCTGCGTAGGAAATTTTCGACAATTTTGCAAAAAAAAATCGTGTGGACAACGTCGGGTCTGGGTCTTGTGAATTCCCGTAGGGGCACAGAAATATCATTTCCCCGGGTCGAATGAATATCCACGTCTGCGGCTCGAATCGATAAAAACGAAAACCGACACAACTTCCATAATAGTCCAGGAAATGGGTAGTTTTTGGATGACTCGCCGCTAGGTAGTACAGGACCTGGCTTTTCCTGTAGGGTTGATACCCCAGATGAAAACCTACTACTTTACCGGTGTACAGGGTGTCCCAAATGTCACGCAACATTTAACATGCACGGCTTATGCATATTGTTGCGTGATATTTGGGACACTCTGTATTAGATACTAGCGACAGGTCTTCTCATTGGTTGAGTACATCTCGATCGAGGAATTATGAGCAAAGTAACGTATTTGCGTAAGTTCATTCGCAATTGTAATGAAAAAAAAAGACAATTGCGAGACAAGTTTAATGTTGTCGGTGAGAAAAAACGTTTTACTGGTCATGTATAGTACATTATCTATGCTGTTAAAAAAAGAAGACCATCTTTGCCTACGAAGGACGGCTAAAAAGACCGGTTGAACTATATGTACCATATTTATCTTACTGCCAACTGAAATTGTTCATTATTGCATTAATTGTTGCATTAGAATTTCTAGGCTTGCTTTTTATGATGAGTCTAGGAGAAACCTCAATCACAGTTCTTCACATGCAGAGAATAGCAAATAACTTCGGTTGGACTTTGTTCCTAACATTTCATTGAGTTTCTTTCACCATCAACCAAAGTTCTCCACAGTTTTTCGCATGCGAGCAAAGTTTAATTTGTTTGAGCTTCATAGAAAAGAAAACTGCTCTGTACTATTGAAGGGTATTCAAAGTACTTTGGTTGGAGGAGAAAGAAAATTAGGACCAAGGAACAAGAACTAAAGAGCTCAGTACTTCTTCCTCCCGCTAATTACCTAAAAACTTCGGTCACTACTTGTTGGTTTGTAATGATACCTGTTCGTAAAATCGTCGGTTAACAGTATTCCATACGAAATGTCAGTTATGGGGGGAAGTCACCGTGCAAGAACTGGCACAGTAGCTTTCCCACTTTCCCGCTTTCCCGGCGCAAATTTTGAAAGATAATCTTTTTGTTTTTTATAATTCTTGAAAGGACATATATTCAAAAATATTTACAATTAGACAACATTTTTATTCACAAGTCCGAAAATTGATGGAGTTACAGTTATTTTAGTGAGAACAGATAGAGGGCTCTTGATTTCTATAGATTTTGTTCAAATGTTAACCAGACATTGTTCATATCGTTATGCATGTTTGAGTCAAATTTTAGAACAGTCGACTATTTAGATTGGGAGATAACGGGTTTTAAAATTGCAACTTTTAATCCTGCAGGGTCTGCATTGCAATTTGGACCGAAAAATTTTCCGTCGAAAATATTTGTCCCCTATAAAAAGAAGAAACATGGCAACGCCACATCGTTCCACCTATCCAATTATGTACCCGAATAGAAATGTTGCTACGGGGCAGACCAGAGCTGGATCCGGCATACCGTATTGCGTACCACGGCACGGTACAGGCCGCCAGATCAGGGCTTTACCAGTCATAAAACATTTTGCATATGTCCATGACGCGGATACCCGTAACGGAACTGATCAGTATAACTTTTCAGGCCCTAATCCGGTTGCCCTACCTATGCCTGAAATGAAAAATAAAAAATCCAAAAATTACGAATAAAAAATTCCTGGTAGAATTTTTCGTTTCCATATGCATTATTTATGATCCTGCCTTTATGATAATTGGAATAAGACGTATCCTGCCTCGTTAAATTTTTTTTTCTCACCCTCGGGATTGAACTACGTCTTCTGATTCTAGAGCTGAGCGCGGTACTTGTTTAGCCATTCTAACAATTGTGTAAACTTTCTTTTTTTTCATATTTAGATCATTCTAATTCTATTCTAAAGAATGTCAATCATTCTAAAGAATATCAATAATTTTATTCATGACGTTGAACTTTGCATCATTGCAACGCAACAATAATTTTTTTTCTCGGTTTTGTTTTGCCTATTTGGGCTGTGAAACTAACTCACGTTTTTACATTCTCTCATTCGAGTGTTACTACCGCAATTTGCAAAAAGGGCTTCTAATGATGATTTTGTAGAAAAAATGTTTAATGTGCCAATAAAGTTTAATTTGATCGATTTGATTGACTACCTTTTCCCGATGATAAAAGTAAACGAATGAAAAGTGCAGAAAAAAAAGCGTTCCGACGATGCACACTTAAAATTTATTTTCATCCGTTCGTTCAGTCTTGATTTGATGATGCCGGCGTCCGCATGAACGCCATGATACTTTTATTAGAATCTTGCCGAAATTATGCACGCAGCAACTCAGTTGTTTACTTTGATTGCCCCGAATAAGGTTATCTGGTAGACATCCGGCACAGATCAGACATAACCGTTGAAGTGCATGGCGGTTCTGCGCTTGATGTCCACCCGAGCAGCCAACCTCGGAGCAGGGATGGAAGAAGGAAAATCGTTCAGGCCGTGGACAGGTAACCTTAACAGAGCCATGTGAAGGTCGTGTTACGGGTCGCCTGATGAGGGCCTGATTAATGCTGCCTTCTCACATCGGTAACCCAGAACTACTGATCCGGCAGACATACGGCGCCGATCAGGCACGGACTTCGGCGCCCTAACAAGGCCCTCGCCGGATTGCCTGATTCAGGACTGATCAGTTTGTCTTTATTACACCCGTTCTCCGGATTCACTGATCTAGTGGATATCCAGCACAGTTCAGGCAGGCGCTTCTACGGTTTTCTGGACCGTACCTTGAAACCTGCCGGATCGGTGATCCGACTGCCGAAACAACATTCCCAGTCGGAAAGTTTGTGCGGCTTTATTTGGAAGTAATTTTTAATCGAACAAAGTTTTTAATTAGTTATGAATTAATCAACACTTTCATTTGTTTATGAAGACAACATAAACCATATAAAATATCAATATTTATAACGAAAATATTTTGTTTATGATAAAAGTTTTTAACCTTAGGAACACGATAATTATCTTTTTGTCTCTAAATATTGAACAATACGGTTCTGCGGTGTTGCCATATGTTTTCTTGTTATAAGGGACAAATATTTTTACCGAGAATTATTCTGTCTTTACTGAACGTTCTTAGCAAAACTGAATAGTAAAGGAAATCCAAACTTTTTTCACTCGTTCATTGACTAATTTGCTATCTAAACATGTTTTCTAAAAAAAAAATTAACACAATAGAATAGTACGATGAATTATGTTACCCGACTTTCGGTCAATGCAGACGCTGCAGTGTTAAAATGTGCAATTTCAAAACCTATTATCTCTCAATCTACATAGTCGACTGTTTTGAAATTTCACTCGAACATTCATAATGATATGAACAATGTCTCGTTAAAATCTGAAAAAAATCTATATAAATCAAGAGCGCGCGGTCGTTCTACCTTAAATACATGTTTTGCTTCGGTATTGCCACTTTCGAAAGATACATATAGACCAGACGTGGGGACTGCGATTACTGCGATGTCCTTAGGTAAAGATTTTTTTGTACAAGTTCGCCACCTCGAGTGCACACCCTAAATACTTCGTTCAAGTAAAATTTGACTGGAAAAACGTTTCCTGCAAAAGGTTGACGTTTTCGGGGGCGGCTATCTATAGCGATATTAACATTTCTCTGGCGACACGCTTACTAGATTCCGCTGTAAGTTTCAGTATCTCGAATCAGAATATACAGTTCTAATTGCCGCGAAAAATAATGAAAAAAAATCTAACGCGCTAGGGTTTAAAAACGCGGATCTTTCCGTGTAGAAATTGTGTTAGGAATCCTATAGGATTCCCCTACTTCTCCCTACTCCCTGATAGGGATTTCTGATCGGGAATCCTGATCGGATTCCTGATCGGAATCCAAAATGGATTCCCATCGGCATCCGGTAGAGATTCATATCGCACTGCAGAAAAAAAATTTAACTCAAATGGGATCTATTTAAATCAAATAGGCTTTTTCCTTGGTTCTAACATATTAAATATATTTATATTGAGTAAATAAAGATTCGATTCAACTGAATCTCTGTTTCCTTATAATGTACACTGTGATTCTCAGTGTACTATATGCGCAAAATATATCATAAATCCAAAATAAAATGAAATACTTTAATTTAGAGTTTTACTACAATGATTTTGTATCGTAATCTGTCATTCCTAGCCTCATGAGATGATTTCTATCGAAGAAAATATTTCACCCTATATGGGAATCGAATCTCGAACCTACCTACTCACAACTACGTACGCTGCCCCTATGCTACCGAGTGCTTGTATCATCGGACTCGCGGATATGGCTAATAAGTCAAATGAATTCCTATAATTATTTGCTGTATCACATAAAGTATATCAATAAGTTAATGTCATCGTGATAATTAGGGAGTTTCATCGAATAATACGCTATATATTTTTCTAATAGAACCTATATATATATATATATATATACATACAGGGTGAGGCACATGAAGTGTTACAGAGCAATATCACTCAAACTATCGATCATATCCAAAAATGTTTCAGAGAAAAGTTTCAGTATTCAAGAAGGCCGACATACTGGACCACCCTTTTTTTATCGGTGGAGGCGCTGAAGCTACGTCAAGGTCAACTCCACTTTTTAAAATGGAACCATGTTTTTTTTCAGTGACATTATTACCGATTTTAAGATGAATTCAGCGACCTACAACAGAAGGTCATTCTAGTCTTGCAAAAAAAATACATGATTCCATTTAGAAAACGTGGAGTTGACCTACACGTAGGTTCAGCACCTCCACCGATAAGAAAATAGGGTGATCCAATATGACGGCCTTCTCGAAAACTGAAACTTTTGCCTGAAACATTTTTTGATATGATCAGTAGTTTAAGTGCTATTGCTCTGTGACACTTTATGTGCCTCGCCCTGTATATATATATATATATACTTCCTCTCTCTCTTCCCTCTCGGCCCCCACACCACTTTGATATGTGTGTTGCAATAAAGACAGGCCACTCAATCAATAGAAAAACGGTGGACTCTACGAAAATTCTATTTAATTTAAATTTAGAAAAAATCAACCAAGTCCATTTAGTGGATTCAACTGAATTGTTTTTTGAGCAGATTAAACCGAATCACAGAGTGATTAGGATAAAATAAAATATTCAATATCGTGTATTCAAAAATATATTCAATATGGGGAATCCCTATTAGATTTCGCAATGACAGAAAAATTCAATTGATATGAACTAATCGCGTCTATTTGATTTTTGTTTATTTGCATTAACTAGATTTTTTTAGGAATGCAATAGGAAAAATTTGATTCCACAAATAATCTAGTTTATGCAAATAAACAAAAATCAAATAGACGCGATTAGTTCATATCAATTGAATTTATCTGTCAGTGCGAAATCTAATAGGGATTCCCCATCGGTATCCAATAGCGATATTCCATTGGGATCCAACCCAAGAATTCTAAATCATCCCCACATTATCGAACGGAATCCGATATGATGCTTGATCGATCATATCGCATTCTGTACGTCCAAATAACTAAAAAAAAATAACGCATCGACAGACTAAAGAGATCAATTTATTGTTACAAAAAGAGTACATGTCGAATATCACAATATGCTTATATCCTTTTTTATTTTTCTGCTTACCTATATTGTATCTTTATAGTGCTTTATACGCTAGTATTTTTGGTACGGATATTCTTCGAATACTTTTTGTTCTTTATGAACTTTGACTTCTTTTTATACTTAATGTAATATTGATACTTTGTACATTTTAAATACTTGGATACGCATACTTTTTATGCTGTAACGTGTTTTTCAAAATGTTACTTTTTTGTTATTTATTCGTCCAATTATTTAATTCTTCATTTGTGCTCGGTTTTTTAAACGGAATAAAACTTGTCTTCCACGACACGTGCGCGGCTCAATCAATGTGAAAATCGTTATCCCGCGTCGTCTCGCCAGTCGCGTCCTTTTCAACGTCGGCACGAATATGCGCCTACAACAGTATCATGCTTGACCACTCGGCTTCTTTGTTTTTTATCTACAGCGATTTTTCGCTACTTTTCTTTTTTTTTTCATTATTCTGATACGTTCTCGTTTCGGTTGTTCGGTTGCCATTGATTGGCGCGCGGTTAAAAAAAAATTAAATTGAACTTATTTTTCTGCCACAGATTATTCCGACTTATATCTTATTTTGCTGCACTCTATTGAGGGATCATCAAAGTGTAAAATTAAAAAAAAAAAAGATTTTTTTACATTATTCGACAGTAATTGTTATAAGTATTGTCCTAATTTCTCGTTCATGTTGTTCAATGATTTATTCGCGCATGGTTTTTTAAGTCGAATTCGACTTATTTTTTTTACGACACGCGTTCAGATTAACTAAATGTAATCACATTGTGTCGTATAAAAAATAGATCGAATTCGATTTAAGACACCATGCGTGAATAAATAATTGAACAACATGAACGAGAACTTATGACAATAAACGATCGTGGTTGCGCAGTAACTCGGGTCGGGTGGACATTGCTGTTCCGGGCTACAAACTTTGGCGATAATGTGATAGGTATATCATGTTCATAAAAATATGATTTGTTTATGATTTTATTCTTACGATTAACTTTCTTTTAAAATCTCTATTAAGCCGCTCTCATAAAATTCCACACCGACAGCAATGAACCGCAGGCGCAATCGTAACCCGATTGCCATCACGTCCAACACAAATTTTCGTGCGCACAAGTATTGAAAATGAAAAAAAGCGTGCATATTAAAGTTTTAAAAAAGATTTTTTTTATTCGTACCAAAAATACTAGCGTATAACGAACTTTAAATATACAATATGGGTACGCACTAAACTGAAGAAGTAACAAAAGAATATAAGTATATTGTATTATTCGATATTGCAAGGCATGATTTTTGCAAATTTTGCGCGTTGCGCTTCTGGCCGTTACCGTGCACGCTACTGCCGGGCAGGCGCGGGAGTAGAGGGCGGCCAGGCAGTACGCAGCCGTGGCATTTCAAGAGACCTTTCTGTATCCCGTAGTCCGAAAACTCTTCTTTGTCCTTAAATACACATTCATTCTCGTTCGTATCTTAAGGGGTTACCCGCACTTGCGATTTTGAAAAAATCGTTTTTTTTATTGCATTTTTTTGAAGTATAAGTATCTGAGAATATGTCCTGAAAATTTCAAGTCGATCCGAACAAAATTGACTGAGCCATGAGCGTTGAAAGAGAAGAATCCGTTCTTCGTGTAAACTGAAATTGAAACTTGAAACGCGTTTTTCTCAAAATGGCATTTCTGAAGTCGGTGACCACAAGATTACTCGAACACTAGTGAACCGATCTTCTTGAAATTTTGCAGGCTTATTTAATACATAAAAATGTAGTCTTCAATCGTTCGATTTTTTTTTTCGAAAAAAAATGGCCGTTTTATAGCCAAAGAACGGCGGTTTTTTTCGTTAAAATCGAACCATTAACTTTGACTGTCCGCCATTTTTGGAAAAATGAATATTTTTTAAAATCCTTCGATTAAAGACTAGTTTATACTGATATTTGACTAAATCCATCCGCGTTTTTTTTTTCAGATCATCCACTTCGCCGCAATGTTGGTCACCGTAAACCGTGTATATAAAAAAATTATTTCATTGACGGCCATTTGCCACTAAACAATGTAATATTTTTCAATAAAAAAATCACTTAGAGTTCTTCAAGATGTGTTCTTTAAGATGGTATATTGATCGATTAAAAAAGTTTTGTAGTTTTATTTTAAAAAATTCATGAACAAGGCCTTTTTTTGCGCCACAAGTGGGGGTAACGCGTTAAGTGCTTTAAAAAACTCGATTTTTCGAAAATTTTACAGTAGTGCCCTCCCTTAATCGAAACACTGATTATTCAAAAATCAAAACAGTTTCTTTATCAATTCCGCAAAATCGTTCGGAATGATATTTTATTGCCAGGAACCTTATAATATATACGCTATTGCTCCACCTTTATGCTAAATGAAAAAAAAACGATACTCCGGAAAATACGCTTGTATTTCGGTCTCAAGGTGATCGCGGTGTTGGTATTTGGGTCGGGTGTGCATGAAAGTAGGGGCAATTATCAGTAGCTGTGACGATGATTCCTTTCAAATAAACGCCTAAACTACGTGACACCGCACCAATCTTAGTAAAAACACTTATTGTCAGAACGCCGACAAGAAATGGAGAAGTGAATAACTATTCGCTGAAAGCTGGAGATGCATATTCAATGAATTCATATGGTGAGTTGTATCGGGTGACCCATTTGAATCTTACACCTGATTTATCTCGAAAAATACTGCTCCGGTCAAGTATTTAGTACAGTGAAAGTTTTATCGTTCAAACAGGGACGTTCAAAAAAATATTTTTTTTCTCCCTCAAAAGGCACAATGACGACGCTAAAACGTTTTTTTTGTTCAAATGGAAACATGACTTTTTCTCAAAAAATTCGTCAGGCCAAAACTCACAACTGTTGAAGGAATATTTTTTTTTTTAACGTCCACAATTTTTAGGTTACAACACCATTTTTTGACTATTCTAACGCTGTCGAGGATATACCACGAGAAGGTAACATCTTATATATCTCAAGTGTAAGTGTGCCAGTGCACACACGCACACTTTCAATTGAGGCTCGTTACTTCCGTTATATCGTATTTAAAAAAAACATGTCGACCATCTTAACGTCACCATTTTTAATTTTTGTTCGAAAGTTTAAGTTTCAACCTTAAAATGACCGACTTGTTTTTTTAAAATACGATGTGACGGAAGTGACGGTCCGCATAGACGTAATCGTTGTATGGGATTGTTTACGTTATCAAACCGACCCAAAGAAACTCACACCCACACACACGCGCACATACACTTGGGGTGATGAAGATTTTACCTCCTCATGGTACATCCGGGATGGCGCTAAAATCGTGAAAAAATGGTGTTCTGTCCTAAAAATTGGGGACTTTATCGAAAAAACGTTGCCTGAAGATAATTTTTTTGATAAAAAAGTCATGTTTTCATTTTTTCAAACATGTCGGCCATCACAGAGTCGCTATTTTTAATTTCGCATCAAAAAAACATATATTTTCGAACTTCTTCGTTTGAACCCTTAAAGTTTTGCTATACTCAATACTTGATCTGAAAATTTCGAGATAAATCAGATGTAAGATAAAAAAGGAACACCCGGTATGTATTTGCCTTTTAACTCGCAGCAAAATTCCACATCGAGCCATTCGTTCCTTCACGCTATTTGTCCGAAGCACGTGTCAGAGTTAAATAAACAGATGCAGCGATATGAGAATTAGATACATTCTTCCAAAAGTGATATTTAAAAATGATAATTACTCGCATTATCCCTTTGAACTGTATACATGTCTACTTATGAGGATGTCTATAGAAAAATTGTATATAAGTCCTCCATTAGGGGGCATACGCAAATTACGTAATGAAATTTGGGGGAGGGGAGGTGGTCCGGCCAGGCGTTACGGCCGACGTACGTGGAGGCGGGGGAGGAGGCGAGGTTTCCGTAACGTCGCGATTTCAAACCTGCCAAAAATAGCACAAGTTTGCATGTTGAAGTTCTGAATTTAAAACTCGCGCGCAATTTTACCGCGGAAAGTTGACAGCTTTCCATACGAAAAGTCAGTTATGGGGGGAAGTCACCGTACATGAACTTGCGCAGTAGCTTTCCCATTTTCCCCAAGCAACATGTGAAAAACTTTTTTTTTATTTTTATAATTGTTGAAGGTACATATATTGAAAAATATGTTGCCAACATTTTTATTCACGAGTCCGAAAATTGAGGGAGTTACGTAAAAATTGTGATATTTGATGTTGCATAATTTGTGTACGCCCCCTAATGTACGCGCGTCGGTTGATGGTTGGTACTGGACCGGTTATATCGTACTCGTTCTTGTGCTCCGCTGGTTCATGAAAGACAATCTTATCTAAAACATTCCTGCGCTAAAGATACAGTGCCGCGAAACAGAGTATCGGCTCATTTCACCTCGTCGGGTCTTATTTCGCCTTTAAGCCACGTGTCACGTGATTTGGCCAGTACAATAGAACACGATTACAGGTGATTAGTATTCTCGAACACGGCTGTACAGAATGTCACGGCATTTGCACAGCCGATATAGCAAACGACTAGACGAGCACCGTCTGTCTAAACATGTTTCTTCAGTTTCGAAGGCACAATGCACATTTTCTTATATCACGCGAGGCCCGTAACTAAAGTAAGGAAAAATAAATATTTCGTAGACGTGACGGTCTAACGAAAAGAACGCCGTTGTTCTCTTAGCAGAAATAAACACTTTCACACCCTAACCGTTTTATTGTCGCGACGAACGAGGGAGATCTTTGGGTATCTAGGCTTCGTAGGACATTTTCGATAATGTTGCAAAAAAATCGTGTGGACAACGTCATGCTTGGGTCTTGCAGGAGAAACCTCAGCCACAGTTCTTCACATGCGGGAGAATAGCGAATAACTTTGGTTGAACTTTGTTCCTAATATTTCATTGTTCACCACCAACCAAAGTTCTTCACAATTTTTTGCATACAAGCAAAGTTGAATTCGTTTGAACTCTATAGAGATGAAAATTTCATTGTATTATTCAAGGGTACTTTGAAGAACTTTGGTCGGAGGAAAAAGAAAATCAGGACCAAGAAAGAAGTACTGAAGAGCTCAGTACTTCTTCCTTCCACTAATTGCCTAAAAACTTCTGTCACTACTAGGCTAGTAGTAACGAAACCTGTGCGTAAAATTTGCGCATATCGAACGTTTTGAATTTATATATATGTTAATATATACACTACTCACAAAAATTAAGGGATATTTAAAAGATTCCAAATCTTTGGGTGACTTTCAACAAAGGATAACTCGGAGAAAAATGGTTGTACAGAAAATGAAAAAAAAAAGAAATTGTAGCTTCAAGTGTCTAGTTTTCAGATCTGGACTGTAAATTTTTTCAGCGTGGGCGGTCTTCAAGTAATCATCCAAAAACCAACGAAAAAAATTTTTGCCAAATTTTGGCTCGTCTTTAAATAGGTCTGTGGACTTCAAAATTTTTGTTTCATCATGCGATCATAAAACTCTTTTAGACAATGTAATCAGCTTTAATTTGATCTTTTAACGAGCTCCGTACGATGATTTGGCGCGGAGTAATCGTCGATCAAAGCAAACAAGTCCATTTTAACTTTGACAATCAATTACTCGGGAACTAATGATCGTACAGAAAACAAAAGTAGGGTTTTGGAAACTGCAAAACATTCTCTATGACATGCAATTAGTGGCTCTTGATACATTTTTTTTCAAAGTGATGATGTTGATTGAAGAAAAGTTGATAATTTGCGAATTTAAAGATATTTGGAAAATTTGGTATAACTTTGGATATAATGCATGAACGAAGGAATTACCGTCAGTAATTTTTTAACCTCGAAGTGTCCCCGAAAACCTTCAAAGTTGCAAAGCGCTGCGATTTTTTTTTTCTTAGTGCCCCGAAGGTTTCAATTTATCGTTTCTGTCAAAAATCACCGTAAGACGCAATTTTTCGATCTTTATTCGTTTTTTCAACTTCAAAATGGTTTTTTTAGCAATAATGCGTAATTTTTCTATCCAGAGACATCAATTACCAGGAAAAAATAAAATAAGAAAATTTCAAAAAATTTTTATTCACACTTTTTTTTCACGTGCTAACGATACTCTCCTCTTCTCAAAAAAAATTTGGTCGATTTTTTTACCAGTCTGACCACCTTTGTTTGTCAATGTCAATTTAAAAATTAATTTAAAAAAGTTGATAAACCCCCCTACGGTCGACTGATTCTCTTTACACAAATCTCGAAGTTTTAAGGCAGTAGTCTGGTCTAGAGCAAGATTTTTTACGTCATTATTGGGTTGGAATAGCTTTTAAACCGTTGAAGTTGTCTTGATGAAATTTTACATATGTATTTATTGTTTCTTTGAGAATGTATCTACATTTAAAAAAAAATTATTTTAAATATTTTCATGTAGTTTTTTATTTTCTTACAACACGGTCCGCCGAAAACCGCCCCAATCGGTGCCCACTCTGGGTGATGTTGTGTGCATCTGAAAAATATATATATATATATTCTCAATCTGTATGAGTTTTCTGAGCACTGGTAGCAGAATTGAGTCGAACAATAATTTTGCCCACATTTATAACTCGTCGAATACCCGAAAATGTATAAAATATCGTTAATCAAAGTTTAATAGGCCGCCATTTTGTAACAAAATTTTTTTAAGTACTAATTCTGCTACCAGCGCTCTGAATACTCATACAGATTGCGAATGTATATATTTTTTTTCAAATGCATACGCAAATGAGGCGGTTTTCGGCGGACCATGTTGTAAAAAAAACCGTGAAAATATAAATTTTTTTTTTTTTTCACGTTGATACATTCTCAAAGGAACAATAAATACATATGTAAAATTTCATCAAGACAACTTCAACGGTTAAAAAGTTATTCCAACCCAAAAATGACGTCAAAAATCTCGCTCTAGACCAGACTACTGCCTTAATTTTTTTGCAGCTTCAATCGTTGAAATACACTTTCTTAAAAAAATACAAAAGACAGTTTTTTTCAAAACTACCCTAACAAAAATCAAGGCATTCAAGCATTGTGAACATGCTGAAAAAAAAATTTATTTCCCGAAATTTTTTTTTTAATTTTTTCTTCGTAATTGATGTCTTTGAATAGAAAAATTACGCATTATTGCTAAAAAAAACCATTTTGAAGTTGAAAAAATTAATAAATATCGAAAAATGCTTATTACGGTGATTTTTGACAGAAACGATAAAGTTAAACCTTCGGGGTACTAGGAAAAAAAAATCGCAGCGCTTTGCAACCTTGAGGATCTTTTGAGGAGACTTCGAGGTTAAAAAATTACCGACGATATCCTTCGTTCATGCATTATATCCAAAGTTATACTAAATTTTCCAAAGATCCTTAAATTCGCAAATTTTCAACTTTTTTTCAGTCAACATCATCACTTCGAAAGAATAGTTTTATCAACAGCCACTAATTACATGTAATAGAGAATGTTTTGCAGTTTCCAAAACCCTACTTTCATTTTCTGTACGATCATTAGTTCCCGAGTAATTGATTGTCAAAGTTAAAATGGACTTTTATGCTTTAATAGGTTTCCGGCTGATTTTTTTTGGCTTTTTTCCGTTTTTTGTTCCGTTTTTATGGTGGATATGATAATATTATTATTACGAAGATTACTACCAAGTCGTTGACAATCTAATTTTTCAGTTTTTATTTGTTCACGTGCAATAAATTCATCATTTACCACAACATTTGGCACACTATAATCGATAACACGAATAATCAACATAAGTAAACATCAATTAGAGCAGCTGTGGGTAAAATAAATGTACTCTTTTTTGACCCCGTGGAAGTGATCGGATCTCCTTTAAGCCCGTAATGTGCAATTAAGGGAATGACGAACACGCTCTGGGCCACCTCGAAATTTTAAAATCCAATTTCTCCGAAACCATCGAACCGATTGGGATGAAATTTATTGTGTGTACTCAGGACGCCTGCTCTAAGAGGAACATGCTCAGCATTTTCCGAAATTTTGAAAAAAATTGTGCAGATTGTGTTTACCGTGGGAGTAATTCCGAGCTACAATCCATTGTATTGCACTTTCACAAATTTGCCGAGCATAAGACTCTGAAGCGGTGAAAAGTACACATTTTGAGCTTTGTTTCATCGATTTTCATGAAAAAATGGCAGAGAAATTGGATTTCGAAATTTTTCACATAAATCTGACAAAAGTGTACCACCAGAGCGCAAAATCTTGACCACCGCAGTTCAGCGATTTTCTCACAGGCGGCGCATTGCTCGTTTTTACCGACTGCGGTCGCGTCCTTCCCAAGTATCAATATATTTTTTGACAGGTCGGAAGCAGCAGCTGTAATCTCGAATGTCTGTTTCGTTTGATGATTTATTGTCGTCTCATGGTTTATAACGTTTGTTGATAAGGTGTTGTGTTTTGTGGCAGTGTGCTAACGCCATAAAAAAATGATGTTTTGCAATTTCATGCGATCGGCGGCCCGGCCCTGCACAATGAGTCAGCCAATGTCTCCGAACATGATATACACAAACACTCACGGACACACACATATATATCGAGCGATGCGATTGTATCAGCCGCTCATCAGCGAATCACGCGGCCGCAGGTTCGAATCCGAGTCGCATCACTTTTGGCGTGAAATTTTTTTCAGACAACTAATTCGGCCGCAAGGCCGAAAGGCAGAGGGAGGGGGGATAGCCGAATAAAGAAGTTGAGGCAAGTCGGGTCACATAAAAAGGGGGAGGTCTCGGCAGAGATGCAACAAAGTAAGACATCTATATAGATTATTTCACGGTGGTTAGATTTCTGGTGGGACATTGGAAGCCATGTAAACAATGAGAAAGTCGAAAGCAGTAAAGGGCTAAACGAAGGAGAAAGAAAGGAAGAAGGATAAACCGAGGAAACAGTGGGGTTGGGTAAAAGCGTAAAGGCGCGTACCCTCGAGGAAAAATACACATAAAAAAATTGATCTTATTTTTAATTACTTATTTTTAAGTCTTATTTTTTATCTACTACATTATATTTTCACAATTTGGTGAGCATAAGCCTCTGATGCGTGAAAAAATACACATTTTGAACTTCGTTTCATCTTTTTGGATGAAGAAATGGCGGAGAAATCGGATTTCGAATTTTTTATATAAGTTTGACGAAAGTGTACCTCCAAGGCACAAATGCTAGCGATTTTCTCACAGGTGGCGCAGCGGCTCAGGTTCTCCGTTCTCACCGCCTGCGCTCGCATCTTTCCGACGTAACAATAGATGTTGATAGGCTGACAGCGACGGCCATAATCTTGGACGTTTGTTCAGTGCGGTGATTTATTAGAGCTACGACTTATTACATTCATGTTGCAGCGCGCTTCCAGAAGTCACAAAAGAATAATGTAATCCTAAAATTCCATACAATCAGCAGCTCCGGCTCTGCATATTGCGTGAACCAATCCGTCAGGCCATGTATATGAATAATATATTGTGACGTGGCAAATTTCGCACGTCCCCAAAGAGCGCGTCAGGAAGAACCCATTTTCTCTCACCACCGGCTCTGCGTCCCGGTCATCGTCGTCTCGAGAAGCGTCATAGCGTAGCCTTTTGATTTTATTATTAATGCGCGTGATCCGATTAATTTCCGGTACGCAACTTTTCCGCGGTATGAGAGGAAAACGCGTCGACGGCCAACTTCGGGAGAGAGAACGATACGACAACATCGAAGAGAGAGAGAGAGAACGATACGACAACATCGAAGAGAGAGAGAGAGAACGATACGACAACATCGAAGAGAGAGAGAGAGAGACAAATCGACCAACCACGACCCGCTAATATCACTCGCAGCCAAGCCCGAGTACGCCGGAGTCCCGACGCACGACCAGCAGCTCCGCCGGTGGAAGAAGAAACCGAATCACCCAGGGCCGTCGCATGAACAGCGGCCACCGGGATCTGAACGGAGGGCGCCGGGATGCTCTGAATCACGCTGTAGACTAAGATGCGCCGCGCGTGGGTGCCGTAAAACACCGGTCCGCGAATCGTAGCCCCGCAGTCTCCCGCGAATAAAAGGAAGGGGGGGCGCGAAGGATACGACCTATTTAAGTCACCGGTCGAACCCCGCGAATTCGCAAATTTTGGGATCACGGGCCTGTCGTCGATAGAGGGCAGGGGTTAAAGCAAAAATAAGTGGGGATAAGGAGGTCTCAGTCGTGATTGCGATCGAATTTTGTGGTAGATTCCTGCTGGGCGCCGAGCCGATAAGGTGAGTGGTTGAGAGGTCTAATTGTCGAGGGGAAGGTTCCCATAAGATTTGTAGAATTTGGTTTTGGGTTGCTCTCCCTGCCGTGGCAGTCGAGTAAATTAAGACGTGGGTTGTGTGAAACGTAAAACATAGTGTTCCCGCGAAATTCGGGCTGGCCGTCCCGTACTGTTGACCTTGGTCGTTTGGAATTTGGTAATTATCAGCCTCGCGGCGATAACGGAAAATCCCCTCCCTCTCGAATTAAAACCACACTGAGAACGCCGGCGTTTCCGCTCTTTTCTCGAGTTTCGCGGGTGAATTATATTTTTCGGAAAAGTTGCGCGCGGTCGCGATGCTCCCCGTGTTCGTCCCGCGTTTCGGGAGACGTCCGAGCTACGTCATTAGTGTCCTGGGAGTTCCGCGTTTCGGAAAACAATAGGATTAACTCTCGGGAGAGTATTTAGATTTCGACCGTGTGCGGGAATCTCTTAGGCTAGGAAAAATTGTCAAAATCGAAAAGGAGTGAGAAAACGGGACGCGACAAAGCACGAGCGAGCGTACGGAGTGTTCGAGCGGCACCGTCAAGGTTGGGCAAAACATCCGTGGTATCTTCTACAGTCCGGCTAGGCAACCGATTATCGGGAGGCCTAGTGCGTCTTCTGGGACGAGAGGTAGGGTACTCCTTTGGAGTTACTCTCTCCTGGATTTTGTAACGGGCTCGCGGCGTAAATTGTACAGTGCGTAGGAACGGTGCCGAAAGATTCCCGAGGATTGTCTCGGCGTAGAATGTGTGATTCGCGAGTCGCCTCCCGTCCTCTCCCCCCAAGTTGCGAACGAGTATTAGACGTTGTTTTGTGTTCTTTTGGCCGAGAGACGGCAAAATAAATTTGCGAGATTCGTTTGTTTTCTTACTTTGATTAAGGCTAGAGTGGCTTGTGTTAATTATTGGCTCCCAAGTTTCCCTGTCGACAAGGTCTCTTCCACCTCCCCGCGTGCGGGAATCTTCCCGATCCGAGTCTCGCTTGCCTTATCCCGCCCCTCTACCAAAAGGAGCTCAGCTAGCCGGGGTCAACTGTGGCGAAAAGATTTTCGAGCTCTCGCGTCGCTAACGCGACTGGCGCCCATTTAAATAAAATCGGGAGTTCGGGAGTTGATACCGTTTTTTGCGGCTGATTTCTGGTGGCCCGGGATCGGCGTCTCGAGCGTCGCTGGTAAATTACGTCACAAAATTTGGCGCCCAACGTGGGGCCGCATCGAGAACTCTTGATCGGTCAAACTCATAAACGTCGTACCTTGTTAGAACGCCGCCCGGGAAAAGAGAGTCTGTAAAGATTAACATTGTGGGAACTGGTGAATCGGACGTGTGACGTCCAGTGTTATCCAACGGTTGGATGATCCCCTCTTATAATTTTCAATTTTTGCTTTTAGTTTTCTAATAGGCTATTTGAAATTATTTCGATGATGCCTGTTCCAAGGTGAAACATTATTTCGGCTCGAGAATATTATGAAATTTTATTCGAGACGTACGGTAACTCGGAATTATTTTCGTTGGTCGAATATTCGGCACAACCGGGACCTTGTGAAACATTGTTTTGATTTTCTTTTCGTGATGTTTACGCCGTAGGCCTTTTTTTTTTTTTTTTCTTCTGTAACACCAGACACTTTCGACCGTCTCCCGAGCGCTTTTAAATCATTAATCCTATATAGTTCGTGCCGAAGTCGATACTCGTTCGTAGGGAGATATTCTCGATTTTGGTGAGGTTATAGCATCATAGCGTTGTCACACGGGAGTTACACATTGATTGAGTACCCTTTGTTTATCTTTTTGCCAATTCATCCTTTTATTTTTATGTAAAAAAAAAAAAAAAAAAAAAAAAAAAAAAAAATTTCGACTTTTTTTTTATTGGAGTAGGGTAATTAATTATTCTAGTTTCGACCTCTTAGCTTAAACCAGATGCGGGAAGCCTATAGAGATCTGTCCTTGGTATATGTACTTTCCTGCCGGACGCGGTAAGGTTAGGTTCGATTCTTGGCTACCGTCAGCTGTAGCATGACGATTTTGTACGGGCTTCTCATTCGGAATGCGTTTTGCGCTCGAGAGCCGAAGGAGAAATAACTTTCGTTTCCTTTAAATGAATTCTACCGTGTGACTTCGTTTTAATCCGCGACATGTAGTAAGGTCTCGCGCTACTTTATTCGAGTTTAATTTCTTCCCGATTATTCCGTCGTTGTGATGTAATTCTAGGGATATTCCTATCACTACGACTCGAAATCCGCGTTTAAGCCTTCAATTTATTTGGTATTATTGGTGGTGAATATTTAAAGAGTAGCCCGAATTTGTCTGTGGTAGCAAGGTATGGTTATTTTCGCCTGAAATTTGTCGATTTTTGGGCAGATCCCTTTTGGAAATTGGGGAACGATTTTGGAAATTATGGCGACTTCAGGAGAAATTAATGCGAGTACCACGCGCCGACCTCTTTCTGACGATCAGCTTAGGGAAGAATTGCGTCGCCGTGACCTGCCGGTTTCGGGAACTCGGGAGGAAATGATTCGTTTGTTGAATTGGTATAATCGTCGTCCTTTCAGTCCCGAGCATGATGACACGGGAGCAACCCGCTTTTTTGCACGGGATGATGCGATTGCTGAGATTTCGGCCCAAGTACCGGGTCGCGAAATCGAGGACGCGAGAGGAGAAGCGGCATCGTTGCCGGCCTCGCCCAGGACGGTTCATCGAGCAAGTTTATATTTTGAGAATGAACGACCTGCTCGCGTTCCTCCTCGGCAATTGTATCCGGTGGAAGAAGTCCCCGGACCCTCTTCTTCGGGGAGACACACCCTGGAGAAGGCTCCCGGAGCATCCTCGTTTTCCAAAGAACGACGTTCGAGCGTTCATTTTGCGGAACGTCCTGGAAGGGGGGAACCGACGGTGCCACTATCTGAATCTTTACCGAGTGGCTTTAGACTGTCGGGAAACGCGCCACCATTTTATCCCCGGGATGGTAGCAATTCAGGATACGCGGGTCATCAAGGAGCAGTTCCTCGAGGACGCTCGTCATTTCTCGACTCTCAAGAGAATCCTCCTTTCCGATCTTCGCCATTAGAGTATCCGTCCGATAATTATAGATTCTCGAGTCATAGGTTGGTTAGCGAAATTATCATGAAGTGGAAGTTGGAGTTTTCAGGACAGAAAAATGAAGACATTGAAACTTTTCTAGCTCAAATCGAGGAACGACGGGAAATGATTCCGGTATCGGATCGAGATCTTTTAAATTGTCTTCCAATTTTCTTGAGTGGAATCGCTGTTCACTGGTATAGAACAAAGAAAAGGATTCGGGAGGTATTGGAGGAATCGGTCATTTCCCGATGGGGAACTCCGGAGGTATTACTAACTGACAACGGTACGGAATTTATAAACAATAGTCTTAAAGCGTGGGCGGAAGATTTCGGAGTATTTCACACGACCACGCCCCCGTACCATCCGCAAGCAAATCCCGTTGAGAGGGTCAACCGTGTTTTAAAAACAATGATCATCTCGTACCTGGAGCAAGATCACCGTGCATGGGACGAACATCTGTGGGAGTTTCGCTTCGCTTATAATACGTCTCACCATTCGTCTGTCGGTTGTAGTCCCGCATTTTTGAATTTGGGAAGAATCCCTAAACCGCATAATTTTTATGCTAGGAGTCAAGCGGAAGAGCGAGAAATTCTCCCGGAGTCAGAAGAGCGCTGGTCAGAGAGAATTAAGAAATTAGAAGAGGTCCGAGGGAACGTAAGATACCACTTGGAAGAAGCATATCGCAGACAAGCGGGATATTATAATAGGCATCGTAAGTTAGGGGAATATGAAGTTGGAGACTTAGTTTTAAGAAAATTGCGAATCTTATCGTCGGCCCCCCAGCACATAGCAGCGAAACTGGCGCCCCGATATCAAGGGCCGTTTCGAATTTCGAGGAAAATCTCCCGCGTCGTCTATGAGTTGACTAGCGAAGACGGAAGAGTTATTCCGAAAGTAGCAATCGACGATCTAAAACGATATTGTCCTAACCGGTCAGTCGAAGGTGCGCCGTGAATAGCGTAGCCGCAGAATTTAGGTACTTTCCTTCTGTTTTAAGTTTTCCCTCCATTTTCGTGGTGTTCTCCGAATTCCCTTACTTTCCCTAGTAGTTGTGGTTTTGGTGTCGGATTTACCTACGGTCGGGGTGTGCTCCCCCGAATGGCATAATTAATATGAGACGCTCTCGAAGGGACGAAACCGGGACACGAATTTGAGAATGGGGTTGAGATTATTGTAACGAAATTTTGACCGAGAGAGAGGGCGGAACGCCCAGGTTTTCCGTCCGGGACGGACGTGTCTAGGAAGGGGGGGGTTGTGACGTGGCAAATTTCGCACGTCCCCAAAGAGCGCGTCAGGAAGAACCCATTTTCTCTCACCACCGGCTCTGCGTCCCGGTCATCGTCGTCTCGAGAAGCGTCATAGCGTAGCCTTTTGATTTTATTATTAATGCGCGTGATCCGATTAATTTCCGGTACGCAACTTTTCCGCGGTATGAGAGGAAAACGCGTCGACGGCCAACTTCGGGAGAGAGAACGATACGACAACATCGAAGAGAGAGAGAGAGAACGATACGACAACATCGAAGAGAGAGAGAGAGAACGATACGACAACATCGAAGAGAGAGAGAGAGAGACAAATCGACCAACCACGACCCGCTAATATCACTCGCAGCCAAGCCCGAGTACGCCGGAGTCCCGACGCACGACCAGCAGCTCCGCCGGTGGAAGAAGAAACCGAATCACCCAGGGCCGTCGCATGAACAGCGGCCACCGGGATCTGAACGGAGGGCGCCGGGATGCTCTGAATCACGCTGTAGACTAAGATGCGCCGCGCGTGGGTGCCGTAAAACACCGGTCCGCGAATCGTAGCCCCGCAGTCTCCCGCGAATAAAAGGAAGGGGGGGCGCGAAGGATACGACCTATTTAAGTCACCGGTCGAACCCCGCGAATTCGCAAATTTTGGGATCACGGGCCTGTCGTCGATAGAGGGCAGGGGTTAAAGCAAAAATAAGTGGGGATAAGGAGGTCTCAGTCGTGATTGCGATCGAATTTTGTGGTAGATTCCTGCTGGGCGCCGAGCCGATAAGGTGAGTGGTTGAGAGGTCTAATTGTCGAGGGGAAGGTTCCCATAAGATTTGTAGAATTTGGTTTTGGGTTGCTCTCCCTGCCGTGGCAGTCGAGTAAATTAAGACGTGGGTTGTGTGAAACGTAAAACATAGTGTTCCCGCGAAATTCGGGCTGGCCGTCCCGTACTGTTGACCTTGGTCGTTTGGAATTTGGTAATTATCAGCCTCGCGGCGATAACGGAAAATCCCCTCCCTCTCGAATTAAAACCACACTGAGAACGCCGGCGTTTCCGCTCTTTTCTCGAGTTTCGCGGGTGAATTATATTTTTCGGAAAAGTTGCGCGCGGTCGCGATGCTCCCCGTGTTCGTCCCGCGTTTCGGGAGACGTCCGAGCTACGTCATTAGTGTCCTGGGAGTTCCGCGTTTCGGAAAACAATAGGATTAACTCTCGGGAGAGTATTTAGATTTCGACCGTGTGCGGGAATCTCTTAGGCTAGGAAAAATTGTCAAAATCGAAAAGGAGTGAGAAAACGGGACGCGACAAAGCACGAGCGAGCGTACGGAGTGTTCGAGCGGCACCGTCAAGGTTGGGCAAAACATCCGTGGTATCTTCTACAGTCCGGCTAGGCAACCGATTATCGGGAGGCCTAGTGCGTCTTCTGGGACGAGAGGTAGGGTACTCCTTTGGAGTTACTCTCTCCTGGATTTTGTAACGGGCTCGCGGCGTAAATTGTACAGTGCGTAGGAACGGTGCCGAAAGATTCCCGAGGATTGTCTCGGCGTAGAATGTGTGATTCGCGAGTCGCCTCCCGTCCTCTCCCCCCAAGTTGCGAACGAGTATTAGACGTTGTTTTGTGTTCTTTTGGCCGAGAGACGGCAAAATAAATTTGCGAGATTCGTTTGTTTTCTTACTTTGATTAAGGCTAGAGTGGCTTGTGTTAATTATTGGCTCCCAAGTTTCCCTGTCGACAAGGTCTCTTCCACCTCCCCGCGTGCGGGAATCTTCCCGATCCGAGTCTCGCTTGCCTTATCCCGCCCCTCTACCAAAAGGAGCTCAGCTAGCCGGGGTCAACTGTGGCGAAAAGATTTTCGAGCTCTCGCGTCGCTAACGCGACTGGCGCCCATTTAAATAAAATCGGGAGTTCGGGAGTTGATACCGTTTTTTGCGGCTGATTTCTGGTGGCCCGGGATCGGCGTCTCGAGCGTCGCTGGTAAATTACGTCACAATATATATATATATATATATATATATATATATATATATATACCACCAGCGCTTTCCGCGACCGATTCGCAAACTGCCTGAGAGTGCGAACCTCGTTTTTTTGCCAATTCAAAATCACTGATGCTGATAACGTCTTGTATCTTCAGAGTGTATGGTTGATCGTCACTTGTTACTTGTCATTCGTTTTCTACGAGAATTCGTAACCACCGTCGCTACGATAGCTATCGTAAGCTGCACAGATTTCTACGCGTTCGTTGAATTTTTTTTGTCAATAAAGTTTGGTGAACGTTTGATTGTGAAGCAATCGAGAAAGTGAAGGAGAGAGTACTAAGTGAAGGACCTCAGTGTGTAAACGGAAGAGACAAAGGCAAAGCGGAAAGTGCAGAAATGGCGCCATGGGCGCCAAGCACAACAAACGCACTAGTCTGTCACGGAAGCATACGTACACGATTCGGTACATGTGTTTTAATTCGCAAAATTCGCTTAGGTTATTACAAAGAGACCGACAATCTGTTTCTGTCTCTTCCAGAGCACCGATCTACCAGTAGCGCCCTACTGGTGGCAGCTACGAGAAAGAAATATTTTTTTTTAAGCGAACCATCCAAATCGTCGGAGTTTCCAGACCTGTATATAAGACCGTGTTTACGACGAATTGAAAACATACGTCGTTTGACCATAACCATTTTATGCAGTCGTGGCTAAAAAAGGAGGAGCATTCGAGCAACTTCACGGAGGTAACATGGCGTCGACTTTGCGAAGACGCGCGCCCGGTCTTTTCGCGAAGACGCGCGCCCGCGACTTGGCGCATGCGCTGCACGCATATCCGCGAAGAGTAGCAAGTGCCGGTAAGCCCGCCATTACTTTTACAAACGCGTGATCTCGGAACATTGTTTCCGTCAAAACATTTCGCGATCGGCCCGTAAAATAGTGGCTAGGTGTTAAATTCGCGTGAAATTCTCAAAAAATTGTGCGTTCGATTTCGCGTTCGATTGTGCGTTTGGTGAATCGATAGTGCGTTTGGTGAATTTGGATATCCCACCGCATCTATACACCAAAGAAGAAACCAAGAGAGAAACGAAGGAAGGAAGAAAGGAAGGGAAAAAATAATTTATATTCCAGCCGCCGAAAAGGAGGAATCAATAAAAAGGTAAGAGTGCGGAAATTTATTTATCTTTATGCACAATGGCCCAATTAGCGGAGAGGTTTATAGACTCAGCGAAATGGCAACTGTCTGACGCAAGTATCTGCGCCAGATCCTTGCCTTTCCACTGAGTCTATAAACCTCTCCGCTAAGATTTCAGCGCAAGTCTTAGCGAAGAGGTTTATAGACTCAGCGAAATGGCTACTGTCTGACGCAACTATCTGCGCCAGATCCTTACGTTTCCGCTGAGTCTATAAACCTCTCCGCTAAGATTTCAGCGCAAGTTTTAGCGGAGAGGTTTACAGACTCAGCGAAATGGCAACTATCTGACGCAAGTATCTGCGCCAGATCCTTGCCTTTCCACTGAGTCTATAAACCTCTCCTCTAAGATTTCAGCGCAAGTCTTAGCGGAGAGGTTTACAGACTCAGCGAAATGGCAACTATCTGACGCAAGTATCTGCGCCAGATCCTTGCCTTTCCACTGAGTCTATAAACCTCTCCGCTAAGATTTCAGCGCGAGTCTTAGCGGAGAGGTTTGTAGACTCAGCGGAATGGCAAGGATCTGGCGCAGATACTTGCGTCAGATATTTGCCATTCTGCTGAGTCTATAAAACTCTGTGCTGAGATTGCAGCGAAAGTATGTGAGATAGACACTTGTAAGCGGGATGGTGCATTGGTAGGGAAAGTCTATCGCTGGATTCAAAGCGAAAGGCTTTTCCTATCAATGCTCCATTCAGCTGACAAGTGTCTATCTCTCATACTTTCGTTGAATCTCAACGGAGAGTTTTATAGACTCAGCGGAATGGCAAAGATCTGATGCAAATATCAAGTATCAAATAAATAAATTTAATTTATTAAATTACATAATTAAATCAATTAAAAATTAAAATTGAATTTATAATTTTATTTAATTTATTTAAAAAATATTTTATTTAATTTAATCATTTATTTTAATAATATTAAATAATTTAATTATTTTCTTATTTAATTGAATTATTAAATCAATTATTAATTAAATGGAATAAAATTTGATTTAAAAAGAAATTAAAAAAAAATTGATTTAATAATTTCATTTAATTTATTTGAAAAATATTTTATTTAATTTAATCATTTATTTTAATAGTAGTAAATAATTGAATTATTTTCTTATTTAATTCACTATATTATTAATGACTTAAATTCAAATAAATAAATTAAATTTATTAAATTAAATAATTAAATCTCTTAAAAAATAAAATTGAATTTATAATTTCATTTAACTTATTTAAAAAATATTTTATTTAATTTAATCATTTATTTCAATAATAGTAAACAATTGAATTATTTTCTTATTTAATTCAATATATTATTAACGACTTAAATTCAAATAAATAAATTAAATTTATTAAATTAAGTAATGAAATCAATTAAAAAATAAAATTGAATTTATAATTTCATTTAATTTATTTAAAAAATATTTAATTTAATTGAATCATTTATTTTAATAATATTAAATAATTAAATTATTTTCTTATTTAATTAAATTATATTGGTTATTTTTTTCTCCGTACAAAAAATTAAAAATCCCAGCGAAAAAAAAGCGAAAGAAACCCGTGAATTTCTCGATAAAAAAAAACATCACAATCAAGCGAAAAAAAAATCGGGCGAAAAAAAAAACAAAACTAAAAGTCGCAGTACGCATTTAAAAAAATCTCCTCACTGAACGGCGAGATGGCTATTATTCGAAGTCCGGCGCGCGAGTTTACGAAGTCCAAAAAATCCTAATAGAGCAACATTTCCAAAATGACGTTATCGGCTAACAAAAAAAAACCAAAAAAAGTAAAACGAAAATGCAAAATACAACTAGCTTTTCCCTCTTCGAAACCGCGTTTGATAAATCAGTTCAATAAATTTTTCCCCAGGATATTCAATTTGACGTCCGGAAGGAAAAATTAAAGGATGCCTAATAGGGATTTGATGAAGGCTGTATAGATATATACAGGGTGGATCAGTAACTATTAGCACGTTTAAACGTAATAATTTATGACGCTGAAGCTGGCAGACAGACCTAGCAGACGCGCGCCGCCCGAACCCAGTACATTTTTATCGTGGCTGTACGCGCTCGGGTCGCAGCGTAACGAGGCAGCATAGGGCCTTCCCCCACCACTTAGCCGCTCGCGAATGAGCCGCATATATACGTCTGGCAGAAATAATGTTTTTTTTGCTTAACAACAACCGTTACGGGGATGAATCATGGGTCCATCGTTTCGTCTATTCATATAGATTAAGCATGTAAATCGTCAAGTCGCAATTGCCATGCGTGTTGACGACAGACGACTTTAAACAAAAATTTTGTTCGAGTACGGAGACTCGAATGGCGGATAACTTTTTTTAATTCTTAATTAACAAAAGCCGTTACCGGGATGAAACATGGGGGGATCGATTCGGCGAAGTATACAGAATGAGCACGTAAATAGAAAAAGTCGCTACTGTCATGCGTGTTAGCAGCAGACGGCCATTTTGAGATTTTTCGTGCGAGTAAGGAGGCGCGATTCGCCAATAACAATTTTTTAATTGACTTAACAAAGTGGGCCACGGGATAAACCATAGGTCAATCGATTCGTCTCATTATAAACAATGAGCAGCTGAATTTAAAAAGTAGCTGCTGTCATGCAGGTTGGCAGCAGACGACCTTTTGTGAATTTAATCGTGCGGCCAGCACGACTCTTTTCGCGAAAAACAATTTATTTTTGTTAATGAACAAATGCCGTCACCGGGATGAAACATAGGGGGATCGATTCGGCTAATTATTTAGAGTTAGTACGTAAATAGAAAAAGTCCTACTGTAATGCGGGTTGGCAGCAGAAGACCCTTTTTGAGATTTTTCGTGCGACTGAGGGGGCGCGATTCGCGAGTAACAATCTTTCAATTACTTTTAAAAAATCGTCGCCGGGATAACATATAGGTCAATCGATTTGTCTTATTATAAAGAATAAACAGCTAGATCGAAAAAGTAGCTGCTGTCATACAGGTTGGTAGCAGACGGCCATTTATAAGTTCTATGGTAGGAGCAGCGCGGCTCGGTTGACGGAGAACTATTTTTTTCTGGTTAACTAATCAAAACCGTCTCCGGGACAAGTCATAGGTCGATCGATTCGTCTTGGCATAGCGAATTAAGCATAAATAGCGAAATGTCGCTATTTTCATGCATGCTCGTAGCAGATGGCCTTTAACGAATTTCATCGTAAGGGTAGCGAGGTCCACATCACGAATAACAATTCTTTTAATTAACAAAAGCTGTCACCGGGAGAAATAATAGATGGATCGATTCGTTTGGGCATAACGAACTAGGCATAAAAATCGCCAAGTCGCTCTTGTCGTGCGTGCTAACAGCGCATAGACACATTATTTTTATCATGTAGGTAGAGGTCCGCTTCGCGGTGACTATTTTTTTTGTTAACTAACAAAAGCCGTCATCGGGCGAAATCATAGATGGATCGATTCTTCGGGGCCTAACGAACTAGGCATAAAAATCGCCAAGTCGCTATTGTCATGCGTGCTCACAGCACAAAGACTTACATGATTTTTATCATGCGGGTAGAGATCCGCTTCGCGGATAACTTTTTTTTTGTGAACTAACAAAAGCCGTCACCTGGAGAAATCATAGATGGATCGATTCGTCTCGGTATTACGAACTAGGCATTCGCGAATCGCGCCTCCTTACTCGCACGATTAAATTCACAAAAGGTCGTCTGCTGCCAACCTGCATGACAGCAGCTACTTTTTAAATTCAACTGCCCATTGCTTATAATGAGACGAATCGATTGACCTATGGTTTATCCCGTGGCAGACTGTGTTAAGTTAATTAAAAAATAGTTATGCGCGAATCGCGCCTCCTTACTCGCACGATGAAATTCACAAAAGGTCGTCTGCTGCCAACCTGCATGACAGCAGCTACTTTTTAAATTCAGCTGCCCATTGTTTATAATGAGACGCATCGATTGACCTATGGTTTATCCCCGGGCCGACTTTGTTAAGTTAATTAAAAAATTGTTATTCGCGAATCGCGCCTCCTTACTCGCACGACAAATCTCAAAAAAGGCCGCCTGCTGCTAACACGCATGACAGTAGCGACTTTTTCTATTTACGTGCTCATTCTATATACTTCGCCGAATCGATCCCCTCATGTTTCATCCCGGTGACGGCTTTTGTTAATTAAGAATAAAAAAAGTTATCCGCCATTCGAGTCTCCGTACTCGAACAAAATTTTTGTTTTAAGTCGTCTGCCGTCAACACGCATGACAATTGCGACTTGACGATTTACATGCTTAATGTATATGAATAGACGAAACGATCGACCCATGATTCATCCCCGTGACGGTTCTTGTTAAGCAAAAAAAAAACATTATTTCCGCCAGACGGATATATGCGGCTCATTCACGAGCGGCTAAGTGGTGGGGGTAGGCCCTATGCTGTCTCGCTACGCTGCGACCCGAGCGCGTACAGCCACGATAAAAATATACTTGGTTCGGGCGGCGCGCGTCTGCTAGGTCTGTCTGCCAGCTTCAGCGTCATAATAATTTTATCTACTACCGATACTGTAAGTATTATTGCCTCTTTGTACTTCCTACGACCTCCGATGACCTCGTGTCATAGGTCGTTCAACTCGTTTTAAGCTCCTCTATCATGATGCGGACAAAAAAACATACCGATCCATTTTTAAAAATGGAGTCGACCTTGAAATGTCCGAACTACTTCCGGCTGCAAAAAAACTATTATCGCTATCGGATGGCCCCTTTCGTACTGTGCTGTTTTATTTCGACAAATATTTCTGTGAACCATATAGTTTCGAAGATATTCAAGGTGCTAATAGTTATTGATCCACCCTGTATGTATATATATATATATGTAACATAAAAAATAACATTTAAGTAATTCGTATTTAAATTCAAGCAACAGCCTCTTCCCTGCATATCGGTGTCGTGTACTCTCGACTAATTAATTATTACTAAGTATGTGACAATCCATAAAATTGGTGCGAGCTCTTCGAAGTCTTAAAGCGTCGCAAAGCGTTTTTTTGTTTTTTCTATCGTAGGAATCTTTTAGCGACAACGAAATATCTATATTTACGAGGGTGAAAACGATAAACGAGAGTAGAAATCGATCGCATTATTTATCGATGGTTTGTTCGATACTGGGAAGCCTAATGGTATTTGGCAGTCTCGGAAGCAAAACTTTACCAAAAAAATAAGGAAGAAAAAATGACGCGATCTCTTTCGAAGGCGAGACTAACAATCTAGTAATTTAAATAATAATAAACCATTTCCCATATACGCGTAACTCGATAATCTTGGACGACGAAAAGCTTGGGCTGGCAAAAACGAAAATGACAAGCAAGATCACGAGAAATGTAATAACAATAATTATCCGGGACCCAAACGAGTCTGGTGAGAAAAACTGGTAATATAACTATGTTAAAACATATATGACATTTAAACAAAATATATATATACATATATGTAGATTTACATGGCGTTTGATTAATTTTTCGTTAAAATGAAAAAAAAAAAAAACACTACGGCGTTGAAATATGCATCGTCAGAACGCAATGAAAATCAGTTCCGTTTTTATTTGCCCAAAACGTAATTTTTTTCGCCACATTCGCAGCATAGGAAACATCCAACATTTTCCACGAATCGTTCTCGCAGATCTGAACGAAGAAATTGCAGAAATGGCGTTTCAAATAATAACAAAAAGAAAGAAGTAAACCAAAAAGAATTTTCGTTGCGTTCGCGAAATATATTTCAAGGCACCGAGTGTAAACTGGGTCTCGTCAAACCCCGACCAGCATCTTGATAACCATTCTGGGTCATCAAGATTTTCTAGTCTTTTCGTAACATCTGAAAAAAAAATTTCGCCTCTCTTATTCAACCCTCTACTCTACACGGCCCCAAATAGTTGAAAGATATTTTTTCAGAAAGTCCCACGAGTCACTAATTTTTCTCCCCCCCGCAATATTATACTCCCCCCGCAAACGTATACGAGCAGTCTGCATTGCTTCTTTCCAATTGTCCCCAAAGTTTACAACGCTTTACTCAGTCTTCAACCGAAAAATGTTTGCACGTCCCGATAACACCGCTGTCGTTCTAAGAATCCACACGCGAATCCTTGATCCTTCATCTCGATAATGCGTAACTTTGTATACAACGCATCCCTATCAATTTGTGCAGGTACTCCCAATTCCCACTCGCAATAGTGACCATCAAATTCGTGGTGTTGCAGTTGACGAAATGGAGGCTGTGGAAATAAGTTCGACCTCGTCTGAGTATGGCGACGAGTGCGAAGAACGATCATCGTCGGTAATGGATATAGACGACGAGAATTCTGCGAATGGTTCCGTCTCGACAGATGGTGGACCATCAAATATCGGTGACAGATACGCAATGAGACCGTGCTATGTCCCCATAACCCGTCTAGTGGTGGATGAACCGCAAGAAAGATGGGTAATGCATGAAAGTTTTAATTTTGTTTCTGTGGATATAAGCCCGCCGTCGCCCGCTATCGACCAGACGTCATCGGATATAGATTTCGAATAGGTCGAAGAAAACGATGACCCCTTGCGGGCAGAATCTTGCCCGCAAGTGGCGGTAAGTCTATCGGACTCCGATAGTACTGCCGCAGATTCCTCATCTACTGAGGAAGAAGCGGATGATACTTTAGCGTTCGATGAAAATCCGATATGGGATCCACTTCGGCCATACGGCCGAGTATTCTCCATAATGGAGCAGGCAAATCCGGGGTTTCTTACAGTCCTGAGGGATGTAATCGTAGCGTTGACGCATCAACGAACCGGGTATTGCCCAATTTCGGAAGGTCTGGGCCGTCCAAAGTCTATCGGTATCGTTCGCGAAATACCGGAAGCGGTGAATGCATCGACACAAACCACTTCCCAAAGTGTGGAAAGGTCGGTGCAGGTCAACCCGCATTCTCGCGAATCGTCAACTCAGACGACGGAAAAAACCACCAAAGAGGCGGCTACGCAGACCGCCGAAAATTGGGAAAACACTACTACCGCAGTAGTGGAGGCTTACGCTGCAGAGTCGGCAAGAGCGGATCGTGATCGGTCCCCTCAAACGACTCCTGCAGTCGGGGATGCAAGGCCTCGGCCGGGAGGGTGTTTTAATTGTGGAGACCGAGGTCACACCCGCCAAATGTGCGATCACCCTCGCCGACAATTGTCGTGTTACAAGTGCGGGCGTCCGAACGTCACGATCCGAACTTGTCCGGTCCATGGACCGAAATACCGGCTGAGCATGGGACAGAACTTTGGAAATCAATGATTTCCCCGTGCGTTCCGCCGAGAAAAACGTGAAGTCTCAAATATTGAAGAGAATAAAAAAAATCAAATTGAAGAGAAAGTAAAACCTACCAACAACAAATTCCGGTAGTGACAATATAACCTGCTGTCGATTTATTCCGGCGGAGAAAAGAATGCCTACCGACGATAAATTCCGGTAGAGAAAAAAAACCTGCCACCGACAAATTCCGGCAGAGAATAAATTGAGCATGCACTGATTCCTATAATACTTGGTAGATAATTATTAAGAGGAAATTAAAAAGAATATAGAAAATTGAAAAGAGTTAGCCGCCCGCAGCTGACAAGGGGACAGTACGGCAGTCGGATTTTTGTAATTTTTCGTACTCATGGTACGCGAAGTTCAGAGCTCGAATATTAATATCCCAAAGCAGTTCGACGCCATATTCAGAAATTTTCGAGAAAATTGACTTTGAAGTTTTCGAGCGCACTCTTATCCCACAAAGATGCAACGATATTCAAACCGGGCTCGTGGCGTACCCGGTAGCGCTCGAGTCTAGTAATCGCGGGGTCGCGGGTTCGAGTCACTTCGAAATTTTTTTTTTTTTTTCATTTTTTTTTAATTCGCATACCTCCGTCATTTAAATATCCCGATAAATTTTTGTTGTATATAATCACATATTATTATATATAATTAATATAATATATCTATATATGTTTATATATGGACAAAATCCATATATAGTTCTTTATGTGCAAAATTCATTATAGTTATACATAATTATATATTTTCTCATATATGATCATATATTATTTATATATAACAATAGGTGATTATTTATAACAAAATAAATAAATAATCCCGGGATAAACAAAGGCAAACGATGTACGCAGAACTGTTATTCACAATATCGACGGTTGCCAAAGCAAGCGTTATATTCACATATTTCAACATTTATTCTTCTATTTATATTCCTATTAATCTACAAGGGAGTTTATGTACATATTATTACTGGATATTTTTACGCCGCCTATTCGCAATTTCAAGCAAGAGATAATAAAAAATAAGACGTATTTATCATTGACAATTATAAGCACATATATGTGAATTATCATAGATTTTATGATTTTTATCCCGGGATTATTTATTTATTTTTTATAAATAATCACCTATTGTTATATATACATAATATATGATCATATATGAGAAAATATATAATTATGTATAACTATAATGAATTTTGTACATAAATAACTATATATGGATTTTGTCCATATATAAACATACATAGATATATTATATTAATTATATATAATAACATGTGATTATATACAACAAAAATTTATCGCGATATTTAAATGACGGAGGGATGCGAATTAAAAAAAAATGAAAAAAAAAAAAATATATTCGAAGTTAGACTCGAACCCGCGACCCCGCGATTACTAGACTCGAGCGCTACCGGGTACGCCACGAGCCCGGTACGAATATCGTTGCATCTTTGTGGGATAAGAGTGCCCTCGAAAACTTCAAAGTCAATTTTCTCGAAAATTTCTGAATATGGCGTCGAACTGCTTTGGGATATTAATATTCGAGCTCTGAACTCCGCGTACCATGAGTACGAAAAATTACAAAAATCTGACTGCCGTAATGTCCCCTTGTGAGACAAGATTGTCGAAACGGGAAGACGAAATGTGCAGCGAAAGGATATTCTGATAGCAGCCGATGGTCGACTCATCTTCGAGACCGAGGCTGCGAGCGTCGAGGGAGAAGCGGAAGACCAGAAGCCGTAGGTAAATATGAGAAGTCACGTCGCGCGTCCAGGTGAGTGGAAAAATAATATTGGGGAAAAAGTGATGAAAGGAAGCAATACAAGTTCCACTTAAAAATAAATATTTTTAAGTGGAACTTTTTTGAACACTGATTCAATGTTGTATAAATGATTTCAGGTGCCCGAAGCAGCGGTGCTCCAGCGAGGGAATTGAAGGAAAGATGATAAACGGGACTTCGGAACTCACCGGAAAAGACAGGACTCACCGGAAAGATCAGGACTCACCGGAAAGGTCAAGACTCACCGGAAAGTTCAGGACTCACCGGAAAGATCAGGACTCACCGGAAAGGATAGGACGCACCGGAAAGGACAGGGCTCACCGGAAAGGAACAAACAGGTTGCGATAGACGTTTGGATTAGGGGGGTGCACTTCGGCACCCCCAAGCCAGGTAACGGTTTTAAGACGGAATGACACCTCATCGCAGTCGGTATGGTAGAGCAATTGTAGATACCCAGAAATCTCTGAAACGGCTCATCAGATCCCGTCCAAACCTAGCCAAACGACGTCAAATAGATGGACGAACAGCTGTCAACCCTTCAAATTTTCTGAATTTGAGGAAAAAAACGTAGGTTGGCTTATGATAAGCCAATCTACTTTTTTTTCTCAATTTTCTGAATTTGAGGAAAAAAACGTAGGTTGGCTAATGATAAGCCAATCTACTTTTTTTTCTCAAATTCAGAAAATTTGAGGGGTTGACAGCTGTTCGTCCATCTATTTGACGTCGTTTAGCAAAGTTTGGACGGGATCTGAAGAGCCGTTTCAGAGATTTCTGGGTATCTACAATTGCTCTACCATACCGACGGCGATGAGGTCTCATTCCGTCCTAAACATTAATGCAGCGGTGATCGGGTCATCTGGCCACCTCGTTTTTCCTCCCCATACCGCGATCGGGTTACCTGGCTACTTCGTCGTTATTCCCTATCTCCCCATCGGGTTACCTGTCCACCTCGTTTTTTTCCTCCTTCCGCGATCGGGTTACCGGCCACTTCGTCGTTATTCCCTATCTCCCCATCGGGTTATCTGGCCACCTCGTTTTTCTCCTCCTTCCGCGATGGGGTTACCTGGCCACTACGTCGTTATTCCCTATTTCCCCATCGGGTTGTCTGGCCACCTCGTTTTTCTCCTCCTTCCGCGATCGGGTTACCTGGCCACTTCGTCGTTATTCCCTATCTCCCCATCGGGTTACCTGGCCACCTCGTTTTACCCTCCCCTTTCCGCGATCGGGTTACCTGGCCACTTCGTCGTTATTCCCTATCTCCCCATCGGGTTATCTGGCCACCTCGTTTTTCTCCTCCTTCCGCGATCGGGTTACCTGGCCACTACGTCGTTATTCCCTATTTCCCCATCGGGTTATCTGGCCACCTCGCTTTTCTCTTCCTTCCACGATCGGGTTACCTGGCCTCTTCGTCGTTATTCCCCATCTCCCCATCGGGTTACCTGGCCACCTCGTTTTACCCTCCCCTTTCCGTGATCGGGTTACCTGGCCACTTCGTCGTTATTCCCTATCTTCCCATCGGGTTACCTGGCCACCTCGTTTTTCTCCTCCTTCCGCGATCGGGTTACCTGGCCACTTCGTCGTTATTCCCTATCTCCCCATCGGGTTACCTGGCCACCTCGTTTTTCTCCTCCTTCCGTGATCGGGTTACCTGGCCACTTCGTCGTTATTCCCTATCTTCCCATCGGGTTACCTGGCCACCTCGTTTTTCTCCTCCTTCCGCGATCGGGTTACCTGGCCACTTCGTCGTTATTCCCTATCTCCCCATCGGGTTACCTGGCCACCTCGTTTTTCTCCTCCTTCCGCGATCGGGTTACCTGGCCACTACGTCGTTATTCCCTATTTCCCCATCGGGTTACCTGGCCACCTCGTTTTTCTCCTCCTTCCGCGATCGGGTTACCTGGCCACTACGTCGTTATTCCCTATTTCCCCATCGGGTTACCTGGCCACCTCGTTTTACCCTCCCCTTTCCGCGATCGGGTTACCTGGCCACTTCGTCGTTATTCCCTATCTCCCCATCGGGTTATCTGGCCACCTCGTTTTTCTCCTCCTTCCGCGATCGGGTTACCTGGCCACTACGTCGTTATTCCCTATTTCCCCATCGGGTTATCTGGCCACCTCGCTTTTCTCTTCCTTCCGCGATCGGGTTACCTGGCCTCTTCGTCGTTATTCCCCATCTCCCCATCGGGTTACCTGGCCACCTCGTTTTACCCTCCCCTTTCCGTGATCGGGTTACCTGGCCACTTCGTCGTTATTCCCTATCTTCCCATCGGGTTACCTGGCCACCTCGTTTTTCTCCTCCTTCCGCGATCGGGTTACCTGGCCACTTCGTCGTTATTCCCTATCTCCCCATCGGGTTACCTGGCCACCTCGTTTTTCTCCTCCTTCCGCGATCGGGTTACCTGGCCACTACGTCGTTATTTCCTATTTCCCCATCGGGTTACCTGGCCACCTCGTTTTTCTCCTCCTTCCGCGATCGGGTTACCTGGCCTCTTCGTCGTTATTCCCCATCTCCCCATCGGGTTACCTGGCCACCTCGTTTTACCCTCCCCTTTCCGCGATCGGGTTACCTGGCCACTTCGTCGTTATTCCCTATCTCCCCATCGGGTTATCTGGCCACCTCGTTTTTCTCCTCCTTCCGCGATCGGGTTACCTGGCCACTACGTCGTTATTCCCTATTTCCCCATCGGGTTATCTGGCCACCTCGCTTTTCTCTTCCTTCCGCGATCGGGTTACCTGGCCTCTTCGTCGTTATTCCCCATCTCCCCATCGGGTTACCTGGCCACCTCGTTTTACCCTCCCCTTTCCGTGATCGGGTTACCTGGCCACTTCGTCGTTATTCCCTATCTTCCCATCGGGTTACCTGGCCACCTCGTTTTTCTCCTCCTTCCGCGATCGGGTTACCTGGCCACTTCGTCGTTATTCCCTATCTCCCCATCGGGTTACCTGGCCACCTCGTTTTTCTCCTCCTTCCGTGATCGGGTTACCTGGCCACTTCGTCGTTATTCCCTATCTTCCCATCGGGTTACCTGGCCACCTCGTTTTTCTCCTCCTTCCGCGATCGGGTTACCTGGCCACTTCGTCGTTATTCCCTATCTCCCCATCGGGTTACCTGGCCACCTCGTTTTTCTCCTTCCGCGATCGGGTTACCTGGCCACTACGTCGTTATTCCCTATTTCCCAATCGGGTTACCTGGCCACCTCGTTTTTCTCCTCCTTCCGCGATCGGGTTACCTGGCCTCTTCGTCGTTATTCCCCATCTCCCCATCGGGTTACCTGGCCACCTCGTTTTACCCTCCCCTTTCCGCGATCGGGTTACCTGGCCACTTCGTCGTTATTCCCTATCTCCCCATCGGGTTATCTGGCCACCTCGTTTTTCTCCTCCTTCCGCGATCGGGTTACCTGGCCACTACGTCGTTATTCCCTATTTCCCCATCGGGTTATCTGGCCACCTCGCTTTTCTCTT
>OX632359.1:8928129-9105281 GCA_951751655.1 Ophion costatus
AAAGTATGTGAGATAGACACTTGTAAGCGGGATGGTGCATTGGTAGGGAAAGTCTATCGCTGGATTCAAAGCGAAAGGCTTTTCCTATCAATGCTCCATTCAGCTGACAAGTGTCTATCTCTCATACTTTCGTTGAATCTCAACGGAGAGTTTTATAGACTCAGCGGAATGGCAAAGATCTGATGCAAATATCAAGTATCAAATAAATAAATTTAATTTATTAAATTACATAATTAAATCAATTAAAAATTAAAATTGAATTTATAATTTTATTTAATTTATTTAAAAAATATTTTATTTAATTTAATCATTTATTTTAATAATATTAAATAATTTAATTATTTTCTTATTTAATTGAATTATTAAATCAATTATTAATTAAATGGAATAAAATTTGATTTAAAAAGAAATTAAAAAAAAATTGATTTAATAATTTCATTTAATTTATTTGAAAAATATTTTATTTAATTTAATCATTTATTTTAATAGTAGTAAATAATTGAATTATTTTCTTATTTAATTCACTATATTATTAATGACTTAAATTCAAATAAATAAATTAAATTTATTAAATTAAATAATTAAATCTCTTAAAAAATAAAATTGAATTTATAATTTCATTTAACTTATTTAAAAAATATTTTATTTAATTTAATCATTTATTTCAATAATAGTAAACAATTGAATTATTTTCTTATTTAATTCAATATATTATTAACGACTTAAATTCAAATAAATAAATTAAATTTATTAAATTAAGTAATGAAATCAATTAAAAAATAAAATTGAATTTATAATTTCATTTAATTTATTTAAAAAATATTTAATTTAATTGAATCATTTATTTTAATAATATTAAATAATTAAATTATTTTCTTATTTAATTAAATTATATTGGTTATTTTTTTCTCCGTACAAAAAATTAAAAATCCCAGCGAAAAAAAAGCGAAAGAAACCCGTGAATTTCTCGATAAAAAAAAACATCACAATCAAGCGAAAAAAAAATCGGGCGAAAAAAAAAACAAAACTAAAAGTCGCAGTACGCATTTAAAAAAATCTCCTCACTGAACGGCGAGATGGCTATTATTCGAAGTCCGGCGCGCGAGTTTACGAAGTCCAAAAAATCCTAATAGAGCAACATTTCCAAAATGACGTTATCGGCTAACAAAAAAAAACCAAAAAAAGTAAAACGAAAATGCAAAATACAACTAGCTTTTCCCTCTTCGAAACCGCGTTTGATAAATCAGTTCAATAAATTTTTCCCCAGGATATTCAATTTGACGTCCGGAAGGAAAAATTAAAGGATGCCTAATAGGGATTTGATGAAGGCTGTATAGATATATACAGGGTGGATCAGTAACTATTAGCACGTTTAAACGTAATAATTTATGACGCTGAAGCTGGCAGACAGACCTAGCAGACGCGCGCCGCCCGAACCCAGTACATTTTTATCGTGGCTGTACGCGCTCGGGTCGCAGCGTAACGAGGCAGCATAGGGCCTTCCCCCACCACTTAGCCGCTCGCGAATGAGCCGCATATATACGTCTGGCAGAAATAATGTTTTTTTTGCTTAACAACAACCGTTACGGGGATGAATCATGGGTCCATCGTTTCGTCTATTCATATAGATTAAGCATGTAAATCGTCAAGTCGCAATTGCCATGCGTGTTGACGACAGACGACTTTAAACAAAAATTTTGTTCGAGTACGGAGACTCGAATGGCGGATAACTTTTTTTAATTCTTAATTAACAAAAGCCGTTACCGGGATGAAACATGGGGGGATCGATTCGGCGAAGTATACAGAATGAGCACGTAAATAGAAAAAGTCGCTACTGTCATGCGTGTTAGCAGCAGACGGCCATTTTGAGATTTTTCGTGCGAGTAAGGAGGCGCGATTCGCCAATAACAATTTTTTAATTGACTTAACAAAGTGGGCCACGGGATAAACCATAGGTCAATCGATTCGTCTCATTATAAACAATGAGCAGCTGAATTTAAAAAGTAGCTGCTGTCATGCAGGTTGGCAGCAGACGACCTTTTGTGAATTTAATCGTGCGGCCAGCACGACTCTTTTCGCGAAAAACAATTTATTTTTGTTAATGAACAAATGCCGTCACCGGGATGAAACATAGGGGGATCGATTCGGCTAATTATTTAGAGTTAGTACGTAAATAGAAAAAGTCCTACTGTAATGCGGGTTGGCAGCAGAAGACCCTTTTTGAGATTTTTCGTGCGACTGAGGGGGCGCGATTCGCGAGTAACAATCTTTCAATTACTTTTAAAAAATCGTCGCCGGGATAACATATAGGTCAATCGATTTGTCTTATTATAAAGAATAAACAGCTAGATCGAAAAAGTAGCTGCTGTCATACAGGTTGGTAGCAGACGGCCATTTATAAGTTCTATGGTAGGAGCAGCGCGGCTCGGTTGACGGAGAACTATTTTTTTCTGGTTAACTAATCAAAACCGTCTCCGGGACAAGTCATAGGTCGATCGATTCGTCTTGGCATAGCGAATTAAGCATAAATAGCGAAATGTCGCTATTTTCATGCATGCTCGTAGCAGATGGCCTTTAACGAATTTCATCGTAAGGGTAGCGAGGTCCACATCACGAATAACAATTCTTTTAATTAACAAAAGCTGTCACCGGGAGAAATAATAGATGGATCGATTCGTTTGGGCATAACGAACTAGGCATAAAAATCGCCAAGTCGCTCTTGTCGTGCGTGCTAACAGCGCATAGACACATTATTTTTATCATGTAGGTAGAGGTCCGCTTCGCGGTGACTATTTTTTTTGTTAACTAACAAAAGCCGTCATCGGGCGAAATCATAGATGGATCGATTCTTCGGGGCCTAACGAACTAGGCATAAAAATCGCCAAGTCGCTATTGTCATGCGTGCTCACAGCACAAAGACTTACATGATTTTTATCATGCGGGTAGAGATCCGCTTCGCGGATAACTTTTTTTTTGTGAACTAACAAAAGCCGTCACCTGGAGAAATCATAGATGGATCGATTCGTCTCGGTATTACGAACTAGGCATTCGCGAATCGCGCCTCCTTACTCGCACGATTAAATTCACAAAAGGTCGTCTGCTGCCAACCTGCATGACAGCAGCTACTTTTTAAATTCAACTGCCCATTGCTTATAATGAGACGAATCGATTGACCTATGGTTTATCCCGTGGCAGACTGTGTTAAGTTAATTAAAAAATAGTTATGCGCGAATCGCGCCTCCTTACTCGCACGATGAAATTCACAAAAGGTCGTCTGCTGCCAACCTGCATGACAGCAGCTACTTTTTAAATTCAGCTGCCCATTGTTTATAATGAGACGCATCGATTGACCTATGGTTTATCCCCGGGCCGACTTTGTTAAGTTAATTAAAAAATTGTTATTCGCGAATCGCGCCTCCTTACTCGCACGACAAATCTCAAAAAAGGCCGCCTGCTGCTAACACGCATGACAGTAGCGACTTTTTCTATTTACGTGCTCATTCTATATACTTCGCCGAATCGATCCCCTCATGTTTCATCCCGGTGACGGCTTTTGTTAATTAAGAATAAAAAAAGTTATCCGCCATTCGAGTCTCCGTACTCGAACAAAATTTTTGTTTTAAGTCGTCTGCCGTCAACACGCATGACAATTGCGACTTGACGATTTACATGCTTAATGTATATGAATAGACGAAACGATCGACCCATGATTCATCCCCGTGACGGTTCTTGTTAAGCAAAAAAAAAACATTATTTCCGCCAGACGGATATATGCGGCTCATTCACGAGCGGCTAAGTGGTGGGGGTAGGCCCTATGCTGTCTCGCTACGCTGCGACCCGAGCGCGTACAGCCACGATAAAAATATACTTGGTTCGGGCGGCGCGCGTCTGCTAGGTCTGTCTGCCAGCTTCAGCGTCATAATAATTTTATCTACTACCGATACTGTAAGTATTATTGCCTCTTTGTACTTCCTACGACCTCCGATGACCTCGTGTCATAGGTCGTTCAACTCGTTTTAAGCTCCTCTATCATGATGCGGACAAAAAAACATACCGATCCATTTTTAAAAATGGAGTCGACCTTGAAATGTCCGAACTACTTCCGGCTGCAAAAAAACTATTATCGCTATCGGATGGCCCCTTTCGTACTGTGCTGTTTTATTTCGACAAATATTTCTGTGAACCATATAGTTTCGAAGATATTCAAGGTGCTAATAGTTATTGATCCACCCTGTATGTATATATATATATATGTAACATAAAAAATAACATTTAAGTAATTCGTATTTAAATTCAAGCAACAGCCTCTTCCCTGCATATCGGTGTCGTGTACTCTCGACTAATTAATTATTACTAAGTATGTGACAATCCATAAAATTGGTGCGAGCTCTTCGAAGTCTTAAAGCGTCGCAAAGCGTTTTTTTGTTTTTTCTATCGTAGGAATCTTTTAGCGACAACGAAATATCTATATTTACGAGGGTGAAAACGATAAACGAGAGTAGAAATCGATCGCATTATTTATCGATGGTTTGTTCGATACTGGGAAGCCTAATGGTATTTGGCAGTCTCGGAAGCAAAACTTTACCAAAAAAATAAGGAAGAAAAAATGACGCGATCTCTTTCGAAGGCGAGACTAACAATCTAGTAATTTAAATAATAATAAACCATTTCCCATATACGCGTAACTCGATAATCTTGGACGACGAAAAGCTTGGGCTGGCAAAAACGAAAATGACAAGCAAGATCACGAGAAATGTAATAACAATAATTATCCGGGACCCAAACGAGTCTGGTGAGAAAAACTGGTAATATAACTATGTTAAAACATATATGACATTTAAACAAAATATATATATACATATATGTAGATTTACATGGCGTTTGATTAATTTTTCGTTAAAATGAAAAAAAAAAAAAACACTACGGCGTTGAAATATGCATCGTCAGAACGCAATGAAAATCAGTTCCGTTTTTATTTGCCCAAAACGTAATTTTTTTCGCCACATTCGCAGCATAGGAAACATCCAACATTTTCCACGAATCGTTCTCGCAGATCTGAACGAAGAAATTGCAGAAATGGCGTTTCAAATAATAACAAAAAGAAAGAAGTAAACCAAAAAGAATTTTCGTTGCGTTCGCGAAATATATTTCAAGGCACCGAGTGTAAACTGGGTCTCGTCAAACCCCGACCAGCATCTTGATAACCATTCTGGGTCATCAAGATTTTCTAGTCTTTTCGTAACATCTGAAAAAAAAATTTCGCCTCTCTTATTCAACCCTCTACTCTACACGGCCCCAAATAGTTGAAAGATATTTTTTCAGAAAGTCCCACGAGTCACTAATTTTTCTCCCCCCCGCAATATTATACTCCCCCCGCAAACGTATACGAGCAGTCTGCATTGCTTCTTTCCAATTGTCCCCAAAGTTTACAACGCTTTACTCAGTCTTCAACCGAAAAATGTTTGCACGTCCCGATAACACCGCTGTCGTTCTAAGAATCCACACGCGAATCCTTGATCCTTCATCTCGATAATGCGTAACTTTGTATACAACGCATCCCTATCAATTTGTGCAGGTACTCCCAATTCCCACTCGCAATAGTGACCATCAAATTCGTGGTGTTGCAGTTGACGAAATGGAGGCTGTGGAAATAAGTTCGACCTCGTCTGAGTATGGCGACGAGTGCGAAGAACGATCATCGTCGGTAATGGATATAGACGACGAGAATTCTGCGAATGGTTCCGTCTCGACAGATGGTGGACCATCAAATATCGGTGACAGATACGCAATGAGACCGTGCTATGTCCCCATAACCCGTCTAGTGGTGGATGAACCGCAAGAAAGATGGGTAATGCATGAAAGTTTTAATTTTGTTTCTGTGGATATAAGCCCGCCGTCGCCCGCTATCGACCAGACGTCATCGGATATAGATTTCGAATAGGTCGAAGAAAACGATGACCCCTTGCGGGCAGAATCTTGCCCGCAAGTGGCGGTAAGTCTATCGGACTCCGATAGTACTGCCGCAGATTCCTCATCTACTGAGGAAGAAGCGGATGATACTTTAGCGTTCGATGAAAATCCGATATGGGATCCACTTCGGCCATACGGCCGAGTATTCTCCATAATGGAGCAGGCAAATCCGGGGTTTCTTACAGTCCTGAGGGATGTAATCGTAGCGTTGACGCATCAACGAACCGGGTATTGCCCAATTTCGGAAGGTCTGGGCCGTCCAAAGTCTATCGGTATCGTTCGCGAAATACCGGAAGCGGTGAATGCATCGACACAAACCACTTCCCAAAGTGTGGAAAGGTCGGTGCAGGTCAACCCGCATTCTCGCGAATCGTCAACTCAGACGACGGAAAAAACCACCAAAGAGGCGGCTACGCAGACCGCCGAAAATTGGGAAAACACTACTACCGCAGTAGTGGAGGCTTACGCTGCAGAGTCGGCAAGAGCGGATCGTGATCGGTCCCCTCAAACGACTCCTGCAGTCGGGGATGCAAGGCCTCGGCCGGGAGGGTGTTTTAATTGTGGAGACCGAGGTCACACCCGCCAAATGTGCGATCACCCTCGCCGACAATTGTCGTGTTACAAGTGCGGGCGTCCGAACGTCACGATCCGAACTTGTCCGGTCCATGGACCGAAATACCGGCTGAGCATGGGACAGAACTTTGGAAATCAATGATTTCCCCGTGCGTTCCGCCGAGAAAAACGTGAAGTCTCAAATATTGAAGAGAATAAAAAAAATCAAATTGAAGAGAAAGTAAAACCTACCAACAACAAATTCCGGTAGTGACAATATAACCTGCTGTCGATTTATTCCGGCGGAGAAAAGAATGCCTACCGACGATAAATTCCGGTAGAGAAAAAAAACCTGCCACCGACAAATTCCGGCAGAGAATAAATTGAGCATGCACTGATTCCTATAATACTTGGTAGATAATTATTAAGAGGAAATTAAAAAGAATATAGAAAATTGAAAAGAGTTAGCCGCCCGCAGCTGACAAGGGGACAGTACGGCAGTCGGATTTTTGTAATTTTTCGTACTCATGGTACGCGAAGTTCAGAGCTCGAATATTAATATCCCAAAGCAGTTCGACGCCATATTCAGAAATTTTCGAGAAAATTGACTTTGAAGTTTTCGAGCGCACTCTTATCCCACAAAGATGCAACGATATTCAAACCGGGCTCGTGGCGTACCCGGTAGCGCTCGAGTCTAGTAATCGCGGGGTCGCGGGTTCGAGTCACTTCGAAATTTTTTTTTTTTTTTCATTTTTTTTTAATTCGCATACCTCCGTCATTTAAATATCCCGATAAATTTTTGTTGTATATAATCACATATTATTATATATAATTAATATAATATATCTATATATGTTTATATATGGACAAAATCCATATATAGTTCTTTATGTGCAAAATTCATTATAGTTATACATAATTATATATTTTCTCATATATGATCATATATTATTTATATATAACAATAGGTGATTATTTATAACAAAATAAATAAATAATCCCGGGATAAACAAAGGCAAACGATGTACGCAGAACTGTTATTCACAATATCGACGGTTGCCAAAGCAAGCGTTATATTCACATATTTCAACATTTATTCTTCTATTTATATTCCTATTAATCTACAAGGGAGTTTATGTACATATTATTACTGGATATTTTTACGCCGCCTATTCGCAATTTCAAGCAAGAGATAATAAAAAATAAGACGTATTTATCATTGACAATTATAAGCACATATATGTGAATTATCATAGATTTTATGATTTTTATCCCGGGATTATTTATTTATTTTTTATAAATAATCACCTATTGTTATATATACATAATATATGATCATATATGAGAAAATATATAATTATGTATAACTATAATGAATTTTGTACATAAATAACTATATATGGATTTTGTCCATATATAAACATACATAGATATATTATATTAATTATATATAATAACATGTGATTATATACAACAAAAATTTATCGCGATATTTAAATGACGGAGGGATGCGAATTAAAAAAAAATGAAAAAAAAAAAAATATATTCGAAGTTAGACTCGAACCCGCGACCCCGCGATTACTAGACTCGAGCGCTACCGGGTACGCCACGAGCCCGGTACGAATATCGTTGCATCTTTGTGGGATAAGAGTGCCCTCGAAAACTTCAAAGTCAATTTTCTCGAAAATTTCTGAATATGGCGTCGAACTGCTTTGGGATATTAATATTCGAGCTCTGAACTCCGCGTACCATGAGTACGAAAAATTACAAAAATCTGACTGCCGTAATGTCCCCTTGTGAGACAAGATTGTCGAAACGGGAAGACGAAATGTGCAGCGAAAGGATATTCTGATAGCAGCCGATGGTCGACTCATCTTCGAGACCGAGGCTGCGAGCGTCGAGGGAGAAGCGGAAGACCAGAAGCCGTAGGTAAATATGAGAAGTCACGTCGCGCGTCCAGGTGAGTGGAAAAATAATATTGGGGAAAAAGTGATGAAAGGAAGCAATACAAGTTCCACTTAAAAATAAATATTTTTAAGTGGAACTTTTTTGAACACTGATTCAATGTTGTATAAATGATTTCAGGTGCCCGAAGCAGCGGTGCTCCAGCGAGGGAATTGAAGGAAAGATGATAAACGGGACTTCGGAACTCACCGGAAAAGACAGGACTCACCGGAAAGATCAGGACTCACCGGAAAGGTCAAGACTCACCGGAAAGTTCAGGACTCACCGGAAAGATCAGGACTCACCGGAAAGGATAGGACGCACCGGAAAGGACAGGGCTCACCGGAAAGGAACAAACAGGTTGCGATAGACGTTTGGATTAGGGGGGTGCACTTCGGCACCCCCAAGCCAGGTAACGGTTTTAAGACGGAATGACACCTCATCGCAGTCGGTATGGTAGAGCAATTGTAGATACCCAGAAATCTCTGAAACGGCTCATCAGATCCCGTCCAAACCTAGCCAAACGACGTCAAATAGATGGACGAACAGCTGTCAACCCTTCAAATTTTCTGAATTTGAGGAAAAAAACGTAGGTTGGCTTATGATAAGCCAATCTACTTTTTTTTCTCAATTTTCTGAATTTGAGGAAAAAAACGTAGGTTGGCTAATGATAAGCCAATCTACTTTTTTTTCTCAAATTCAGAAAATTTGAGGGGTTGACAGCTGTTCGTCCATCTATTTGACGTCGTTTAGCAAAGTTTGGACGGGATCTGAAGAGCCGTTTCAGAGATTTCTGGGTATCTACAATTGCTCTACCATACCGACGGCGATGAGGTCTCATTCCGTCCTAAACATTAATGCAGCGGTGATCGGGTCATCTGGCCACCTCGTTTTTCCTCCCCATACCGCGATCGGGTTACCTGGCTACTTCGTCGTTATTCCCTATCTCCCCATCGGGTTACCTGTCCACCTCGTTTTTTTCCTCCTTCCGCGATCGGGTTACCGGCCACTTCGTCGTTATTCCCTATCTCCCCATCGGGTTATCTGGCCACCTCGTTTTTCTCCTCCTTCCGCGATGGGGTTACCTGGCCACTACGTCGTTATTCCCTATTTCCCCATCGGGTTGTCTGGCCACCTCGTTTTTCTCCTCCTTCCGCGATCGGGTTACCTGGCCACTTCGTCGTTATTCCCTATCTCCCCATCGGGTTACCTGGCCACCTCGTTTTACCCTCCCCTTTCCGCGATCGGGTTACCTGGCCACTTCGTCGTTATTCCCTATCTCCCCATCGGGTTATCTGGCCACCTCGTTTTTCTCCTCCTTCCGCGATCGGGTTACCTGGCCACTACGTCGTTATTCCCTATTTCCCCATCGGGTTATCTGGCCACCTCGCTTTTCTCTTCCTTCCACGATCGGGTTACCTGGCCTCTTCGTCGTTATTCCCCATCTCCCCATCGGGTTACCTGGCCACCTCGTTTTACCCTCCCCTTTCCGTGATCGGGTTACCTGGCCACTTCGTCGTTATTCCCTATCTTCCCATCGGGTTACCTGGCCACCTCGTTTTTCTCCTCCTTCCGCGATCGGGTTACCTGGCCACTTCGTCGTTATTCCCTATCTCCCCATCGGGTTACCTGGCCACCTCGTTTTTCTCCTCCTTCCGTGATCGGGTTACCTGGCCACTTCGTCGTTATTCCCTATCTTCCCATCGGGTTACCTGGCCACCTCGTTTTTCTCCTCCTTCCGCGATCGGGTTACCTGGCCACTTCGTCGTTATTCCCTATCTCCCCATCGGGTTACCTGGCCACCTCGTTTTTCTCCTCCTTCCGCGATCGGGTTACCTGGCCACTACGTCGTTATTCCCTATTTCCCCATCGGGTTACCTGGCCACCTCGTTTTTCTCCTCCTTCCGCGATCGGGTTACCTGGCCACTACGTCGTTATTCCCTATTTCCCCATCGGGTTACCTGGCCACCTCGTTTTACCCTCCCCTTTCCGCGATCGGGTTACCTGGCCACTTCGTCGTTATTCCCTATCTCCCCATCGGGTTATCTGGCCACCTCGTTTTTCTCCTCCTTCCGCGATCGGGTTACCTGGCCACTACGTCGTTATTCCCTATTTCCCCATCGGGTTATCTGGCCACCTCGCTTTTCTCTTCCTTCCGCGATCGGGTTACCTGGCCTCTTCGTCGTTATTCCCCATCTCCCCATCGGGTTACCTGGCCACCTCGTTTTACCCTCCCCTTTCCGTGATCGGGTTACCTGGCCACTTCGTCGTTATTCCCTATCTTCCCATCGGGTTACCTGGCCACCTCGTTTTTCTCCTCCTTCCGCGATCGGGTTACCTGGCCACTTCGTCGTTATTCCCTATCTCCCCATCGGGTTACCTGGCCACCTCGTTTTTCTCCTCCTTCCGCGATCGGGTTACCTGGCCACTACGTCGTTATTTCCTATTTCCCCATCGGGTTACCTGGCCACCTCGTTTTTCTCCTCCTTCCGCGATCGGGTTACCTGGCCTCTTCGTCGTTATTCCCCATCTCCCCATCGGGTTACCTGGCCACCTCGTTTTACCCTCCCCTTTCCGCGATCGGGTTACCTGGCCACTTCGTCGTTATTCCCTATCTCCCCATCGGGTTATCTGGCCACCTCGTTTTTCTCCTCCTTCCGCGATCGGGTTACCTGGCCACTACGTCGTTATTCCCTATTTCCCCATCGGGTTATCTGGCCACCTCGCTTTTCTCTTCCTTCCGCGATCGGGTTACCTGGCCTCTTCGTCGTTATTCCCCATCTCCCCATCGGGTTACCTGGCCACCTCGTTTTACCCTCCCCTTTCCGTGATCGGGTTACCTGGCCACTTCGTCGTTATTCCCTATCTTCCCATCGGGTTACCTGGCCACCTCGTTTTTCTCCTCCTTCCGCGATCGGGTTACCTGGCCACTTCGTCGTTATTCCCTATCTCCCCATCGGGTTACCTGGCCACCTCGTTTTTCTCCTCCTTCCGTGATCGGGTTACCTGGCCACTTCGTCGTTATTCCCTATCTTCCCATCGGGTTACCTGGCCACCTCGTTTTTCTCCTCCTTCCGCGATCGGGTTACCTGGCCACTTCGTCGTTATTCCCTATCTCCCCATCGGGTTACCTGGCCACCTCGTTTTTCTCCTTCCGCGATCGGGTTACCTGGCCACTACGTCGTTATTCCCTATTTCCCAATCGGGTTACCTGGCCACCTCGTTTTTCTCCTCCTTCCGCGATCGGGTTACCTGGCCTCTTCGTCGTTATTCCCCATCTCCCCATCGGGTTACCTGGCCACCTCGTTTTACCCTCCCCTTTCCGCGATCGGGTTACCTGGCCACTTCGTCGTTATTCCCTATCTCCCCATCGGGTTATCTGGCCACCTCGTTTTTCTCCTCCTTCCGCGATCGGGTTACCTGGCCACTACGTCGTTATTCCCTATTTCCCCATCGGGTTATCTGGCCACCTCGCTTTTCTCTTCCTTCCACGATCGGGTTACCTGGCCTCTTCGTCGTTATTCCCCATCTCCCCATCGGGTTACCTGGCCACCTCGTTTTACCCTCCCCTTTCCGTGATCGGGTTACCTGGCCACTTCGTCGTTATTCCCTATCTTCCCATCGGGTTACCTGGCCACCTCGTTTTTCTCCTCCTTCCGCGATCGGGTTACCTGGCCACTTCGTCGTTATTCCCTATCTCCCCATCGGGTTACCTGGCCACCTCGTTTTTCTCCTCCTTCCGTGATCGGGTTACCTGGCCACTTCGTCGTTATTCCCTATCTTCCCATCGGGTTACCTGGCCACCTCGTTTTTCTCCTCCTTCCGCGATCGGGTTACCTGGCCACTTCGTCGTTATTCCCTATCTCCCCATCGGGTTACCTGGCCACCTCGTTTTTCTCCTCCTTCCGCGATCGGGTTACCTGGCCACTACGTCGTTATTCCCTATTTCCCAATCGGGTTACCTGGCCACCTCGTTTTTCTCCTCCTTCCGCGATCGGGTTACCTGGCCTCTTCGTCGTTATTCCCCATCTCCCCATCGGGTTACCTGGCCACCTCGTTTTACCCTCCCCTTTCCGCGATCGGGTTACCTGGCCACTTCGTCGTTATTCCCTATCTCCCCATCGGGTTATCTGGCCACCTCGTTTTTCTCCTCCTTCCGCGATTGGGTTACCTGGCCACTACGTCGTTATTCCCTATTTCCCCATCGGGTTATCTGGCCACCTCGCTTTTCTCTTCCTTCCGCGATCGGGTTACCTGGCCTCTTCGTCGTTATTCCCCATCTCCCCATCGGGTTACCTGGCCACCTCGTTTTACCCTCCCCTTTCCGTGATCGGGTTACCTGGCCACTTCGTCGTTATTCCCTATCTTCCCATCGGGTTACCTGGCCACCTCGTTTTTCTCCTCCTTCCGCGATCGGGTTACCTGGCCACTTCGTCGTTATTCCCTATCTCCCCATCGGGTTACCTGGCCACCTCGTTTTTCTCCTCCTTCCGCGATCGGGTTTCCTGGCCACTACGTCGTTATTCCCTATTTCCCCATCGGGTTACCTGGCCACCTCGTTTTTCTCCTCCTTCCGCGATCGGGTTACCTGGCCTCTTCGTCGTTATAACCCATCTCCCCATCGGGTTACCTGGCCACCTCGTTTTACCCTTCCCTTTCCGCGATCGGGTTACCTGGCCACTTCGTCGTTATTCCCTATCTCCCCATCGGGTTATCTGGCCACCTCGTTTTTCTCCTCCTTCCGCGATCGGGTTACCTGGCCACTTCGTCGTTATTCCCTATCTCCCCATCGGGTTACCTGGCCACCTCGTTTTTCTCCTCCTTCCGCGATCGGGTTACCTGGCCACTACGTCGTTATTCCCTATTTCCCCATCGGGTTACCTGGCCACCTCGTTTTTCTCCTCCTTCCGCGATCGGGTTACCTGGCCTCTTCGTCGTTATTCCCCATCTCCCCATCGGGTTACCTGGCCACCTCGTTTTACCCTCCCCTTTCCGCGATCGGGTTACCTGGCCACTTCGTCGTTATTCCCTATCTCCCCATCGGGTTACCTGGCCACCTCGTTTTTCTCCTCCTTCCGCGATCGGGTTACCTAGCCACTTCGTCGTTATTCCCTATCTCCCCATCGGGTTATCTGGCCACCTCGTTTTTCTCCTCCTTCCGCGATCGGGTTACCTGGCCACTACGTCGTTATTCCCTATTTCCCCATCGGGTTACCTGGCCACCTCGTTTTTCTCCTCCTTCCGCGATCGGGTTACCTGGCCTCTTCGTCGTTATTCCCCATCTCCCCATCGGGTTATCTGGCCACCTCGTTTTACCCTCCCCTTTCCGCGATCGGGTTACCTGGCCACTTCGTCGTTATTCCCTATCTCCCCATCGGGTTACCTGGCCACCTCGTTTTTCTCCTCCTTCCGCGATCGGGTTACCTAGCCACTTCGTCGTTATTCCCTATCTCCCCATCGGGTTATCTGGCCACCTCGTTTTTCTCGTCCTTCCGCGATCGGGTTACCTGGCCACTACGTCGTTATTCCCTATTTCCCCATCGGGTTATCTGACCACCTCGTTTTTCCTCCCCATACCGCGATCTGATTATCTGCCCACTACCTCATTATTCACTATCCTTCAATCGGCTTATCTGGCCGCTACGTTGTTATTTCCTATCCTTACATCGGGTGATCTGCCTACCTCGTTTTTCTCCCCTTTCCGCCATTGGATTATCTGACCACTACGTCGTTATTTCCTATCACTCTATCGGATTATCCACCCAGTTGTTTTTTTGTTGTGTTATTCTTTTTATGTGGAGGAGGGAGATGGCCCGAATAAATAAATCTCGGACTTCCATCTGCGGAGGATTTTTCGAACACTTTCTCAATGTTGCATTAGCAATTTCAGATACCCAAAGCAGCGACGCTCCAACGAGGGAATCGGAAAAAACAAGCAGGAGCCATATAATGGCCTAAAACAAGGATAAAAAGAGGGTCTGCGCAAAGTTCTTCCCCGACACAGAGGGCTTCGCAAGACTCATCGGAAAGGACCAAGCAGGTTGCAATAGCTTTGTGGATTAGGGGGGTGCATCTCGGCACCCCCCACCCAGGTAACGGTCTTAAGTCTCAAAATTGCCGCGATCGAGTTATCTGGTCTCCCGTCGTTATTCCGTATCAGTCCATTGGTTTATCTGGCCACCTCGTATTTCTTCCCCATTCCGCGATCAGCTTATCTGGCCTACTCGTTTTTTACTCCCTATTCTTCTACCGGGTTATCTGGCTACAGTGTAATCAGCGCGTTACCTAACCATTTTGCTTTTTATTCCTTCCTCACTTATCGGGTTATCCGTTGTATTTTACTTTCCCTAGCAAAATTTGTGATCTGTTCACTTTTTCCCTCCAACCATGCATTGGTTCATCTATTCCACCCTTTAAATTTTAGGTTACCTTTTCTACCATCTTCCCATTACGTTTCCGGTTATCTATACATATCGTTTTTATTCTTCCGCTCTCGATCGGATCACCTGTTCAACCGTCTGCTATTTTAATTTCGAGTCTTATGTCTTACCATTTGTTATAATTGTTAGTGTTATGCGTACGCGTTGTTTTTCTTCCCAGTTTTTTCATTTTTTCTGTTCAACCGTCTGGCCGCCATACTTCGCAAAATGTGTCAACCGTCGTCCCTGCAAGTTTCAGGGCTGGTTGGGATTTTTTTCGTTGATTTGGGTTTGTTTGTCTATTTTGTTTTTTTTTATCGCCACATTATAAAATAAACCTCAAATTTTTCGTCCAAACAATGAAAACACATTTAGGGGTGGGCCACCCTTATTTCCGAGCCGTATAAAAAATATTTTACCACCTATTCTCCGACCTACCGAAAATACACCAGAATCTTTCTTAAAAATCGGTCGACCCGTTTCAGAGGAGTTTGATTACAAACGCTATGAAACGAGAATTTAATATATATAGATATATAAAAGCCCGAGCCTTTATATCCTGTGCACGTGTCACCGCTATTCTATCAGCGAGCCTATGAGGACTCGAGAGACGGCCCTTGTTTATACGGGTGACGACCGATAGCTCACGCGCACAACTACATACAACCTACAAATGTAAATTACCGTATCATCCTTTCGTTTTTCTTATGTATACTACTCTATTGCTTCTGTATTATTATTAATTAATCGCGATGATCTGATTACTGATTTCTAATAAATCGCGAGTCCAGTTTGTAGGATGATTTTCAATTATTTCTCTATATCGCATAATTCCACACAACATTTTCCCCTGCGGCCATCGTTGAGAAAAAAAATCGAATCCACCCCATTTGTTTAAACGTTTCACGTTCGCATGACTTCACCGCCCTTTCCTAGAGCGAGACTTCACCGCTCATCCTTAGTGCGAGACTTCACCGCTCATTCTTAGAGCGAGACTTCACCGCTCATCCTTAGAGCGAGACTTCACCGCTCATCCTTAGAGCGAGACTTCACCGCTCATTCTTAGAGCGAGACATCTGCAATCATCATTGTTAGAAAATTCAATCCTTGGAGAAACCTACCGAAGATAATTCCCGGTAGAGAACCTAGCGACTTTGATCGCCCGGGAATTCGACTGAAATTGTTGCCGCCAAAAATAAGTCATAGTGTCATAAAGCTTGCTCGTGCCATAAACTGTAAAGGTTGCATCATTAGAGCGCGACGTTTTTTTGTTTTTTCAATTTCATCATGTATATTGGAATTGTGGGACGATATTTGTTCCTACATTCAGAAAAAACAAATCTGAAAAAAAAAACAGTAACAATAATTTTCATTGTATTCCAATGATGCACGCTTCACCGTCTCCTCATCTTGGAAGGATGAGTCTGTAGAAAATACTACAGACTATCGTCTTTTCTCGATGATCTGTCGTGCTTGATTCACTTGATGTAGTGTATTATAAGTAATTACCGCTATTCTATCGAGCGAGACCCTTGGAATCGAATTTACTAAAAAAAAATCGATCCTTGGAGTAACCTGTCGAAGATAAATCCCGACAGAGATAAAAAATTGGCAAACTTTTTTTGTAGTAATCATGAAATTGTACCACTCATTCGCAGAGTGATTCTCCGACGATCTCATTCGTGAGAAAAATTCGCTGCAATCATAAATTGGGCAGCGCTCATTTATTAAAATTTAAATAAATGTGGTAAATTATAAGCTTCTCACTTATTAGTAACCACGCCGAACGATGATCGTCGCTGAGAAATCATAGCGATGCGAGCGAATACGTTGAGACAGTACTCGTACAATGTTTCACCGCTATCCTGCCGAGTGAGTCCATTCGCCGAAGCGTATGACGCTCGGTATAGTAATACGACTACATTGTATATGCTACGTATATGTATGTGAGCAGTGCAACCAGATCGCGCGCAAAAGTTACCCCCTCTCTAGTCTTTTGCGCGCCCATCACACAATCATAGTAGCGTGTGTCCGTGAGCGAGCGACGCTCGGACTTCGGGAAGAGCCGAGCGCCACCGAAGTTCCCCGACCGCGCCTTCGGCAGCTACACCAATACATGGACGCTGAGCACGTTCATGTGCGGCCAAGCCGAAACGAAGGATTCGAGGGAAAAAGCAATCTGAGCACGACTCGCGCGTGGCGTCACCCGACGGCACGAGCGAGGCTTTTAGATGATTTCAATGCTTATTTAGCTTTTGATTCTCTGCGTTATTAATGTATACAAAAAAATGTATCGCACACTCTCATCGCTTATTTTTTTCAGTTTATACGTTAATTTAAATATAATAATAAATCTAAATTACAACTTATTTATCTTCTAAAATATTGTTTACGCTTTACTTACACCCGTCCTTATGCCAAATAAATTATAATTCATAAAAGTAAGCGGAAATATATTTATATTCGTATTATTATATTAATTCTCATAGCTCTCATATGAAAACTCTCATATGAAAAACACCAAAAAAAAACTTCAAAACCTTAGATTTCAACGAACCAAGAACATACATCTTCACATTTTCAATCATGACGAATTTTTAAGAACAATATCATCACAAACACATCTGAACCAAAACAATATACATCACCTAAATTATCAAAACATAAATCAAACAACACAAAATCACAACATCTTATACTCAACTCTTACTAATAGACAACAGGATACAAATAATAATCTTTCCACTGATCCTCTGAATAATATAAATTCGACAATCACATTAAATAAAACGAAAGAATTGCTTATAAATCTCTCCAACATTGATATTCCGCTACACATTTCCACATTCTTGTCTCTAGGTGAAAAGTTTTGTTTTCCTTACCTCAAACTCTCAAACATAAAAATTCATATCCACAAATCAATCACCGAACTTGAGTCGAAATTAGATTTTTTACTCGACAAACCTAGACAACTCGAAATTAGAACCAGATTCATTAAAATCTTAAACAAAATAAATATTCCAACCTCATTTTCCAACACTAATCAAATTATAAAACACACGTCCTCATTCTTAAAAAACAACCCTCAACTTTTAGTTACACGAGCTGACAAAGGAAATTCAACAGTCATTCTTAACAAATCAGATTACATTACAAAAACTCATAATTTACTTGCAGATTCCTCAACTTACAAATTAACAAATAGAAATCCCATCAACACTCTACAAAAAGGCATTAACAATAAATAGTCCAATACATAAACTAGCTGAATTTATACAATCTAAACTTTCTAAATTAATCAATACGACTAATTCACACATCAAAGATAGTTTCCACCTAAAACATTCACTTTCTAACATCTCAATTCCACTCAACTACAAATTGGTCTCGTTTGCTGTTGTTTCTCTCTATACCAACATCCCATTACAACTTATTCTGATTTGTTAAGAATGACTGTTGAATTTCCTTTGTCAGCTCGTGTAACTAAAAGTTGAGGGTTGTTTTTTAAGAATGAGGACGTGTGTTTTATAATTTGATTAGTGTTGGAAAATGAGGTTGGAATATTTATTTTGTTAAAGATTTTAATGAATCTGGTTCTAATTTCGAGTTGTCTAGGTTTGTCGAGTAAAAAATCTAATTTGGACTCAAGTTCGGTGATTGATTTGTGGATATGAATTTTTATGTTTGAGAGTTTGAGGTAAGGAAAACAAAACTTTTCACCTAGAGACAAGAATGTGGAAATGTGTAGCGGAATATCAATGTTGGAGAGATTTATAAGCCATTCTTTCGTTTTATTTAATGTGATTGTCGAATTTATATTATTCAGAGGATCAGTGGAAAGATTATTATTTGTATCCTGTTGTCTATTAGTCAGAGTTGAGTATAAGATGTTGTGATTTTGTGTTGTTTGATTTATGTTTTGATAATTTAGGTGATGTATATTGTTTTGGTACAGATGTGTTTGTGATGATATTGTTCTTAAAAATTCGTCATGATTGAAAATGTGAAGATGTATGTTCTTGGTTCGTTGAAATCTAAGGTTTTGAAGTTTTTTTTTGGTGTTTTTCATATGAGAGTTTTCATATGAGAGCTATGAGAATTAATATAATAATACGAATATAAATATATTTCCGCTTACTTTTATGAATTATAATTTATTTGGCATAAGGACGGGTGTGAGTAAAGCGTAAACAATATTTTAGAAGATAAATAAGTTGTAATTTAGATTTATTATTATATTTAAATTAACGTATAAACTGAAAAAAATAAGCGATGAGAGTGTGCGATACATTTTTTTGTATACATTAATAACGCAGAGAATCAAAAGCTAAATAAGCATTGAAATCATCTAAAAGCCTCGCTCGTGCCGTCGGGTGACGTCACGCGCGAGTCGTGCTCAGATTGCTTTTTCCCTCGAATCCTTCGTTTCGGCTTGGCCGCACATGAACGTGCTCAGCGTCCATGTATTGGTGTAGCTGCCGAAGGCGCGGTCGGGGAACTTCGGTGGCGCTCGGCTCTTCCCGAAGTCCGAGCATCGCTCGCTCACGGACACGCGCTACTATGATTGTGTGATGGGCGCGCAAGAGACTAGAGAGGGGGTAACTTTTGCGCGCGATCTGGCTGCACTGTATGTGAGTGTCGGTTGGCACACATACATATACGTGTGTGTTTTCGTTGCGACCGAACCACGCGTGACCTTTTTCCGCGCTGCGGTCGGAACGAATTCACACGTACATACACACACACATGGGTGCCAACGCTCAGCGATCGGCAGTGTCGCGCCTCGACTCGTCGCCCGAAAAGTCGAGGCTTCGAGGCCGAATCGCGTGCGTGGCGCCATCCGTCGGTAGTGACTCGCAGCTCAAAACTGCACAATTGTCACTACCGACGTATCGAGGGGCCGCGTCGAAATTTTCCAGCGTGTTCGTCATTCCCTTAAATCATGTTTCAATTATCCATTACCAACTCATTGCCAGTGTGTAATTAAATCTTGTTTCAATTATCCATTACAAGCTCAGTGTGTAATTAAATTATGTTTCAATTATCCATTACCCGCTCGATGAGTGATTAATGTAAGGTTCAATCACATATTATTGGGATAATCTATAATTGGACTTTATTCGATTACATTGTTGCCCATTTCTACTCCCCACACGAGTGTACTGCCGCCATCTTTGTTTACGTTTTTCACTGATCGCTCGAAGTCGCGTCAAATCATAAATCAGGGTTTCAGCATTCTCAGGGAATGAATGATTTTTCCTATCCATATTTCATGTCTCCCGGTGATAAAAACGCGTCCGAGCGACCAGATCAACCGGTGAAAAAATCGATCCGACGTATGTCGCTCGACAATTGAAGTAGTTATTTGAGGTTAGTTTTTGTAAGAAAAGTTTTTACGCGTCCGAAAACGTCGAATCTTGATCATTCAACAAATACAAAGTAACGCTCTACTGCTTTTAAGCAGTTTGATAATTCAATGCGACATCGTCGAAACTATCGTCTTGATATCACTGCGCCGAGACCCGTGGGCCATATGTTTTCTCCAATGTTGGTGGAAAGAATAAACTCTATTTTGTACCTGTAAAATTGAATCGAGAAATAAATAAATAAGAAGTCCAAACATGAGTTCGTCTTCGGCACTGCCGCAGAGAATGGCGCCGATGTGGCATCAGCAAGTGTTGGCGCTGGACGCGAAGTACAACGCCCTGAGGGCCGCCAATCAGTCGACATTGGGTGCGTTCGAAAGATCCGACACTGAAGGCCCACTGTCCCAAATAATTCTTACGTTACGACGTTTCCGCCGCAGGAACTCTGTACATTCGTCGTCGCAGTCAGTTACTGCGCGACAAGGATCCAAAGTACTCCGAGATCCGTTCGCGCTACTTGAAACAACGCGCCGAGCTGTTGCGTCTACGCTACGGAAATCTGCCGGATCAGGCGAGTCTGGGCTCGCGGATGTCGATAAACGCTTGTCCACCGGACATTTCTTTGGGCGTTCTTCAGCGTCGCGAAAGTCTTGCGACTTCGCAGAATCGTTTTACGTGTGCCGGTGTACATCATGTGTTCGAGCATCACAAAGCGGCGATAAGCGCGCTCAAATTCGCCAACAACGACAGCTCCAAATTGTGCTGCGCCTCGTGCGACGGAACAATTTCCATATGCGACACAACAAGTGAGCCTCCCGGCGTGATGGCTCTTCTCGAAGGCCACAGAAAAGCCGTAACTTCTGTCGATTGGAGCATATCCAACGATCTCATCGTATCCGGGTCCCTCGATTCCACTCTTCGCCTGTGGAAAGTTCAGTCGGGCTCGCCGCCCATTTGCCTGCGCGTTGTCGGCAATCGCCTTTGCTGCGAAGTTCTCTGCTGCGCTTTTGTACCGGCCAACAACAATTTAGTCGTAGCCGGCACCGCCAAAGGATACTTGCATCTTCTAAACGTATCCACCGGGATGTACACTCCGAGTGGAACTTGCGCCCTGGGTGGAAAGGTTGGAATAATATTCCAAGTGTAGATGAGGAGCTCTGAAAAATGGAATCTTCAGCAGTAACCACTAAGGGGTTATGCCTAGTTGTAAAAGTTGGAAAATTACTTTTTTCAAAACCAATATTGACGGTATATCATCTTATAAATGTTCCTTGAAAATCTAAAGGTGATCGGATCAAAATTGACAGATTTATAGGTTGTTATGTTGACGCCCGTCGGATAACTCGAAGCGTCCATCGAAACTTTAAACGCTTTTTTCTCGAAGGTAGTTTTTAAAGTCGTTTTCAAAGTCGGTACGCAAAATATTTCGGAAACTACTGCCTCGCTCTTTCCGCAATTTTTAGCGGTTTTTCTAGATGTAAACATATAGTATTTGATCGGATTTTTCTTTCGATGTATACTTTCGATTCGTTGAACGAAAAAATGCTCATTTTTTCGCCAAAAACAACACTCACTTTGGACACGCGCCATTTTTTTAAAATGTGATATTTCGGCAACTCCTTCGATTAATCATAGGATTAACTAATATACCAAGGAAAGCTGTTTAATTTTTCTATATTAGATATCCTGGTTCAAAAGGACATTACTCTTATTTTTATTTATTATTTTGTAACACAAAATTTTATATTTTATATATATTATAGAATATTTTTTACACCAAAAGATTATCGCGCGTTCTTCAGATGATACTTTTTCGAACACCTAATTGTTGTATAATTTTATCATTGGGATTTTCTTTTGAAAAATCCAAAGAATTTGATATTTTCGACTATTATGAGTAAGCATACCCCGTTAAGTAAACGCGCGTGGGGTCGGATTGACCCCAAGCGATTATCAGCTTCAAGTATACTGAAATGGATAATCTTTTTTTTTAAGTACATGTAGAAATTTCATGCAGTAAATTCATTCAACTGCAAGGCTGCACAGTTGGATTTTGACGGCGAAAATTCAATATAGAAAAATTTGCGAGCGTTTGAAGCTCCGCGAAGAAATTCAAAGCTGCGCGTCGAAATGTTGGGCCGGGTCCCCGTGCGTCCTGGGAGGAATAATTTTTCTAAGGAAGACTCTTTGATTTCAGATATTAGCATTGACCTGCGACGAGAGTGGCGGCTCCCTGATGTGGGCGGGCAACGACCGTGGCAACATCGTTTCGTTTCGTTTGGACGCGGGCACCGGTAGTCTCGTGAAACTCAGTAGGATGAACGGTCCCGGTGGGCCGGTGACCAGCCTGTCCTGGCGTTCTTGGCTCTCCAAGGAAGCTCCGTGGCCCACGTTACTCGTGAATAGCGCGTGTGACGCTGTCTCGCTTTACCGAGTGGTAAATCGCCTTGGCGGTCTGTCGCTCCGACGACAATATCCGATCAAGCATCGGTAAATTTATTGATACCCTACAATTTCGTATTCGCAATTGATCGGATCATTCCGAAACGATATTCGAAGTTATTTGCGTCAGTCCTAACCCCGGAGTGAGTTTTGAAATGACTGGGGTCTAATTGACCCCACGCGATTTTCGGCTTCAAGCTATACACTTTTTTTTATGCGGGGTCGCTTTTTGTAGCCAATTTATTTAACTTTAAGGCTGCACGATTAGAGTTAAAAGAAATGCCCTCTCTTTCGCTAACTAATGATTCGCAAATTCCGTTAAAAAGTGATTTTCGATAATACATTTTTGGTCTTTATCGATACCCAGGCAATATCCGATACGCTCGACGTTTTGTCCCCAAATGGGCACCTGTCTCATCGCAACGGGCTCCGAGGACGGTGCGATTCATCTCCTCGACTCGACGAGAGAAGGCAGAGCCGCACGAGTCAACAGACTTCAGGGGCACTCAGCCCCAACGGTCGCGCTCGCCTTCAATTACGACGAGTCATATCTCGCAACTGCCGATCATCAGGGATTAGTCATTATATGGCGCAATCAGCAGAGAAGCTCGTGATGAAGGTCAATCGAGGCTGACGTTGACTTATCGTGCGAAAAGTTACGTTATTTCTGAACTACGGATTATCAAGAACATTTATTGTAATTTTCCTGTGTAAATTCCCTGTATATATTGAAAGAATTTTTAAAGAATAATAGTTCAATAAAGAGTATATTTTTACGAATGCCGCGAAATAAACTGAGGGGGCGGGAAGTGTTGAGGGGAATTATAACAATTTGTTTTTTTTCTTCAAAAATGCATACTCCATGTAGCAATATATTAATCGTCCTCTATTCAGATGCAATATACTACAAATAGTACATATATATATATACAAATGTATATATATACGCGTGTATAGCGATCGGTGATTGTGTCGTATGATGAATGTTTCGAACGAAGACAAAGAAGTGTTTTCCGTTTGTGTGAACTAGATTTGCGATGCTAGAATTCATTTTTTTTTTTTCATTCTCTACAGAGTTGGAAAAAAATAATGGATTCTTGACAAATTTTCGTGACAAATGCACGATGTGTTTAACTTGTCGGGCCGATTTAATTGACTGTTTATTGTTGGACAATAAATTGTTTACCGTTTTAGCCGATAATTTGCGACGAAGTGAACGAAAATATATATATAATATATAAATGTTTTTGTGAAAGAGCGAAAAACTTTGTCGTGTCTTCATTTTATTCACCTAACAGAGGTTCAATTTGATTAAGATCTTGCCCTCTTTCTACAGGCCGCAATACATTCTTGGTTCTCTTCGTTCGCGAAATCGTGATACGCAGCTCCAAAGTCTTTGCTCATCTTAGCTCGTTCCTCGACACCTCATCACAATTCTGAATATCAAAATTAGCTCGCTCAACCTTTATCACATGTATCGTTATCCCCCGTCCCCCGCTCGAACAAACGAAAAATCATCGGAACTCTTATTTTCACGAAATGTAAAATTCTTTTCGCTACTTGCTTTTTTCTTTATCATTAATACTTTAAGAACGATAAACGTATAGAGAGCCATTTGCCACTAGCAAATATAACAACGTTCAATGTCGAGAGAGTTACTATGTTCTTGCAGAATTTACAATCACACGTTTTTCTTGTTTAATAACTAATCAACGAATATGACAATGAGAGAGAGAGAGAGAGAGAGAGAAAGAGAGACGCAATAATTTCTCGGTAGATAAATATAGACAGATTAAAAAAGATAACGATGTTCGAGAAACACAATGACGGATTATTTTTTTCTCGTTTTCTTGAAACTTAATATAATAATAATAATAATAATAATAATAATAATAATAATAATTTCAATAATAACGTGTAGGCACGACCGTTCGTCAACCCTTTTCAGTTTCTTTTTCGCTTTCCCTGTTCGTTAATATTTACACGCGTAACAAAAGATTCCGGTTTTCGATCGCGACATTTTTCAGAAGAGATTCTTCGACCTCGATGAGAATTCCTTTCCTCTTTTTGAAAACGTCATTGGTGTCCTGTAAATTTTTCGACACACCCAATGTTCTTTTTGTTTGTTTTTCTGGTATCGCTTTCCTATCCCATGGGCTATTTACATGTAATTAAAAATTGCTCGTATTCTTCCTTGTTTTTCCGTTACATATTCATCTCGCCGAAAACAGTCCAACGGGTGTGTTTTACCGCGACGAGACGTCTTATATTTTCTTTTGTTTTACTTTACTTTTCGTTTTCTCTTTAAATATTTAGGACGGACTTCGGCAACTCGGATCTAACCGCGAGACGAAATACCCCCGCGCGCACTCTTCTGCCCTATCGAGAGTAATTAATCGAGATTCTCCCTCGCTGTCTCTCTGTTTCCGTAACAATAATGTTTTTCAGTATTTTAATACCAATAATCATCATTATTTATCAATAATAATGATTGAACAGTAATTATTATTATTCATAAATAACAATTGGCCAAATTATTATCGCTGTTCGATTGTAATAATTTGCATCCTTTCTTCAGCGCTTGTTTATAAGTAGTGCTAAAATGCCGCGCTGGACGGCTACGATTGCGACGAAGTTCGGGTCGTTTCCGTTAATGCGACCACGACGAGTTCACTTGTCTCGTCGCTTTCTAATTTTGGTATATCAAAAAGTTCACTCGTACTTGGATCGCTTTGCACCATCGATCTCGAAGGTTCGCCTTTTTGGTCGCCGAAGCTTTTCGTAACGTCCCTCGTCGAGCCAATTTCGCGCGTTGATTTTTCGTCGCCGTGCCAAGTCTTCGATTCGGGTCGCTTCGCCTCGATCGTTTCGTCATCGATACCACGATCGTCGACCGTTGTTTTTCCATCGTCGGTGCAAAATAATTTATTCTTTTCGTTCTCGTTACTTCGCATTTTCGATGCTTCGTTCACAGCCAAATTATTGAGAATTTTCAGGCTCGTTGATTGTCCAACCACGTGGACGAGGCTCGGATCAATAATTGTTTCTTGCGCTTCTGCGATCTTCTCAGTGTCGCAGAGTTTATCGTCGCTCGATAAACTCTCCGTTGTTGTCGGAGTTTTAACTTTTTCCGTTGCTTTATCGCGATCGACCGAACTATCTTGAATTTGTTCTACCTCTTCGTCCATTTTTTTCGCAACTAGCTCAGATTCGCCAGTACTTTGTTCCAATTCATCCGAGACTTTCGCTTTTTCGTATCTTTCCTCGGGTTCAACGACATTTGCCACAGTATCGGCGATAGACTCTTTCGCCCTCTCCAAATTTCCTTCCGTCTTTGTCGCTTCTTTACGGCGGTCCGTTTTATCGGAGGTCGCTTCGGTTTTTCGAACGTTGTCGAGATCTCCGGTACGAGAATCGTTCGCCGACTCGTCGTCGGTTCTCGTTGAGCCGCTGGTCGGCAGAAGATTCAACTTCAGACGATCTCTCGTGTGTCTCAACTCGCCGAGTTGTGTCTGTTGTTGGTTATCGGTTATTTCCGCGCCACGCGACGTGCCATTCGTCTGAGGGGATTGGCCGATCGGCGGAGTGCTCTCGGCTCGGTCAACCTCGTCCTGGGCGAACCTCGCGTCGTCGGGTTCACGGGGCGACGAGGGCGACGACGAGGATGACATCTGCTGTTGATTGTCGTGCTGTAACAACGTCGTTCTCGCTCCAGGAAAGAATTGGCTCACGTACTTACCCTCGCGACTTTGAAATTGGAACGGACGATTAGAACTACTCACGTAAAATTCCTCGTCTCCTGTGATACGAAAAGAAAATAAGCCGATTACACGAAAGACAAGTGTTTCGGGTCAAACGTTTTTGAAAAATCTGATCATTTAGGTACCTGCTCGATTCGTCTCGTCGTATTCAACTGGGTAGATGTCCAGACGTGGCTCGTCCATCATTTCTTCCCAGTCTTTGGTTTCGGAACAAATAAATGGGCGAATTAATACACGCGAATAACCGATTGATATACGACGAGAGGAAATAATGTATAGAGAAGCATTCGAACAATTATCAATATCAAACTGAAGACGGCGAGTCAGTGAAGAATGTCGGATGGACAAGAACTTGAGCATTCGAAATACATGCGGATTATTCGGACATATTCTCTGAAAATTTCACGTCGATACATTCGTAATTGAGAGAATTATGGCCTTTTATAGGTAGGTTGCGCGGACTGTCGAACTTTAAGCACGTTTTTCTCAAAATAACGTTTTGAAAGCGGGAGACCACGGTATCTCAAAAATCACGGTACTAGTCGACTTAAAATTTTCCAAGCTTTTTTTACATATTAAATCGCAATGCTTGAACGAAGGACTTTTTTCAATGCACACGTTTTTCTATTGACAAAGCTTTAACAGAGCTTTTTATCGAATATCGGTACTTTCACTTTAGCGTGCAGCCATTTTTTTCAAAGATCAATATTTTTATTAAATCCTTCGTCCAAGCACTAGATAGTTCCGTGCAAAAACTAAATGCGTTCGATTTTTATATTTCGAATGTCTCGTTCTCGAGCAGCAGTGGTCAGCGCGAAGAACGATTTCAAACAGCTTTCTGCCCAAACCACTGTATCTACGACATTTATAATTATGTTCAATGCAAACATTGTGAAAGATACTAAAAACCATACTCTTCGATGAAAAAGAAAATGAAAAATTTGCACGCGTTTTTTTTTTTAGAACAAATCACAAAAAATCCTCTTTTTTCTGGCCATGAGCCAAGTGTAACGCGTTAAACCCACTAGGCATCGAAAAGTCTCGAATTCGTTCGTTTTTTGTTGTATTCCGTTACTACGATCTCTTCCAAACATTGTGGCGCAAAGAAAACTGAAAAATTCGCAAAATTGAGCTCAGTATGGCAATAAACACCGGCCGCTGACGCGTCGCAAGCATTGGCAAAAGAAGCTAGGCTGGAGAAAAAACCGACGTTCTGCGATTGCTGCCACAGAAAAAGCTGAACTCGAGGAATCCTTCTACAGCCCCGGCAGTTTTTAACGTACGTAAGTTGCAATTTTTCTGCCGTAGTACTGCGCGAGCACATAAACACGTTTCTCTCAAAACAGCATTTTGTCCTAGTTTTGCCGCGATAACTCAAGAAGGATGAAAGATATCGTCTTCTCTTTTTTTAATGCAGATATCAACTTTCTTTAGAAAAGGAACCGACGTCTATGTAAAAAAAAATCAATTTATTATCATTGTTGTTCCAACAAATGTCATCCGTTTCTCGATGTTTTTCTAATGTTGGCATGGATTTTGTTAGTTTTTACGCTTTTTAAAAATGTTAGGTTCAGTCTGTGGAGGAACATCCCCTGAAGAGAATAGCTTTTGGGAGTTGCCGAAAACTCCAGCCGACCACTCGGAATCGTGGCAATGATTCGGATCTTCTTTATCCGCCCATATCCCCCTTGCAAATTTATATTTTTGAAACCTCAACCACTAAATTTAATAGCCAAAACTCCAATAAAAGCGTTGCAAAAAAGACAATGTATGTTCTTTCGGTTCTTCACAAATGCCATTCGAATTTTATCCCATTTTCGGCCGATTTTCACTGCCTCCTTGCGATAATAGATTTGGAGTTAAATAAAAAATACGTTTGTGTTGCAGCACCTAGAAATGATGTTTCTTAAGGACACTTGAGTTTGGCTTATGATCCCATTTTTGTTTCTTATCCGACCTTTTACTCATTTTCGCAGGATTTAAACATATTTTACTGTTCCGTCGTACGTTCACCATTGTCACGTCACTGTTTCAAGTTCCTCAGACATCGTCCCAGAGCTTTGCCCGCAGCCCCTCTTTCCGTATGTACAGGGTGCGCCAGAGAAACTTACTTATTTGAAAGGTCAATAAAAACAAAAGTACTTCAATTATTGTTTTAAATTTTTTTTATTTGAGAATACAATATCCCAATTTTTTTTTCATGTAGTCTTGAAAATGACATCGGATAAATGGCGACCCCCATTGCGCATACACTGATGACGTCGATTTTTGAAATTCGTATCCACTCTTTGCAGCATATCAATCGGTATGTTGGCAATGGCGTCGCGAATGTTGTTCTTGACGTGTGCTATGGTCCGTGGTCGATCGACATAAACCAGAGATTTCAAATAACCCCATAAAAAGAAATCGCATGGAGTCAAATCTGGAGAGCGTGCCGGCCATTGGAGATCGCCTCTGAGAGAGATGAGGCGGTCGGGGAAATGTTGTCGCAACAAATTGACGAAGACCCACCAACAAATTGACTCCATGCGATTTCTTTTTATGGGGTTATTTGAAATCTCTGGTTTATGTCGATCGACCACGGACCATAGCACACCTCAAGAACAACATTCGCGACGCCATTGCCAACATACCGATTGATATGCTGCAAAGAGTGGATACGAATTTCAAAAATCGACTTCATCAGTGTATGCGCAATGGGGGTCGCCATTTATCCGATGTCATTTTCAAGACTACATGAAAAAAAAATTGGGATATTGTATTCTCAAATAAAAAAAAATTTAAAACAATAATTGAAGTACTTTTGATTTTATTGACCTTTCAAATAAGTAAGTTTCTCTGGCGCACCCTGTACAACTGTATCGCATTTGCACGAGAGCATAGGGAAACTGCGGAAAACCTTAGCCGATAGAGGCAGCAATATTTCACTGAGTTTCATTGAGCACTGTCTTAAAATCCCTCAAACGTTGCAGTTTTTTTTCCAACGATGAATCGTTTTTCGATTAGATGATCATTAAATTTTTTTGTGTCTCATTGACATTGAAGTAAAGTCTTTGAAACGAATTTCATGCGTTCTTCGAAATGAATTTACCAGTGTATGAAGTTGGTTCCCACGTTGTGGCAACTTGGCCCTGGCCTTCCAGAACCGGAGTCTCCTTCGGGTACTCGTAGACGCAGTGATAACGCTGCTTCTTGAACCAAACGCTCTTCTTTTGATCCTGCATATGCAAACTCTTCGCGATTAAGCAAAAACATATTTTTCCTTCGGAATTAAGCAAAAACAAAAGAGATAGAAACAAAAGAAAATGCTTGTGCGCCGCTGTTTCCAAAAGAAAATCAAAATGCGTGTAACTGGACTGTGCTCATGAGAAAAAGATGGGTGCGTGGGAATAATGTAATAATAATGAATTATCATTTGAACAACGATAGTAAAGAATAAGGGAAAACTTAATAAAGTTTTTTTTCGTGCAGAATTGTAGCACGACATTTCTGATAAAAATTTCGATCACATTTCTGTGTTTTTTTCCCCACCTTCGTCGTACATGAAACTTTGACACACCTACCAATTCGTCCTGGCGGCACGGGAGTCAATTAAATATTATGTACATACATTTTCATTGATCGTTACAAGAATTTTAATGCGTAAAACGAGCTGTAGAGATTGACGTATAAGTTTGAGGTGAGGAGGAAGAACAAAATGGAACCTCACCCCAGACTTGAGATTTTTCTCAGGCGATCGCAGAGCTGATCTGTGCGGTGCTAGTGTCGCATCCCATGCGGAAGGTGTAAACTCTTCTTCCTCGTCATCTTCCTCTTCGCCCTCCTCCTCATCCTCGTCCAAATCAGCCTCAGGCTCTTGGGATTTTGGCTTGTTCGGTGGACTGCGAGTCGTGACGTTCTCCAAGTCACCGTGAGGCTCGTCGTAGCGCTGTTGAATTGAAGAAATGAGTATTGATTTTTAGTTTTTCGCACATGACGATCATATTATCACGCAATAATGACTAATTACACGGGCATATCTTGATCATTTTCATTATTTCTTTTCACTACTTTTTCTTTTATTACTAGACGAACGATTTTTTATCGTTTAATGAATTAAAAGATTTTTTACCATTTGATGCATTATTTTTTACCTGCTATTCAATGGCATTTTGTTACTTTTTAATTAAAAAAGAAAGTAAAAAAGTAGTTTATTTTTTTTTTAATCGTCATTCTATAAACTTTTTTTTGGAATAACTATTTTTAGACTTATGCTGGAAAATCGAAAGCATCGTGAATTCGCAATAGCAAGTGTTCTTTTGAATTACGTCCAAGCCACAAGGTAGTCTGCAAAAAAGGAGATATGAAAATCGACGTTGATGGACAAGCCATTAGTGAAGTAAATAAAATGCCGTTTTTTTAGTCCGTGTTAAAATTCTCAGTGAGTTTACCTTCCAAACGAATTCGCCAGAGCTCGAACTATTTTCTTCCTCTTCCTCTTCACCATCCTCGTCGCCTTCCTCGTCGTCCTGGCTATCCCAGTCGCGGTCGGTGCCGAAACTCGTGCTCATGAGATCGTCCTGCAACTGCAGGGGAAGCGGAAATTGTTGTTGCCATTTGGTCTCCTCCTCGGGACTCGGCAAGGGAGCACCGCCGCTTCCCATCGAAATTCTTTTACTTTCCAGGCCTCTGTGAATTTGAATGAGAGAAATCTATCAACAATCAGAGAAAGCTATCTCGATAAACAATGATTCTATCGTTCCGGGGCTATTTCCATTCCAGTTACAAGAAGTTTTTTGACAATCGAGTTTTTAACGGTTGCTTGTTTTTAAGCAATTTTCCTAAATATTATGATATTGTTACCGACGAGTGTAATACTGGCTGAAAATCATCAAGATCAATCATGTAAAACGAATCAGAGATAAATTTTATTATCAGTAATTTCGTTGGGGGCTAGGCTACTGTGAAAATAACGAACGGTCGTTCGTCGCTTGAGGCAACTCAAATTGAAAATTAAGGTCCAACATATCGTGCAGAAATCGCAGATTGAAGGTAAACCTATGATTACAACAATTGGTCTGTTAGTAAAACTCCGAACGCGTTTTTCGCGAAAATATGTTTTACAATACGGTATACACGATTTCTCGACATCTAATGAACGAGTGGACTTGAAATGTGGCACACGTATTCAGCGTAAAAGTAGTTTCGTCTTGACACACGTTTTTCTTCTTAACATTATTTTTCCATTAGTTATTAACAATGATGATGTTATTTATCCTCGAAAAACGAAGAAAACAAATCAATTTGTTGTTTAAGAGTGAAGCACGGTACCTAAAAAGCTCGGTCAAGTCTTAGCCAATATTATCTATTTTAAGAAGGAACTCTTTTTTGTTTCCAAATTCAAGTAAACCGTTGAGTCCCTCACATCCAAAGCTTCTTCACGAGACTGTTTATAACTTTTTCAATTATTATTTTTTACGAAATTCGGTACACAACGTTGTTAATGTACATACAAACAAACGTCCGAACGATTTTTCAATCATTTCACTTATTCTTCCAAAATTGATTTCTTTACATAACCCTGATTTGTGAGTCGTCACAGTAGCCTAAACCCTTAACGGTACATTACTTTTTCCGACGTTCGAATATATTCGTACACACGGAAAATTCGCTTTTGCAGATTCTTAATAGGCATCTATAGCTGGACCATCGCTACCAGAAATTGCTCTTTGCAAGGGCGCGAAAAAAGTTTGCGAACCTGTTCAAATGATTTTGGGAATATTCGAGATTCTCATCGTCGGAAAAATCGCCGTGGGAGGTGTCCCGATCGTCGTCCTGTTGAGAATTGAAAGTTTCAGGATTGCCACCGCCCGCTTCAACGATGATCGCCCGATTGGTGCGGGTGTCAACGACGAGAAGGTCCTCGGAGAGAGCCGAGACCCTCGAGGCTATGGAGACATCGCCGGACTCCTCTTTGGATGCGAGAGACTCGGAAGTTCCGCCGCTCTCGCGTTCCTCCATTATAGGACTGAGCGGGGTGCCGTAAATATTGTATCTGATCGCTATATCGATACTCGAGCGTTCCGAATTTTCTTCAATCTCGTCGTCGATCTCGGACCAACCTTTCACGCTCGTTTCCGCGTTATTTATCGAGGCGGTTTCTTTCTCGTCGTGAGGATCGAGGGCCTCAACTACGGGCATTTGGGCGCGCGGCAATTTTTCCCTCAACTCGTTTCTTATCGCGGTGACGAATTCCTCGTCGAGGCCAAACGACACGTAAGAGTTGTCGCTCTTGAGGGACATCGTCGAGCTGTCCTCCTCGTCGTTGTCGTTGATCTCGTCGATGTTTTCCCTCGAGGACCATTGCTCAACGTCCGAATTCATCGCGTCTCGCTCCACGGAAATATTCGAGCCGATTTTCGACGGGGATTCGATCGACGATGTTTCGCCTTCGTCGGTATTCTCCGCAGCCAAATTACTCCGATCTGTTTTGTCGATCGAGTTGGACGAGTTTTTCGTACGTTGGGAACTCGTGCTGGCGTCGCGCTGTGCAAATTGAGCGTCGGTCTGGCCGAGTGTACTTTTCGAAAACTCCGCTTCTCGGCAAAGTTCAACATTGACGTCGCCCAAAGACCTGGTGCCCGCCTCTGTTTTATCGATCGGACTAGTGACATTTTCACGATTTTCGGCAACTTCGCCGCCTGGGCAATCTTCTGAATCGAATCCCCGCGACGTATTCGTCGAACTTTCCGCTCTTTCCACAATTTCCGTAGACTCGCCGCGCGACGAACTTGCGTCTTTGTCGGCCGAGCTCGTTGAACCTTCCGCACGACCTTGCGACGACTCATCGTCGTGGAATTTTCCGCCGTCAGCCCCGACGCCCGAACTCACCGGCTCAATCGTTTCTTTCTTAATTCTTGATGTGTCGTCGTCTCCCGAAACTTCTAACCGTACGATTTTATCGGCCGAGCCGGGCGAGCTTTGCGTTTCTCTGCGAATTTTCGGAGAATCTTCGTCGCGCGATAAGTTTCTCCGATCTATTTTGCCGGGCGAACTCGTCGAGTCGCTGTTCGTTTCGAGTCGAAGATCCGAAGATAAATCGGTACTCGTAGAGTTGCGATCGGTTTTGATCGGTGAGTGATCGCGGCTCGACTCGTTATTCTTCGCGACATCCGAGCGGGACGTATCGAGCGACGAAGTGTCGATTCCCTCGATTCTTCCGCGGAAACTCGCAGAATCGATGTTCAAACGTGCGAGCTCGAGAGATGATTCGTTGCTTGGATCGCGATCGGTCCTTATCGGCGATTCGCTGCTCGAGTCCGCCAGTAAATCCTCCTTCCTCGAATTCGAACGATTCTCCTCATTTTTTAACAATTCGCTCACCGAATCAGCCTCCGTGTTTTCCAACAGATCGACGGAATTATCCTCGTTTGGAAAATCGAATTTTGAATCATCGTTCGTGTCGTCCTTTCGGTCGAAAAAATTGTCCAGAAAGTTCGCCTCGCAGGAGTTGGGTCTGACAGTTTTCAGGATTTCCGTTGATTCCGTGGACTCGTGAGACTCTGAGATGGATCGTATTTTGCCGGCGATCTCGTCGATATCGTCGTATCGAATTTTTTCATTGTCATTCAACGACATCTCGGTCACGTCGATTTTGTCGGAATCACAAAAATTTCCGTAGTACTCGGCATCGAGAATCGTGTCGAGTTCGAAGAGAATTCTCATTTGTTCTTCCTCAGCGGAGGCTGAGAGTGGCGACGAGATGCCAACGTTTACGGAGGAATTTTTAGCACCGAGTATGATAGCAGAGACCTGTGAGCCCGGGATCGGTGATTCTTCCTCCTCGCAGGACTCCTTGTCGCGAAAGCCCGAGTCGGAACTCCTCTCGTCGTCGGGCGTTGACAAATGTTTGCGATCCTCCTCGTCGTCCGCCTCGTGTGACGATCTCTTCGTTATACCGGGCTCGAGTTCCTCGCCTGTCGACGACAAATCCTCGTCGCCGTTACCGACCGAGTAATTTCCACGCGACTGTGGCGTATCGGGAGCCGAATCTTTTACGGTTATTCGCTCCTCGAGGTCCTCGCAGGTGGACGAGTCCTCGTCGTGCTCGGCGACGTTGAAGCTTCTCCGAAAGGGCGTTTCCGGCGCCGACGAAGAACCCTCGTCGTCGCGATAATAATTGGCGCTTTTCGTTGCTCTCTTCGATCCCTCGGTCGTCTTCGTGATGTTGGTCGCCCAGTCGCGACGCGGGGTCGCCGGAGCCGACACCGAACCCGTAACATTGTGCTTACCCGCGCACGACGAGGAGGGAGAATTTAGCAACGATTTGGGTTCGTTCGATCCCGATTCCGCAATTTTATCGTCTTTCTTACCGACCGCGCTAATTGACGAATCCTCGAAATAATTTACTTTTCCGTCGATGGATTCGTCGAATATTGTTGAATTTTCGACGCAACTGGGATTCTTCTTTTCGAGCTCGTGAGCCAACGCGTCGTTCCACAACTGAACGTCGACGCCATTTTCATCGGATCTTTCGGCCGACGACGAAACGGCGTGCCGAGTCTCGAGTACGAGGAACGAATCCAAGGATCGATTTTCCGTGGGACATACCGGTGTCGAGGTACGCTCGGGAACGTACCGCAGAAGTGGCAAGTCCGGATCGCCTTTGCAGACCAAACGCAACACGTGCTCCTCGTTTCTCGCAACGTCTCCCGGCAATTTCGTTACTTTTTCAAGGCCCGTTTCTTCGGGATTATTTTTCGAACAGCCTTCTTCGCATTTGCGCGTTTTGTCGTTGCCGGGATCGATCGCCGCTTGGGCCGGACTGCCAAACGATAATCTCAAGATCGGCGTCTGTCCCTGATTCGTAAGTGTCAACAATTTTGGTTTTTCGACGCTTTCGCTGATTTTTGGGTTCTCCGGGAGATTTGCCGTAATTTTCGGCGTTAGATCTTCGGCAATTCTGTCGAAGATATTTTTCGTCATTTTCGCACCGTTGCCACCGGAGGAGGTAGGATCGCGCAATTTTCTCAGAGCTTCGTCGAACTCGTCGGCGATAACGGCGCTCCGAAGATCACCGTCGCTGCCCGATGGTGGCAAACGTTTCTTGGCCGTTTTCTCGACGTTCTGAGGTCCGAGGGAAGTCTCAACGTCGGAATCCGAATCGATGTGTACGAGAATCATGAGATCAGCGACGGATTTTGATTTTTGCTTGACCTTTTCCGTGTAAGCACCACGCTCGACGCGACCCCGCCAGCTTTCTTCCTCGGTCTCCGATCCCGACTCCGGCAAACACGAACTTTCGCGAAGGCTCGCGCGGTTCGCAACCGGCTCGTCCGGCCCGAGACGAAAATTGGCGCGGAGAGAATTTTTTTCGAGGCACGAATTCGCCTGCCAGAGCTCGGAATCCACGCTGCCGCGAAGATCCTGAAGGCTCGCGCTCTTGTCGACCGAGCTTGGACCGTTGGGCTTCGAATTTTCCCATCGCCTCTCGAAATCTTCGATTCTCTTGCCGCACAAAATTTGCCTCGACTCGCCGAGGCTCGATCGCTCGTTAGGCGAAAATTTCCACGTGGCCTCGAGGGCCGCGCGAAAATGGCACGGTAAGTCACGCTCGGCGATCAATTTATTGAGCAATTTCATCGACTTTTCGTCCTTGATGGAAAATATCATTTCTATGAGTTGCTCGTCACTGAGATCGTCGTAAGGACGTTCCGCCCAGGTGGCAATTTCCCACAGCAAAACGCCGTAGCTCCACACGTTTGCGAGGGGCGTTATAGCGCGAGTTTCAATGGTGGTTTCGGTGCATTCGAGGCTCTCCGGTGCCGACCAACGTATCGGCAACGCACGATCACCCACGACGTAATAATCGCCCGGATATTTTTCAACTCCGATCCCGTAATCGCCCAGTTTTGCGGTCAAATCTTGGGCCACGAGGCAATTTCTCGCCGCCAAATCGGTATGAGCGAAGCCGTTCTCGTGCATGTGCTCCAACGCGTCGGCGATATTCAGAGCAATTCTAGTCGGTAGATTCTCTTTGCGCAACGCCTCGCCTTTAGCGCGATTCGCTATCAAAAAGTCCTTCAAATCGCCGACCGGACAGGACTCGAATAGCAACAGATAAGGATCGGTCTCGAGGCAAAAGCCCAAAAGTTCGAGTATATTCGGATGACGCAACTTCAGATAGGGCGTCGACTCGCCGAGGAACCATGATTTTTCTCGGCTGGTCGCACCCTCCGTCAATATACGCACGACGACACCACGATTTTTGCCCAATTTCGTCACTCTACCGTCCTCGATTATCGTCGTACCTTCGACCACCTTGCCGAACCAGCCACGCCCGATCTCGCGAAGATACTTGAGCTTTTCACGGGGAAAATTTTCATCCTCGTACCACTCGCTGCACGGACGATCGCGTGACGACGAATTCTTCGGGTCATCGTTGTTTGCGTTCTCGTCGTCGTCGTCGTCGTCGTCGTCGTCGTCGTTTTTGTCGTCGTCGTAGAGCGATGACGACGGCGGTTTTATCGCCGATCTCGTGTCGACGTAATTACACGAAATCTCGTCGAATTGAATCTTTTCACGTGACGACGTCAATATACGTGGCACTTCGAGCTCGAGACTCGACGATGGCACGCGCTCGATCGTCGTCTCCGTTCCCGCTGTACTTCCGTCCTTGAATTGCTTGAAAAAATCGAAAAGAAAATCATTGTCACGGACGTTTCGTTCGCTCCCTTCAACGTTTTCTTTTTTTGCTCTGCTAACGTAGAAGTATGAGGCAAGGTCTTGGAATAGTCTAGGGAAAAGTAAAACTACGTGGGCGTACTACGATGCATTTATAGTGGGACCCTACGGGTATTCGTTATTCCTAGATTGCTAGATTCGACGGATGTACAACGTATTCTTTTTTTTTTCTAATAATTTTCTATCTAATTGCCATGATTTTTTTTTCGTTCAATTTTACCTTGCCTGTTCCAGCATCGTCCTACAATTGAAAGAAAGAAAAACAAACATCGTATCGTATTTTTATGACAGCTTTGGGCTGAGTCGCGTTGAATTATAAGAAAAAAAAAGATAATTTTTTGGATCGGTATCGGAAAATTTGATCAGTCAAAATCACGTGCAATAATTGAAACGTGAAATTTGTAGTCGATTATGACAAATCGAAAGTTCGCAATCGGTTGTTGATCGGATGTGCAATAATATGGTTCCTCTCGTAAATCTGATCGGTACTGGTCACACGTTTACAATCTAATGTTAATAACTCACTCAAAACGGACGTCAAAGATTACGTTTAGTTGCGTATTTGTCATTGCGGCTTTTTGGTGAATTAATGCAAACGCCGAACGAACCAGAATGGCGCAAAATGAAAACAATCCTCTTCAATGACGCGTCTCTAATCATATTGGATTCATTTTTCCTGTACCTGGAAGCCTTTTGGACGTCGCTGCCTGCGACAACAAAGACATCCGGCGAGACTTAACACCACGATGATGAAACTCAGAAATCCCATAGCGTACGGAGGCCATTGATTCTGCCATTGCGAGGTCCAGAAATCGTTACCTAGGACAAATTAATTCTTTTCAATTTCCATTCAACGCAACGGGAGACTTCGAAATCGAATAAGAATTCTTTCTTTGGATGGACAGTGAAAATGTGACGAAAGGGAGAGAATTATTGATCTAACAGGAAAATGAATTATCCGCCAGTCTTTCAATCATCTTACATTGGTTCGTTCGCCTGTTCATCAAGGTCATCCTTCTATGAACCCGACTATTTAACGATGAACTGATTTTCGTCCATAATTAAATAAAAATACATCCGAATGTACTCATACTTTGCAAGCAAACTTCGCTAAGTTTCAACGAAAAATTACGTTTTCAACAATCGTCTCATTTATAAGGCACTTTATGGAAATGACAAGCTCATCACATTGCTATCTAATCATTTATGCCCTGAACAACTCTAGATGTCCGATATAAAGTGCTCTACGCGTGTGGAAAATGTATTTAATATTTTTTATTAAGTGCTACTGTTACTTAACAATGATTCAGAAGGGACAGCTTATTCTCCCACAAAAAACGGCCCTCCGCAAAGCCCTTCACTCTTAGAATAATAATCTTTAGCAACCAAACTTTGCAACTCAACTTCACTTATCGTTTATTTATTATTATACTTCTTACTCATTCATATTATTATTAGACTTTATTACTCTGGCTGTAGTGCCATCATTTTTCCGACTCTTCATTTGTACCTTTGGAGTACAAACTCTGGCATTAACCAAAATCAAGATAGGTGCGAGTAAATGAAAGGTTTATTTTTAAACATTAATGTCCTGTCTCCGTTGTACGCACTGCAATCATTTCTCATTGGGGTTGACTGGGAAAGAATTTGTAGGGAGGTTGCAACGAAATCTCAGGAAGCAATTTATTAACGAATTCCAGGCGAAAAGAAAATGCTATGATTTCGGAGTGCGCGTAGTTGGAATGCGACAGAAATGAATTCTCTTTCATTGATGAAGTTTCTGATTGGTTCATTTGGACGAAGAAAATCATTGGAGCGTAATAATACGAAATAATACTCGACACCCTCTGTTCCTAGTTTTTCCAATTTGATCAAACATATTCCTACGTTCCAACATCGACACTCCTGCTACCGACTCACTCCCCTTGTTTTTGAGCTCCGTACCTGGTGTCTTGGACGAATCTACGGGAAAGGCCAAAAGTGTGGGCACGCCTTCCAAAAGGTACCACCAAATCCACCTCGGGTTGCTCATTTCCGAACTTCCGAAGGCGCCTTTCCGTCGCTATTCCATCGTGGCGACGAGAGGAGCGTTTTCCGTGCGGAAGAGTAACTCTCGCTCTTCCGAATGTTTGTCTCGTCCGATCTCGATGAGATTCGGCGGTTGTACCAGGACGAGAGTTCCTTGGACAAGAGGCGCAACGTAAAAAAATGCGCATTCACACCAGTAATCTTTCTTTTGCTATTCGTTGAAAAGAGCCCAAGAGCGTAGAGAAAAATAAGGAGAAAACGGTAATGCGCGATGCTGATATCATTTATTGTGAGTATAACGTGTGTTTATAACCCGAATATCCGTATCGGGTACAGGTGCTCGTCGGCCCAAGAAAACAACGCAAAAAAATCGTCGGCCCGCATTTCATCGCCGAGATTCGTCGTTTTTTCAAAATTTCAAAAACTGTTGCGAGAGTATGCGTGTGTGAGTGCGGTTGAAGTTTTAAGCGACGGTATGAAAAAGCAACACGCACACACGTACACACGGATATATGTGTACATAAGTGTGTATGGACAGGCGGAAGGAGAGGAGGGGATAGACGATGTATCAAAAGAGACACGGTTCGACTAGCAGGTAGGCGTGTTACATGCGTCGTGTATTAATCACACTCCGATAATATATATATATACACCAAGTTAAAATACACATGTGTATATATATATATTCCGTAAAGAAGCAGAGCAAAGCCGAGAACACCGACGAAACACCCTTTGCAGTGCACTATTCTTTCAACACTCTCTCCAAGCTGTGCGGCCCGACGATTTTTATCTTTATCTTCAACATATTTGTCATTCGTTGGAATTGTTTTTTCTGCAATGTTCTTTCAATGATAAAATTATCGTTATTATTATTATTATTGTTATTAACTCTTTTTTTATTCGGTGCACTGTTTTCGTCATTCGTTCCGCAATCGGCCGTCGCGAGTCTCTTAAATCTCTCTCTTTTGGGTTACGTTCTCTTATTTAACCTGACCCCCGGCCCCTTGCACCGCCCGGCCCTTGCGGTCCGGCGCGGCCGCCGGCGCGTGCGCACGAGCGACTCCTGGGCTGGTCGCGCTACCGCGCTTCTTAAGGATGTTGTGTCCAACAAAATTGGAAATGGTAATAAATTTTTTTTAATTTGATTGGTAATTATGTAGAACATTTGAAAGGTTGTGTAAACATTTTACGACGATTTGGAAGCTGGCTACTGAGAAATTAGAATTCACAAATTGCACGCAGCCTTATGGAAACTGAAGTAACTTTGCAATTCTATTAGCAAATAGCAAACCTTGCTAATTGTTTTCAAGAAATAGAAGAAGTATTTTGGAATGATCGTTTTTTTTATTTCGAAGATATCAAAAACAAAAGTGGCTTTATGGTGCAAGAAACGACGTCGTCCGTGAACGAAAATGAGTATTTAAATATCCCGCTACTTTTGGTCTGTGCAACGTTGCCGCTATATTCTTATATGTTTTTCCTCAAATGTGATTTTTTTTGTATTTTTGGCATCATTTTTTATAACAAAAAAATAATTGCAAAGTTACTTCAGTTTCCATAAGGCTGCGTGTAATTTTTGAATTCTAATTTCTCAGTGACCAGCTTCCTAATCGTCGTGAAATTTTTACACAACCTTTCAAATGTTTTACATAACGACCTATCAAATTTTTAAAATTTTATTATCACTTTCAACTTTGGATACAACTTTAAACTCTGTCCACTCTGTCCCGCGGTTGCACCTCCTATCACCCATCATATAAAGTCGAATTTCTCGAATCTTTGGAGGTTACGATGATTCATATTTCGATAAAATTCCCGTCGCTGACGTAGTCCTGGCGGGACTTTCTAAAACAGTCAGCAATTCAATTGAATTTTTATTAATTGAAGAGAATGGGGATATCGATCATGTTTAGGATATAGAATTCACCCTTTAGGAGCTTTTAGGTCTTCGCGCTCTTTTGGATTAATGACCGCTTGCCTTTAAATTACGAGCTGAGGTTTTCCTCCATGGTCATGTTACCATGACTTTACCGGTAAAATTACCGGCGGCGTTTTCATAGCAAGAGAAGCAATGAAATTCGTCAAATAGGAGACGAAAGTGACATAATTATGTTGCCCCAGGCCGCGCGATGAATCATATTTCATCGATATTCCGCGCTGTAATTTTTTTCATCCCTCGCCATCGTGGCTGGTAACAGCGTGGTCCCCGCAGTGGCGCTGCAGCGTAAGTTCCGCGAAACTCAACCAGGCATATATCGCGAGTCACCGACGTGGCGGCAATTTTCGAATCGTCCAAGCAGCGCGCCGGGACAACGATCGATTATTCGTTAGGGAATTGGAAAATAACGTAAAAAATGGCTAAAACAATAAGGAAGATGATGATCCGATTGAACAATTTGTAATTCACGTTCGATCGTACTTAAAATTGAGTGAAATTCACGTGTGTCGTAAGACGTCACGATGCGACAACTTCAAGACGCGAGTTCTTGATGTCGTGGCGTTCGGTCGTACGGCGCACGGTCGACACATATAATTCGTTCGGAAAACATATACCCGTTAAAACCCATAGTATTCGTTTGTCGGCCATCTGCCGACGTTACAGCCGAAGCCACGTCATATTTGTGTGGTACGGCTCTCGCTCTTTGGCATTTTTTTCGTTGCGATTTGTGTTTCACGCGGATTAAACTCATACGTGATTAAAACGCATTCACGAGTAGAAGGCTAATCCCGTTAATTGTTCTCATTCCTCGCAATTCCTTGGCGCGGAGGAACAAAAAGTAACACAAGGCCCGCACGGACGTTTTTTTTTCTAACCAACAAAGAGATATGAATATATTTCGTTTAGTCGGCGATTTGTCGCATTTACTCGCGATATTTGTTCTCCTAGCGAAAATATGGAAGACAAGGAGCTGTGCCGGTAAGTCGCAAATTTCCGGCCTGTCGGTCCCTTCGCGGCATTTTTATTACACATGCGAACGAAAAAAAAAAAAAAGGATCACTGAGTGCCTTGACGCGAGAGTTTACGCGATCGATCTTCTCTTATTTCTGTGTTACTTCTGCTTCTCCGGTCGTCTTGTTCTGTTACACCGGAAGTCACCGTAAAATACGAATTCGCACTACCGACGAGTTCTCTGTTTTGTTCCGCACGTCACGAGAATCTCGATCGGTACGTCACGAAATTTTGAACGTGAATGAGACGAGCGAATTGTAGACGCGATAATGAAATTTTGGGAATTATTATTCGACTGGCGAGTTTTGGAGTTTTTGTACTTTTGAGGTGCTTGAAGAACTATTTTTTCACTCGCAACAGGTATAAGCGGCAAATCGCAAATCCTCTTCGCTATAGTCTACACATCGAGGTATCTTGATCTCTTGACGACGTACATATCGGCTTACAACTTTGTCATGAAAGTTGTCTTTATAGCGGCTTCTTATGCCACTATATATCTGATGTACGTCAAATTCAAGGCTACCTATGATCACAATCACGACACGTTCAGGTAAGTCCAAAAAAGGAGAAAAATTGTTGGATCTTGAGAGTACGGAAAAGTGGCTAAAGGCACTCTGGGAAATTTTACCAATGCCAAGCGGCACGTGTCAAGTTTGGGAGATTGGCTTTGATAGTTTTCTACTTGCGGATAGCGCTAGGAATGAAGCATCAATCGGAGTATGATCCGGGCAAACAATTATAGGATACACGGGTCTGCATAAACTTGGGGCCCGAAAATAGTATGGTTCGTGATGTTTTTTCCATGAAGGATTTCGGCATGCAAGATCGTGATTTCACACACAGTTAATACATAGCCTTGCAAAGTTTGAGTTTTTTGAAATTGAAAAATATTGATAAACAGTGAAGTTATCGTTTAAAGTGACGTCATCTAGCTATTAGAATGATCCTTATTCAAAAATTAAAAGACGTACTTTTACTATAATAATGAAACTTTTGTATGGCTGGATATTTATCTAAAACTTTGAAAATTGTGCAAATGACTGGCTGTACAAAAAGGGTTCGATTTTCAGCCAAAACAAAGTTCAATATTTCATTACTACCTAATGGATAAACATATCAACAAATCACCCGGTCATAGAATAGAAAATGTTTTATACTATGCTCTACCCAAATTTGAAGTGAATCGAGTCAATAGTTTTTGAGATACATTGCTCCATAAAACACAGTTTTGAAAAAATAATGCAAAAGAAAAACAATAAACGTCGCAATTCGGTAAAACTTTTGAAATTTTAACAAAATCTCTTACAAATTGCAGTTAAGATCGTAAGCTATAAAACTATGCAATAAAGACAAAGTATTTTAGAAATTTTATGCTTATGCAGACCCCTTAACAGGACTCATAATCCAGGGCACATTTGAAGCGTTAGGCTGGTGTGACAAGACGAAAATCAGGGTTATTTAGAGAACTGTATTTTAAAGGAAGACGTAAGATGAATAGAAAATCTCATGTACATTGACAAAGTTGTGTACCAAATTTCATTTAAGAAAATTAATAATTAAAGAAGTTATAAACAATCTCGTGACGGACCCTTGAAATAAGGGACTCAACGATGTACTCGATTTTGGCCATCCGATTGACCTTGAACAAAACACAAATGTTTTCTTGAGTTAGATAATATTGGCTAAGACCCGACCAACCTTTTTTGTCATAGTATTTCAATCGGGAAAAAAAATTTGAACTTTTTGTTTGTTTGATTTGTCAAGGTAAATGACATTGTTATTGTTGATAACTAATAGACATAACATGTTAAGAAAAACGCCAGTCGAGACTGACACTGAATGAGTGTTCGAAATTTCGACCCAATCCGTTCATTAGACGGCAAGAAATCATGTACACAATTTTGAAAAATGTAGTTTTCGAGAAAAACGAATTGAAAGTTTCAGTAGCAGTTTTATCGTTGTTATAATAATTTGGAATTTTATGATGAACCTTCCTCTTCAATTTGAGTTGCCTCAACTGATGAACGTTTAAGGGGTTAGGCTACAGTGAAAATTCACAGTAACCTAACCCCTTAAATTCTCCAATGGTAAAATAGTTCTGTGGTTTTTAAAAAAAATTAATGGATAATAAAATCGTGCAAAAGCGAGTGAAAAAAGTTTGCTGCAGTATTTTCTTTGCGCTCGGTTTTTGCAAATGTTTGCCAAAAGTCCTCAGTTTCGATAAGCCAAGCTTTGAACAAGTCGTTCCGAAAATATAATAGCCAATCGCATCTCGATAAACGTATTTTCAAATTTCTACGCTTTGGAGACGACAATGACAAAATAATGAATAAACAAAATAATGAATTGTTATCACATATTGCAAAAAAAATGTATATCTCGCATCATCATTTTATGTGTTCCAGAATTGAATTTCTATTGATCCCTGCAGTCGTATTGTCGCTCCTCATAAACCACGAATTCGCGGTACTCGAGATACTGTGGACATTCAGCATTTATTTGGAATCGGTGGCAATCCTGCCGCAACTGTTTCTGGTATCGAAGACCGGCGAGGCTGAAAGCATCACAAGTCACTATTTGTTCGCTCTCGGCTCATATCGCGGTCTTTATCTTCTCAACTGGGTATACCGTTATTATTCCGAGGATCACTACGACTTGATCGCGATTGTGGCCGGTCTTGTACAGACCGTTCTGTACTGTGACTTCTTTTACTTGTACATCACCAAAGTACTCAGGGGCAACAAATTGCAATTACCCGCTTAGCTAGTTGAATTGCGCTATGCGTCTCTCGTAATGTGAGAGTCTGAGAAAGAGGGAGGGAGGGAGGGAGGGAGGGAGGGAGGGAGGGAGGGAGAGAGAGAGAGAGAGAGAGAGAGAGAGAGAGAGAGAGAGAGAGAGAGAGAGAGAGAGAGAGAGAGAATGAGAGAGAAGCGAAAATTCGGGCAGTTTTATTGAGGGATTGAGTCGAGAGCAAAGCGAAAAAAAGCAACCGCAAAGAAAGGATCTGAGAGCGATTATGAGAAAAATATAAGGAAAGGATTTTGAAAAAGGTACTGTCGAACGATTCTACGTTCAGCGGAGAGTAAATCCTTGATACACAACGCCAAATGATAACTAGAATGGGGCGTCAAAAAATATTGAGAGTGTGAATAATGTGAGAATGAAATAATGAAGTTAATGATACATACGCAAAAAGATTCATACACAAGAAAGCGCGATTCACGAGTATTCCAGGAGCGCGGGGGGGGGGTGAAAAAGAAGAGTCAGACGCGCACAAAGATGGAACTTTTTCCCTCGGTGGCGATTTCCGAGATACTTTTTAGACTCTTCTCGTCGCAAATTCTTTTATTTTCCCATCCTCCCGCAAAAATTAATCCTCGTCCGAAATATTCGTTTTGCCTGGCTTGTTTTTTTTTCTTCAGACCACGCGAGTCCGCTTTTCGTAATTTCCTCTCATTTCCCGAACATTTATTATCGCGTCCCTCCTCGAGCCTTGTACATTTTTTTGAAGGGGGAAACTCATTCACGTACGATGAACTGGAATAAAGTGCGCACGAGGGCGAGGGAGGGAAGCGATGAAAACCACCAAACGTAGCGATTGCATTTCAATTGTCGCTTCCTTTCCTTCGAAATCGTTCCGTTTTTTTTCTCCCTTCGTTATTCCGAGTAATACGAATCGAATTTGTAAAATCAACGACGGAACTGTACCGCCCACGTGACGAAGCGTTTTCCAGCGAATGTAAAGGGTGAATGATGCATATTCTTTTTGTCGCGGTCGCATTTGTGATAAGACGACGGGAAAGTGAAAAAGATCGTGGTTTTGAAAAGAAAGAAAAAAAACATCATGCGGTTCGACGAAAAAGTAAAGAATATCGTACCTTCTCACTTGTGCCCTTAGAACCCGAATAGGATTAATCTATTATAGATATTATTGAAATGTGCAGAATAATCGAGAGAAAAGAAAACACGAGTCCAGTTTTGGGCCCTTTTTTTCCTCCGACGAAAAATGGAAAGGAAACTCTTACCCATAAAAATAACTACTCGTAACAATTGCGTTTTATATTTTTATTTCATTACGCGACTGGGACAAAGGGTCCTTTTTTTATCACCTAAGCGTTCGATGCAATAATGACTACTGACACATATTTTTCGTCCTGATACTTTGTTGCGTTTGCACACGCGGGCAGCCCGACTTCGACGTGTACGGAGCTCCGAGAATAACTTCCGCTTGCCTCGGTGGAACACAACCGGAAATTCTCAATTTAAAAAATATTCTCATCCTGATTATGCCACAAAAGCCTTTTTTGCATATTTACGTTGTCGTCCTTCAACGAGGATCCGAGAATAGTAATTTCGTGACCTGCCGAACGAAAATTCGCCAATTATAACAAAATCTTTTTCGCTGCATTCCCTTCCATAAATATTTTCATTGAGCCATGCGTTTGGTCTTGAAATCGAGTACGCAGTATTGCGCACACCTGTGCGTCAATGACGGCGAATAAAACGCAAACAGAGCCTGCAGACTTTTTTCGACTTGCGCGAATTTTTTTTACGCGCAACGAGCCGCGACGTATTTCGGCAAGTCGGTAACGTGTACCGCCTCGGAAATCGTTGTCAATTGGCTTCTGACGCGAACTATACCGTTCTGCAAACTCGCATCGTCCACGCTGATCGTCATTGGTACGTGAAAGTTTTCGATCCCTTGCTTCTTTCGGGTCAACACCGTATCGAGACCCTTCGACTTCAATAAATTATTCAGATAGAAGACGAGACGTGTTTTTTCCTGGTACTTTGGATCCTCGTCGTTTTCATCGTCTTCGTCGAGATAAAAGCCGACTTTGTAGGGCGATAATTTCGGATGGATTTTCAGCTCGCCAATGCCGTTTTTGGCTTCGTCGAACTCGTAACCGTCGCACAGCATGGCCAACGAGCCCCAGTCCAATGCCGCGATGTGCTCCACCACGTGAACCACCGGGGAATTTCCCTCCTGTCCGACAATCTGTTGAAAACGCATTTATATTTGTTCAGCTGTTACTGCAACGGTGGGGAACATCTGAGGAAATATTTTAAAGCGTAGGTGGGCTTTGGCAATTGTCACGTTATGCAGCGTTGCTCTGGGCCGGGTCAAAGATTTTGGAAAGATTCCAAAAATTGACCGAGCTATGAGTTATATTCCCGAAGATTTCTGGGAGTCAGATCACCTTTTTTCGCATTTTTCTCGAAAATATGTTGTATGAAACGGTGTAAGACGTATTTTGAAATCTACTCATCCGATTCAGTTCAAATTCACATGGAGCATAGTTTCGAACATTTTGTATAATACGACTGGATGATTTTTTGATATTTTTACCCTTTAGTTACCAAGTTTTTAAGCATGTCGTTTTTTGGTAGAAAAATCGAACTTACTTTTTCCACAGCTGTTTCATAATTTGCAATTAAAAAAAAGAGTATCCCGTAGAAAGTTTTACTATTATATTAAACGTAGATGTTTTCAATATCGGCCATGCAGTAAGGACGGAACATCGTGTAAAGAAAAAACTTCAAAATTTTGAAAAAAACTTTTTCAAAATTTCAACGAAAATTTTATTGCTTCAAAATTTCAAAAAAAAACAAACGTTACGTTACTTTTTTCACAATTTCTCACGATCGATCTTTCGAAAGCTGAAATTTTTTTTTCTCCTGAATTTTGTTTTTTTTCTCCTTTTTCCAAGATTTAAAGAAAAGTTATTGCGAAACTGTGAGAAAAATAACGGATTTTTTTTTCATTTTAATCTTCTTTAATTGACATTTAAGGAACAATAAAAGTATTCCTTTAAGTGGTTAGGCCACAGTAACGGGTATAAAATCATGTGCGAATCTAAGACATTTTTTTTCGTATGAAAAAGTGATTCACTCATAAAATTAATTACACATCTCTTAGTATGAATATCAAGCTGTTAGAAATTTTTTTTTTTATGTACGAAATGGCCGACTACGAATATTTTCTTTTATCTTTTTTTTAGGCGTGACATTGAGCATCCACAATTTTTTACCTAGAACAAAAAACAATAATTCTCGTCAATCTACATTAGAATACCTAGAGAAGTACGTACGGAATTTAAAAAATATTGTTTTCATCAAAAGTCGTAGGTATTTGAACTTGAGAAATGAATTTTCAGTGACGAATTTCCTATTATAAAACTGTTCATAAAATACGAAGTTTTCAATTAATCAGAAATTCCGTACATACTCTCTGCGAAATGCAATTATGAACATAACTTTTAAATTTGAAGTAAATCGAGTGAAAATTGTTGAAGTTATTTGTCACGCCAATTGGAAAAATGATCACAAAAGAAAATATTAGTAGTCGGCCATTTTGTACATCGAAAAAATATATATGTATATTTTTTCTAACAGCTTAATATTCATACTAAACAGATGTGTAATTAATTTTATGAGGGAATCACTTTTTCATACGACAAAAAAATTGTTAAATTCGCACATGATTTTATACCCGTTACTGCAGCCTAACCCCTTAATTTTTTATAGAACTTTGACGCTTCGGTAAAAAATAACGGTTCAGCCGATCAATTTCAAATTGTAGGGCGTCTTTCGGCATGTATTGAACTCAAAAAAAACCTAGGAACGAGTCATTTTCGCAATATTTGCAAAGTTGACGTAGATTTTCTAAAACAGGAAAAAAAATCATTTTTTCGTACTTTTTCAAATCAATATTAAGGTTAAAGAAAACAAAATTCTCTAAAGTACCAAAAGGTGCTTTTAGAGAATTTATTCCAGTTTACAAAACCCACCGTAAGCTCGCTGTACGGTCATTTGTTCATGAGATATTCATGATCTACGAAAAAAGCTCCTTTTTTTCTTTAAACGCCGATATCTCAGTGCCAAATGGTCGTACGGAGGTCCAAATACTACCGTTTTCAAGCTGAAGAATCAGGCTAAATGACCCCAGTATTGATCAAGCTCAACAATTGTTTTTAAGCCCGTGGACGATTTTGAAAAAAAAATCGCAAATGTTTGCCTCGCTCTATTTCTTAGACGCACGTCGAGCGTGTCGCTTAAAAAAGTGCTTATCGGTGAGATTCGTAAACTAGAGATTTCAAGCTTTAAATCCTCATTTTTTTTACGATACGACCATTTTTCACGAAGTTACAGCTATTCAAAAATCAATGAAAATTTTACGTTTTATTTTAGAGGAGATTACCTGAGGATAGATTTTCCTCGCATCCTGTTGATATATTATATTTTCGACAACGATATCGCCGAAGGGAAATTTCGCCGCGATGTCGATGGTTTCGCGATTCTTGCCGACTTTCTTTGCCTCAGCGAGAGCGAATCTAGAAGGATTTCTGGAAAATTTTCGCCACCATACTTTGCGCTCCCGTTGTTTCCTGTGATAGACGTCCTTTCCGTTGTCCTCGTCCGTGACGATCGTCACTCTCGCTATCCCATGGGCGTAAGATTTAGCACCAGGAGAATGGAAACTCGAGTTCCACTGGGTTTTCGTATCCTCTATGGTGGCCAGTCCGAAAGGTCGCAGATCCGAGGTCGATTGGCGCAGGCTAGTCAGGGTTTCGGGGATTTTGTCGGATGACGCCAGGAACACGTTGTAAGGAGGCGCAGTGACGCAACGTTCGAACCACAAGGACTCTACGTTGCGCCGCAACAGTTTACCCTGAGAACCATACGCGAAACCTTTGTCGCCTAGGCTAAGGAAACCTGTGCCCAGTGCCTTTAAAATTGTCTCCAGGCTTGGCAAGCTGCTCATTGCTTTCTTGGTATATTGCCGGGCGGAGCGACGAAGTATTCGTCCTCCGTTTTGTTGGAATTTTCCAATATCTTGTCGCGACAATTGCCCTCGTCGACGCGATCCTGGCGCAGACGTAATTTCGTATTCTCGAGAACGCTGTAGAGCGGCTTGATCGAGTCGTCCAGCGGAAGTTGACGCAAACGCTCCGCAAAATTGATGGCTCTTTCCAATCTTCGAATTCCCGCGATATTGCCAAAATCAACGAGCGACAATCGCTCCAATTTGGCGATGGTCTCGCTGCTTATTCTCACGTTACTTCTGCAATCTTCGATTATCTCGTCGCTCGTTGGCTTCGCTCTGCTTTGACCGCACTTGCTCGACGTCAGATGAAATCTTCGATAGAACGCCGTGATTGAGGAAAAACGGCTCGACAGTAGTGGCAAATCCATCGAATAATCGACGACGTTTGCGAAATTTTCAACGAAATGTATTTTTTATGCTTCCGTTTGATTGATTTTTACAGCGAGATAAAACACGTATAGGTTATGAAAACGTAAACATTGTATTATTGTTATGATCGACACGTGCGAGTGAGCCCGGCGGTGCAGACGCACCTAGCGCCGCCAGCGTCGCTATCGAGAAGTTCGCTCGGAAATCGGTTTCACACCGACGAGTTCTCTGGCTCGTCTGTCCTACCGATATACATATATATATGATTCATATGACATTACCGCGAATGAACTTGATTTTTTTCGCTCTCGATCCGTTCGGGAATCGTCCGGAGTAGATTAAAATTTGAAAAATTGACTGGTCCAATCGAACAACGCTTTCCAAAAAAGGACGCGACTACTTGCCAGTTTTATCATTTATTTGGAAAAGGAAAAACTGAACACCGATCTTCCTCGGTGAGCCCGCTAAACTGTGGACGTATAGGTTATGTTTACTAGTGTCAAATTTCAAATGTCCTCAATCTTCGTACCTTGGAGCCAAAAAATAAAGTCGCGTACAATAAATCCTGCACGTAAATAATAACGAGTTTTCTTTCTGCAATCGCAGAAATGTCCGCGGACGTGAAAGCAGCCTTAAAGGAGGCTCGAAATCATTTACGGGAGCATCGTTACGTGGATGCGATGAAGCAGTGTCAAAAAGTTCTCAAGAAGGGCAAAGACAATTACACGGCTTTGGTTATGCTGGCGGCTGCGTTGCGAGAAATAGACGAGCACAAGTCGCAAACGCCGCTGGCTCTCAGAAAGGCGATAGACTTGAATGCCGATAATCCGCTCGCCTGGCAAGGTCTGGTGTCGTATTACGAAAAAGAGCCGGACAATGCCGTAGCGTGGACCTCGCTCGTACCGGCTTACTGTAAGCTTTTACAGATCGACAGGTATATTCTTTTAGTCGCAGTACTTTTTGTCCATTCGTACCACCCGAATCGGTGATGTTTCTCAGATTTCTATTTGTCTTATGCATAGTGCCCTTTCACAGTATCAATAAGTACAGAAGATTCGACATTTCCAGCCAATCGCCGAAGTTCGCTCACTGGTGCGCGGAGGCGTCGCGTCTCTCCGTGCGTCTCAACGACGTCAAAGTCGTGGAAGATGTGTTCTCTACGCTGACGAAGCTCAGAGAGGAAACGAAGGACGAAAGAGCGCAGTTGCTGGAACGATCGCTGCTGACGTTGTTCACGAAGTATCCGCAAATGGCCAGAGACCATAGCCAACTGTACGAGATCGTTTTGTCTTGTGTCGTCAAGGACGAGTCGTGCCGCGAGCGTCAAGAATTCTTTCGTAGATATCTCAAGATACTTCACAAGACGAACAAGCTTGATAAACTTTTGGGAGCTGCACTGCAAATGTACGAACAGTTTCCCAAAGATTCTTATCCATTGGGTAATGAGATTTGTTGCTTAGACACTTGAAAAACAAAAAAGGCGTGTTTCGTGGAGGACTGAACGTGCAACGCGGGCTTGTATTCTCCAACGATGTGTTTCGATTGTGCAGAATGGATCTGTCGAGTGTACTCGGAACAGTCAGTACTGAACGGGACGTGCGACGGTGTGGCGATCGACGAAATTCACGGAGCCCTTTTCGCCCTCGAGCCCGCCTCGTATCTGGCCACCTTCGCCCGAGGTGTTCAACTCTGGCGTAACAACAATTTCATCGAATCCCGCGATGTTCTCAATCAAGCGGTCGTCCTGAAGCCCAGCCTCTTACACGCTTGGATCTTGCTCGGTGAGATCAATCTGAGACTCTACTGCTGGCTCGAGGCAGAGAATTCGGCCCTCGAGGCTCTCAAACTCCTCGGAGACAACAAAGACGACGAGATTCACGAAAGAATCGATTTGGTACTGATCGAGGCATTGGCCAAGAGTGGCAATCGCAAAAAATGGTCACAGGCCGTCGAGGGATGTCGGGAGGTAACGGAATCTCAATTATATTCCCGAAATATCCTCCACTACTGATTCCTCGTAAAATCGCATGACCTTAGCGTAATTGGTAACGACAAGATCGCGATTGGAATAAGACTTGATTGTGGAATTTCAGCTGCTCGAAAAGAAGGAGACGAGCCGCGTGAAGCTTCTGCTCGCACGTGCTTACGTTCTTCTCGACGATGAGCAAGCCGAGTCCCTTCTCGAGCAACTGGAAGGGGACGACGAGACTCGAACGGAAGCGATGGTGCTGCGCGCTCTGGGCCTGACGGAGCGCGGATATTACGAGGAAGCTACCGACGTTCTTGGCTCGGCCCTCGAGACTTCCGAGGCTTGGACGATACTCGGCGAGATAAGCTGGCTCACGAACGATTACAGTCGCAGCGTGATGGCTTTCCTCAAGGGCATTCAATCTGACCCCAACAATTTCCATTGCTTCCTCTATCTCGGGCACTATTATCGCGAACGCGGCAACGACCTCGAAAAAGCACGCAAATGTTATCAGAAAGCGTTGCGTATCAATCCAAACTCGGACGAGGCTGGTGTGGGATTGAGCACGGCCTTCAGGCTCATGAAAAATACGGTTGGTACATATTACGAATTTGGAGGAAAAAAAATTCAAAGTTTTCACGTGGATTTCGGTTTCTGGATGTTGAGCGCGGCGGTAATCGATTGCGTGGTAACGAGAGGAAGGAAAATCTCTTTGCAGGAGGCGAACATGCAGATGCTGCTGCGAGTGACAACTGCCGAGGGCGGTGGACCCAAGTGGGCTTGGCTGCAATTGGGTCTCCAACAGTTGGATCAAGGCGAGGTCAGCCAAGCGATCAAGTCGTTGCGTTACGTCATCCGCGCCGATCCGTACGACAAGTAAAGTATCTTTCGCAGCATTTAATGAAACGCGCGTTCGGCACCAAATGGGCAATTTACACTTGGCATGCTCGCTCATACTTGGGTATTATTGCTTCGAAATGAACGAAATTATATACAGCCATTGCTGGGAATCGTTGGCTGATGCTTATTTGGCCCGAGGAGCTCACACTTCGGCTCTCAAGTCTTACCAGCGAGCGCTGGAGCTCAGCCCTGGCTCCCTCTATCCAATGATTCAGCTGGCGAACATCAAAATGGTTAGTTCACCGTAAGATCGTTCCAAATTACACACTCCTAGTATACACTAGCGGAAATAGCACAAAGCCGAACTCGAGTCCGGGACGAAAAGTTACAGTTTATCGAAAGTTTATCGACTGTTAGAAGCTGTAGCATATTCAATTTTAGGAATATTTCGATTAAATTTTCAGGCAATATCGCCATGTGTGACACTATCGGATAAAAATAATTTTGGAAAGTGCTATTTTTTGCCCATCTAGGTAGATGTAGCCCGTTAAATAGATTGGAGTTTTCGAAGAAATTGTAACTTTTGTTTTTGGATCGCTCCGGGTGCCCAGAGCGCGATGAGTGCGTTCCTACTTTTCGCTGATACCGTATACGATAATGATAACGCAATTAATTGACCCGTACACAGGTTCTCGGTCAACACGAGGAGGCGGAGGAAGACTTCGGCAAAGTTCTCAGTCAGGAGCCTCGTCACGTGCCCGCGTTGAAAGGCCTCGCGGAAACTTGTCTCGGGCTTGCCAAGGAAAACGCCCGGCAACAATTGCTCGGCCGTGCTCGCCGCAACGCTCAAAAAGCTGCCGATAGTCTGACCGATGCGATCATCGAGAGCAGCGATCTATCGTGCATGTGGAAGTTGCTCGGCGATGCGTGCTACAGAGTCGCGGTCTTCCCGGACAAATATTGTTATCTGGAGATCACTCCTGGCCTCGTGAAATCGAACAGCAATGAGGAACGGATCGTCATAAAAAAGAGCCAGTTGTTCGTACTCGCGTCACGGTAAATCGACTCTCAATTCGAACGCGATCTCCACAATTTTCCACTCGGACTGAAACTTACTTATCTCGGTTACAAAAAGGAGTGAAAAGGAATAGTCGCGGCAGTATTTGAAGCGTAAAAAACGAGCTTTGTTAGTATTTAGTGGCTTATTCTCTATTTCCGTTTTGACTCACTAGGTAACTTCGAACATGATTTTTTTGCGGTTTTCCGACGATTATAAAGCCGGAAAATGTCACTAGACATTTCGTTTTAGAGAGACTCTGAGTGGGTTGAAGTTTCCCTCGTGATGATTAGCCTCCAAAAACATGCCCTCGCAACGGTTGGCCTCACAAAAAGATTTTTTAACGATTTTATCCGCAAAGTTATTCTCCATTTTGGTGAAGTCGTGCGGTTTTCGAGAATGCGCTGAAATTCATGAGCTGTGGAGTCTAAATTAAAACATTCGGAGACACAAAAGTTCGAATAGAAGAAAAAACAAATGACCGTATAAGAGTTTGAAAACAAAGAATTAACACATTCGGTTTTACAACTGCTGTTGATCGAAAATCGGCGAATTTTTGGGAGGGAATAATCGCGCTAGTATTTAAAACATAAAAGAACGAGGTTTATCAGTATTTAGTGTCTCATTTTCTCATAACTTTTTTTTCTCGCTAGCTACCTTTGAACCTAATTTTTTTTGCGATTTTCCTACGCACGTAAATTCGCATTCCATTTTTTCTATAAAATAGTGGAGCTTTCGAAAATGCGCTGTAACTCGAGAACTAAGGGGTCTGAATTAAAACATCCGGAGTCACGAAATTTCGAATAAAACAAAATGACCAGTTGAGAGTTTAAAAAGACGACTGTTTTCGATCGAAAATTCGCGATCTCTTACTAAACGTTTAGCCGCCTATTTCGCCATGCACGTGTATAGCAATCGCTGGGCACTCGAATGTCCTGTTTTTGTTTGTTTGTTTAGATGCTTCTGCCGAGCTTTGAGTCTCTCGAACGACTCGTCCTTGCTATGGCACGATCTTGCCTGCTGCTATCTGTCACAGCTGAAATCGGAGTCGAAGGCAAATCGTCGCGAGCTGGCGGAAAAGTGTCTGGCGGCTGCCAAACAAGCGATCAAACTTCGACCGTCCACGTGGGTGCATTGGAACATTCTCGCGGCTGTTTGCATGACCGAGGAAGTGAAGAATTACGCTCTTGCGCAACACTGTTGCGTCATGGCTATCGACAGGGAACCGAACAACGCGATCGCTTGGACGAATCTCGGAACTTTGTACTTGAATCTCGGTAAAACGTATTTCGACTGACCTCTTGCCTGATTCAAAAGAGTCCAACGATTCGTTATTTTTTCTTTAGCAGACGCTCGTGTTACCATTTTTTTTTTCATTTTGTAAATGTATATTTGATCCTTGACGACGTTTCAGAGTCACTTTTCCTTCACGTTTGGCAAAGATGATCTTTCATCTCATTGCGTTTAGAAAAAGTTGAAAAATTCTTAGCACAGCTGAGTCTCTTTCAAGAAGATTCTTAGCCTCGTGGAGTTGATTTATCTTCGCACCTGCAGGTGATCCTTACAAAGCAAACGAGGCATTTTCCCGAGCTCAGCGCGCCGATCCCGAGTACGTGAACAGCTGGATAGGACAGGGAATGATCGCGGAAGCCCTTCACAGAAAGGAGGCGATGGATCTTTATCGTCACGCCACGAGCCTCGGTTATCACGGCCAGGCGGCGATCGGTTACGCTCACTGGGTATTGACGACCCTTCTCGATCCGAAAGCCAAAGAGGATCCGCTCTACACTTATACGATCGAGAATTTGCACGCGGTTGCCATTGCCACTGACGCCATGACCTGGTACATCGGTACGATCGGAATTTCACCCAAACGCGAAGCGGATACACGATTTCCGTCACGATTGAGAAAAAAAAATAGCGCTGACCGTTCCGCTTCATTTGCAGAACAAGTACCATCTGATGCGTGTGGGCGGAACGCTTTCGGCTTGTTGCTCGAGCGAAACAAGCTGATCCAACCGGCAGCCCGGGAATTCCGCGAGGCCCTTAAGCTCGAGAAGAACGAGACGAACAGAGAATCGGTGCGAGTCAATCTTGCGCGAGTCCTCGTGCAACTGGGAAAGCACGACGAGGCGATCGAGGTCTGCAAAGAGATCAAAACGGCGAGCTTCAAGTCTCACTGTCAGCTTGCTCTTGCGCTGTTCAAAGGTACCTCGATCTCGGTACATTAATATTTGCTCGATGATGCTCCTTTTTTCATCGTGTAACAAAGTTATGACCGCGAGAAACTCAAGGCGTTCCTTTCGCGGAGGGTCGTACTTTGTGAGGGCATAAGCAAGGCCCTTCTGAATCATTGGTAAATTACAGTGTAACGGGTCAAAAAATGCTTTTTTTTCGCGATTTTTTTCGATCCTTGAAATACGCTAATCAGTCCACTTTTTCTTTATGTCAAATCAAAGCACTCACGTAGAACCAAAAATAAATGTTTACGCGTTATTTTTGTTTATTTTTTCACATTTTTTGTAACGGTTAAAATGTCTTCGAATAAAAGGAGTCCTGACGGTGTACACGATTGTGGCCGTAAATATTATCTGAAACAATGTTTGTAAAAAGATTATTAATCAGTATGCGAGCCGCTATCTTGCTATGGAGGTTTAAAAAAAATAAAAATCGACAAAATGACGGCGTTTTGAAAAAAAAGAATCGAATTCAGCCTATTTTTTCGTCGGTTTTTCGTTAGAAAAAATTGAGATAAAAAAAGCTTCCACAGCAAGATAAAGAACGGCGTGAAGAACGCTGTGTCAACGTTGGAGACGAATAGCTTGAGAATTCTTCCTTTGAGGGTGTACACGCTTTTGAAAAACGACGTTTCGAGAAAAACGCGTCTGGCCGCGGCAGGTCTCACGCAGTTGATCGAATCCGTTTATCTCAGAAAGGCTGTAGCAGCCGGAATAATTCGAATTTCGCCCGAAAGATTGAACAGTATGATTGCAACCGTCTATACTATCGGATAATGCAAAAAAATCGGCTTTTTGAAAATGCTACACTGTGATGATCCCTCAACGAGAAATAAGTTACAATCAATTGTGAGACCCAAACATAAATTGAATTATTAAATTTCGCCCAAATTTCATAGATTTAAGTAGACCTTTTTACAATTTCTCTGAAAAGTCACGACCACGGAAATTCTTCTGCTAGTTACATTTTTCCAAGGTTTATCGTTAATATTTACTTTTAACATTCGATGAGCCCCGGTTTTTATTACCGTTTGAGATTCTTTAGAATTTTCTACACGCGTGGGGCAGTTTCTGTCAGGCATGTAGAATTATTTAGTGTATAAATGATTAGATAAAAATGTGGCTAGCGTTTCATCTCCATAAAGTGCCGTGCAAATGAGCCGATTTTCAGACTCGTATTTTTTCGGCAAAAGTTCGATAAGTTTGCTTGAAATTTTGTAATTATACTAGAATGTATTTTTATTTAATTATCGACGTAAATTAATTAGTCGTTGAATATTCGGTTTCGTGAAAGGATTACCGTAAACCTATCTCCCGACGCGTTTTGCGTACGCGCAAATTTTCACTTGAATTTAATTAAAAGTGAAAGGCGTCGGAAAAGCCTGCCAGCAGAGTTGAGCGTAATTCTGTTTATAGAATACGAAAACGAATTTATTCACATCGTGATTTGCATGTGAATATAAATACAAATTTATTCATACTTCACTTATTTGTATTCACATGCATGCATACAAATACAATTGTATTCACAAATATTCGGAACATACAAATAAATTCACAGAAAAAATTGTGAATATTCACAAAAATTCTGAATATTTACAAAGAATCCGGTGAATTGAAAAAAAATCACATCAAAATCTGTGAATGCAAATGTATTCACAAAAAATTGTAAATACAAAAAAATTCACACGATTAGTTCCGTATTTCGTATTTTTTCGTATTTAAGACAAATTAAAATCAAATTCACAATGATTAGAATAAAATTTACACCAAAAGTGAGTTCTTACGTGTTTTGAGAGAAAACATTGCGTCGGGGCAAAGAAATTTTTGCAAAAAAAGTTGCGAGTTCCAAATATTACATGATAAATATGAAAAAATGCACAAAATGAGTTGTGAATTTCCTCAAGTTGAAGAAAATTCAAATCGAATTCACGACAATTACATAAAAATTTACACCACAAGCGAGTTCTTACGTGAGAGAAACCATTGTGTTGAGGCAAGGTTTTATCTCAAAATACTTAAGAACTCACTTTTCGTGTAAATTTTAATCTGATCATTGTGAATTTGATTTTAATTTGTCTTAAATACGAAAATATTCACAACTTATTATGCGAATTTTTTTGTGTATACAATTTTTTGTGAATACATTTGCATTCACAGATTTTGATGTGAATTTTTTTTTAATTCACAGGATTTTTTGTAAATATCCACAATTTTTTGTGAATATTCACAATTTTTTCTGTGAATTTATTTGTATGTTCAGAATATTTGTGAACACAATTGATTTTGTATGCGTGCATGTGAAAACAAATAAATTTGTGTTCACACTTGTGAATACGAATTTATTTGTATTCACAACGAGTGAAGTATGAATAAATTTGTATTTATATTCACATAAAAATCACGATGTGAATAAATTCGTATTCGTATTTATAACTAGAACTACGCCCAACTCTGCTGCAAGAGCAGACAAACGAACATTGAGGAAAAAAACCATTTTTCACCTCCACCTAATGTTAGTAAATTTATTAAACAACGAGAAATATTTATTATAACAAGATTAAACATTCGTTTGGGTTTTGGGTTTTTCAAGCGCGTCGTTTCGAGGAATCTTACGCGGCATACGAAGCGACGTTGAATTGGCTGGCCGACGCCGGTTCCGACAAGGCCCACGTGCTGTGCGCGATGGCCGCGATGGCCTATATGTTCCAGGAGGTCGACGACGTCAAGACGCTGCTCTTCCAGTGTATAGAGATACAACCGCCCACCGTGGCCGGTCTACTCGCCGCAGCGGCCCTCGGATTGCTTCACGACGACGCGAATCTGACTGGCCTCGTTTTGCGCGAGCTCGAAAGCTACAGGGACGATTTGCAGCATCGTCACCACGTTGCCATTCTCTCCGCTTATTCGCGCCTCGTTCGCCAGGACATTGACGGTGCAATACGCGTGCTATCGAAAGCCGTTCATCGACATCCCGGTGAGTAAACGTGACGTAACGAAAATTGTGACTATCGGGACAAGCGTATCGATCGAATTTGCACGTCTAGCACTTACAAGCTCGGAAGACTGGAATCAGAAGCGGAGAACAAACGAAAGAAAAAAAATCCATCTATTCCTCTTCCGTTTTACAAGTTGCTAATGGTGTTGGAGTTTGCATCGTTGGAATCCAACGAATATATTTATTCTTCTGATGCCCAATTTTCTTTTTGTCATTTTTTTCGTCACTCTAAAGGCAACGGAGATATTTGTCGCGGTGTAATAATATAAAACGGTTATTCCTATTATTTTTTGGAATCGTAATATTTTTAGCGTGTACTATTATTCATTACAAAAATAATTAATTTGTGATGTTAACACAATCATTTAATTACCATGATGATAATAGTGATTACTATTAGTTACTATTAATTACTATTAGTTACTATTAACTACTGTTACTATTAATTACTATTACTAGATAGTAGTTATTACTATTACTATGCAATTTGAAAATAATAATAATGTTTGTTATTATGCAGTACTATAGGAGTGAAAGTTATTACTCTTACCAGATAATATTAAAATGATAATAATTTATTATTATTACTATGCAATGGGCACGATTATAATAGTATTTATAATAGTTACTATTATCATGAAGTGATATCGGAACGAAACCGTGATAAAATTCAACTGATAGCAACAGTAACGTCTAATCGTATACCATTATCCTTTATCGCAGACGACGTTGGATGCTGGGTCGGTCTCGTGAAGATTCTACTGCAGTGCAATTCGCGCACGTTCGCTCACTGCGCGCAAAAAGCTATGCTGCTAGGACGAAAAAGTTCGGCGGTCGGTGTTTCCCAGGTGGCCTGCATCTCGTCGCTGGGCGACCTCAGCGACGAGGTAGAGGACCACACAGCGAACGGGCAAAGAACGAGGCGAGGATTGAGATCGGTGCAGAAAACGGTTTTCTCGTTTCCCGGTAATGTCGAGAGTTGGGCGAATTTCGTCGTCGCTCTGTTGCCAAGGTAAAGTAGCGAACTAACGGCGACAACTCCGTTCGGGAGGGATCGATTTGTGATTTTTTTTCTTTTATTTCGTTGTACCGCAGGCTACTCCAGTCCGAGGCAAAACCCAACGCAACGTGGATCGCGCGACTGGTGTCGATAGTTCGCGAGCAATTCAAGACTACACGGCCAATGGACGAATGGCTGTTGAACAACGAGAAAGAAGCGATGAAAATCGCTTCGAATATTCGCTCGCAGGGCAACGAGAGTCCAAACCTCACCCTCGCTGCTTGAACACACACACGCACACACAAATATATTTTTTTACGCACGCGAGAATCGTAGCGTTCGCCAACAGAATATTCTTGAAGAGTTGAAAATCAAGGGCGGAAATGCCAATTCTCATCGAGATGTAGATCCACGGAAATTTCCGCTCGGACGAGCAATTGTAGATATATCTTTACGACGAATACAGATATATTTACGCTGCTGCTCTCGATCAACCTTCCGACATGCTCCAATTGTGCGAGTCATCAACATCTTTTGTACCACCCATAAAAATGCGACATCCAGCCACGGATATTGGGAAGTTACGAAGCGGGAGAGCGTTAATCGCCATTGTGCGCGCGTACTTGTACGAATTCTGTACACTTGCGTCTCTGGCCTACTTGTCACAACGCCAACCGGAAGACCTTCTTTAATATGGCATTCACGAGTATACGCGTACACGGAGATCATGTGTGTGCAAAACTGCGTTTAATAAACTTTCTGGTCTTATAGATGAGACTTAATTCACTTCGAGGAATCATCAAATTGCGCGCTGGATTACGTATAACTCTACGGGGTGCGCTTGATCGATTGGGTCATTGATCAGGTTTTTCGGTATTGAATCGACGTTTCATTTTTAAGCCCCTTTATCGAACTATGAAGCGGCTCAACTTCCGAAAAGATGTTACCCCTGATCTGGCTGAAATTTTGCACAGATGTTCCATTTAATATATAAAGTCATCCCCCAAAGGGATTTTTGGCGCATTTCAATAGCTTGAGAGATATCGAATTTGTTTGGGTTACCGCTGAAGTATAGATATACTTGCAGGGGTAAGCGCGGCACGCTAGCCACCAGTGAAGTTGGGCGAGTGGAGATATCGATCAGCCGTGGCGAGCGATATATACTCGTGAGATAAAAAAAAAATTTTGGTATTCGATTTCTCGTGAACTATTGGAATGCGCCAAAAATCCCTTTGGCGGATGGCTTTATATATTAAATTGAACATCTGTGCAAAATTTAAGCCAAATCGGGGGTAACATCTTTTCGGAAGTTTATCCTTTCAGCATTTGATTAGAACCTTCGATCAGAATTATTTCGGTCAAGTTATATCGACAAATTCAGAAGCTGACAACCACGTGATCTTTAAGTTGACTTCGTGGACACTCCATGAGGGAACTGCATAAACTTTGTCGCGTGTTGGTTGAAACCTCGCTAACAAAATGTCAACCATCGAACAAAGCCCTCCTTTGCTCTTCGTCCGGCCTGTACCTTTCGAGTACTAAGATTGCGAATTATTAAGGGCTCACACCTAATTGAAATGTTCAAGTAACTCATTAGAACTTTATAGACCTCCGGTTCTCGACGGATTCTCAAAATATATACGAAATTCGATTCTTAAGGCGAAAAGTGAGTAGCAAAGTTTGCACGGTAAAATAAATATCTGGTCAGATTTACTCGAAACATAGTATCAATGCTCTTCGACACAATTCTACGTGTTCCTAAATGGAACATTTTAGGAGCACTTTTGATCAAGGAGCATTCAACGCAAGTCTACGCGAGGAAAGCCGCGGGCGGAAAGCTAGTAGTTTGCGAAAGCCTTCGTCCAAGCAACTGATAGTTTCATGCAAAAACTAAATGCGTTTGATTTTTTATTTTGCGGATGATTTGTTACCGAGCGACAGCGATCAGCGCGAAGGACGTTTTTCAAACAGCGGTTGGCACAAACCATCGTATCTACAAATATTCTTCGATGCAAACGTTGCAAAATATACTTAAAACCATTCTCTCTAAGGTGCAAACCAAAATTTCTGGCTACTCTCACACGTTTGCCCAGAACGAATCCACGAAAATTCCTATTTTTTCCGACCGCGAACCAGGTATGACCCGTTAAATGAAACCGAAATTGGTATGTTACAAATGATCGTGATTCAACGTACGTAATGATAATAACTTAATATTAGTTAACGGATTAGGCTACTGTGAAAAAAATAGATAGTCGCTTGAGGCAGCTCAAAATGGAAAGGAAGCCTCAACATATGGTGCAGGAATCTCAGATTAAAGGTAAACTCGTGATTAGAATGACAGGACGGAACTCGGGATTAGAACGACAGGACGTTAAGAAGAAAAACGTCGTTTTTCTTCTTAACATTTTTTTCATAAGTTATTAACAATGTCATTTAACCTGAAAAAAACCAGTTTTTTACGATTAAAATGTTAATAATTAATAATAGTTTAAACATACATTTTTTTATGATTAAAACACGGCAACAAAAAGCTCGTCAAGCCTTGGCCAATATTATCCCTTACAAAAAAAACTCTTTTTTTGTAAGGGTTTATGACCAACCGAGTGGCCAAAATCAAGTATACTGTTGAGCCTTTCGCGTTTGAAGGTCCATCGCGAGATTGTTTACGAGTTCTTTAATTATTAAGCGTTTTTGATGAAATTCGGCACACAACTATAAAAATGAACGCCGAAAGGATTTTTCAATCATCTTATGCATTCTTTCAGGATATAAAAAATTAACCATGATTTACTGGTCGTCACAGTAGCCTAATCCCTTAAACATCAATGTTTCACACGTTTGGACAAACGAATGGCTAAAGAACTTTACTTTATGCGTACTGTGCAGTTCTCTTTCCATGACCACGAGTCCTCATTTTTCATGGATAATCCACGTACATTCGTATTTTCTCAAATTTATTCCCGCAAAGTCGTAGCTATATACGAATCCGCATCATCGATCAACAATTCTTAACAATTCGCTCGTATACAATAATCGTTCATATCGAGGAGTTATTGATCATGCTGGGCTGGAGAAATCGAAATATATATATATATATATATATATATATTTTATACGAGATCTCGTAGTCCGGGCCTGCGAACGAATTTCGGGCCGGTAATTTCACCGAGCGTTTGATGAGTGCGATTCTTATCGCCGTCCCGCATGTGCAGCTGCGGCACCACATCAATGTCCGTGTCTATGTGATCGTCCAGAGTCTGCGAACGAAGGAGAACGGTCGGTTTTTTAAATTCTTTATACGATGGAACCATACATGAAGAATATTTTCCGTTCCAAAGCGAAATTCGAAAAACGTCAAACGTTACAGCCCGTTAACGCTATGCCTCGCCGTTCGGACTCGGAGCGGGCTCAAACTTCAAACGCGTTTTTCTCAAAACTACATTTTTGAAATTGGCGTTGCAGGATTACTCAAAAACCTAATAAGCTAGTTGAGTTGAAACTTGGTAGAAAAATTGATACTATTGCTTCCTTCTACTTGACGAGAATTGCTTTCAAAAAGTTAGAAAGAAAAGTACTTTTTAATCCAAATTTTACTGGAATTTTGCGTGAAATGATTTTTTTTGTAAATGCGTGCCATTTTCTTAAATTTGGATTTTCTTCATTTTTATTGCTGTCAAAAGGAAACTATACACGTTTAAACTGAAAAAAAATGTTTTATTTTTGCTGTAACACTCTGCCAAAGGTACGCCATTTTGATGCTAAATGCATGTAAAAAATTCCTTTGTATACTCGAATATACTATTGAAGTATACCTACATTTTGATAAATGTAGAATAATTATTTCTTAGCTTGAAAAATCCCTCAAAATTGCTTAATTTGTTCTCATCTAATCTCGCCTGTACGTATATCTCGCCATAATGCGTTATCAATTTTCATTATTGTGTCATTGAACTTAAACGATAATCACCTCGTTTTGTACCAAATCGCTGCTTTTTATCAGTTTCAAGAGCTTCACGATTTCGGCGTCGGGACCAATGTCGTTCTTCTCAATCGCAGCCTCCACTTTTTCAATCTAAATGTTAATTTTTTTTTCAATTTAGTCAACACAATATCGTTGCATCTCAGAAACACATTCGCCGAATGAAAAATATAACTGTTGATCAGTTTAGTTATGATTGATTGGTGGCAAAAGAAGGTACCGCGTCTTTGAAGTATGTTTCCTTTTTCACACTAGGATCGTCGTTCTCGAGAGACGCTCGGAAAAAAGGAACCACGTCGTCGAGCCTGTTCATATCGACGAAGGCCATTATTTTAAGACACCTTATGGCGATGTACCGGGGTTTCTTCGCCATCGTTAATATCTCAAGAGCCGCGTGGGGCTGTTCCTGCTTCAACGCGAGGCCACTGAGATGCGTGATAATTCGCCTCACGACCGGGTAGCCTCGTTGATTCAAGTTGCGCCACAATTTCAAAGCGTAGTTGAAACTATCCGCAGTATTCTAAAGTATAGCGAAACGGAAAATGACATAAGTGGAGAACGAAATTGGTCACTTAGGTGTAGGTTATAATTTAATTACTAATAGTAACATTGAATTGACAGCTTATTGACTTCGTAAATATCAATATTCAATTGATCGTGAATATTACGAAAATATGCAGTGTTAAAAGGTGCAATTTTGAAAAGTCATCATCTCTCAATCTAAATAGTCGACTGTTCTGAAATTTTACTCAAACATCCATAATGATACGAACAATGTCTGGATAACATTTGAACAAAATCTATGAAAATCAACAGCGCGCCCTCGTTCTACCTTACAACTTGATTTTTTATTAATATGTGTCGATTTGAAAAACACTCAAAATTGGCAACCTTAAATAATAATTGTGTGTAAAATCGCGACCTCGTCACACTACAGTGCTCTCATCACAGTTTTTTTGCAAAATCAAAAGTTAATCGAGATTCAATGTTAAAGTAATTAATTTTTATATCGATCACGAGTAATTATTGGTAATCCAGTAATAAACTGTACATTCAAGTCACAAGCTCCGTGCATGCTCCGTGCATGCTTCAATGAATGAAGCATTGCGTCAGCAGCTAACTGAGCATAAAAATAATTCCTTTACCACCAAAATCGAATCGAGTCCCCATATTTTAGTGACGTAGATAAAAAAATAGGAAATTTCTTGAACAAAAACTAATGAAAGCCCAATCACACAAAATTCGTTTGCTTCGACTGATATTATTTTATCGTGCAACTAACAGTGCGATCGATTATTTCAGGGTGTGTTACGCATTACTGACTCAGAAAATCCCTGACTTTTCCAGGTTTTCCATACAGGTTTTGCAAAAATTCCAGGTTTTGCGGACTAACCAGATTAGGGTCAAATAATGAACACTTTCTATTCATCAAACATAGATTTTTTGAGTTAGAGAGACATTAGTATTTGTAAACGTTACAAACAATACGGGAATATGATATACATAAAAATAGCAATGACTGATTTTTGTGAAAAAAGTACAACATTTTTAACCGACCTGAAGACACGAAGGAAATTTTCAACTCGATCCTGCTATTGAAGAATTATGTTGAACTGAATAACATAATTTTTTTAAGACCAAATATATGGAAATTTGATCAAATTGATATTTATTTTTTTTAACTGAAATTCGAAACATAATTTAAACATTATAAAGTGAAAAAAAAACATTAAAAGCAAATACGGAACCTGTTCTTCATTATAAACAAAAGTTTGTACGCCGGTGAAAACAAACAAAAAAGAAATATAAATACTTAGCTATAATGATAATGATGTGGTTGTGTATCGACAGATCGAATACAAATGTATTTTTGTAGCTTTACTTTCAATTTACTTTAATTTGCAAATGTAGCTTTACAGTAAATCAGTTTTCAGTTTTTTGTCAAGTCGATTTCATCTTTCGTATCTCTTTCAAAAAGTTAATTGTGAGAAAGTTCCAGAAAATGGCCAAAGTTCCCTGACTTTTCCCTGATTATTCCGGGAGGAACGAAATTCCTTGAGTTTTCCCGGTTTTCCATATGCGTAACAGCCCTGTATTCGTAACGTATTTCGCTATCGTTGAGGGGTTAGACTACTGTGAAAATGACGAACTCTTGGTCGTCCCTTGAGGTAACTCAAATTGAAGAGGAAGGTCCAACATATGGTGCAGGGACAGCAGATTGAAGGTGAACTCATGATTGCAACGATAGAACGGCTAGTAAAGCTTTAAACGTGTTTTTTTTCTCGATACTATGGTTTCCAAAACGGTTTACACGATTTCTCGACATCCAATGACCGGATTGACTTGGAATTTGGTACACTCATTCAGTGTAACAGTGATTCGGTTTCGACCGGCCTTTTTATTCTTGAAATTTTTTTCATCAGTTATTAACAATAATGATGCAATTTTTCTTCGAAAAATCAATTAAAAACACCATCTTTTTTTTTTGGTTATCGAAACATGATAAAAGCTCGGCCAAGTCCTTGTAAATATTTAGTTTGAAGAAAAAAACTCGTTTTTTTTTCAGATTATCCCGGTGGTCAAAATCAAGTACACCGTTGAGCCCCGCGCGTTTGAAGCTTCTTCATGAGATTGTTGATAGCTTCTATGATGATTATTTTTTAATGAAATTTGGTACATAAATTTGTCAATGTGCGTACAAATTAGAGTGCAAATGACTTTTTAATCATCTTAAAATTGATTTTTCCGAATAACCCTGATTTTCGCGTAGTTGGCTGTAACCTAAGCCCTCGAGCTTTTTTCTTGTCTTCGGACATGCTCACCTCCTTGTAACACGCCGCACTGACGAGAATGAGAGCGTTTCTCGGATGGGCTCGGCCACCGGTGAGCTTTTCTTGGATGCCGTCGTAAATGGTCCTCATGACTTTGTACTGCTTGTTGCAATACAACAAATCCAAGAGTATCTGATACGTCGTTAATTGATTGAAAAAAGACGACAAGTCCGGATCGTTGAAGAGCTTTAGAGCCAATTCGCAGTCGTTGAGATTGTGACACGCCCTCATGACGATCGGCCCGAAGACATAAGTACCGAATCTCATTTCGCCGCTCTGGGCATTGAATTTTTTCAACATTTTTACAAGCAGCTCGATGTCCCTGGGCGTTTTATCGACCAGATGCAGCATCACTTTCAAATCTTCGGTAAATATCATACCGGTCGCGTCGTTCTCAACGTAAACCTCCATTTTGCTGCGAAACGAATCCTCAAGATTGAGAAATTGATTCTTGTAATGATCCCTCATGCTCAGATAGGAGTTCAGCCCTAGTGTCTGCTTGCTGAACAATGTGCGTTGAACAATGTCTAAACGACGATAAATCGAGAAAAAACGTTTTTATCATTTTCTTTCAAATCGTTACGAACTTTTGTCTGGAGCTTAAGAATCGCGACAACGTGAAGCGATAAGGAATCTCGAGGATTTATAAAAAAGGTTCGAAAGTTCCAACTTCGAATCTTGTGTCGAGAAATTGATTTTTAATAAAAAGCTTTACGAATATATAGGCCTAGTAAGGTTGGTTGACGAAAAAAGTGTCTTTGCCATTGGAAACAATAGTAGAATTTGAAAAGTTGGAAGCTCCCTTACTCAAGTCTATGATAGTAGCGCACAATCGTTGTTTTGCCCATTCGATTTACTCGGAAAATTTACTCTTTTAGTTGAAACTTGAATAACTTGGGGACTCGTTGATATCCGCCGACTGCTGACACAGATTTTTGAAACAGCTTTACAGCTGTTGAAAACTTTTTTGGAAATGTCAGAATTACTTTTATATGAATTAGTTTTTTATATAAATGATTTGCCATTGGAAAAATGCGTCTTCTATTCTCAACTGGAAAGTGCACATTTTTTAAAATAATTAAGTGAAAGTTCCAAGTTTAAGCAATGGAAAAAAATGATATCGAGAGTTCTAAAAAAGCATTTCGATGGTCGGAAGGTCGGTCTTGAGATTGGACCACAATTTTCAATTGAAATCAAATACTCAAATTGGGAAAGCAACTATAGCATGAATTTTTTCCACCTAATACATTCATAGGTTAATTTTTTTTGCTATACCAAGGATTACACAATTGATGAGTCGCAAAAGCGTTCTCTCTGATAATTAATTTATTCTTCCGAAGCTTTGAATTTGAAATTTTTCTGAAACATTTTGACACTCAATATCTTTTTAAATTCATTTTTAAAGTGAAAATTTTCTATCATTTAAAGAGAGAAATTGGACTCAAAGTTTTTGTTGAATAAAACAGATATATCAACTTTCAAAGTTCTCTAGCAAAACGTGACTTCTTTTGTCTCCATCACATACATTTTTTCCACAGCTCCACTATTCAAAATCTGAGACGAGTGAATTTTTCTATCAACACAACCGAAGAGAATTTCGAAGAAACTGAGGAGCGTTCCCTTGCACAATGGATTATTATTTCCAAAGCTCCTTTATCTGAAGTTTTAACAAATATTTAGGCTCGAAAAGTGTTGGGTAGGTGAAATATATTCACTTTTCAAATTCTCTAGCAAAACATTTTCCTCTTTTTCGTTTAAAAAGTTTGACTTTAGTAGAACGGATCAACATTGTCCACAGATGATGATCTGCAACAGCAATCGCGAGAACTTGAAGCCGTGTATTTATTTAAAAAATCACAAAATGATCGTTCAAGACCGTTTCAGGGTATAGAGATATTTATTTTTCTATACAGCGCTCAAAGAATAAACAAATGAATCGAACGACAACTTCAATGCCGATCAGGTTCACATTCGAAAAGTGAGGTTAGTTCTTCGACAAAAGACGATCGCGTTTTCCAAAAACTTTGAATCGGCGGGAAACAATGGCAAGTAGCAGTACGATGAAACGAAGAAAAGTAGATGAAAAGTATTTTGCAATTTAATTCAAGGTATTCAAGGTACACTTGACGGCGGCGGAAGGGGGGTGGAATATAGGTTATGTAAAATTATAGTTACGGTTCAGGGCTATGTGACGAGTTACGTTTTTGCTCAATAGTCCTAAATTGAGCTTCATACAACATCTAACACTTCCTGCCATTTTTAACGACTGTCAATGACTCTTTCACGATGAAATTTTCACAGGTAGAATAGCGGCCTATGCGTGGGGATTGCAATCTTATCGGCGAGGGGTGAGGGCGAAAAGAAGTCTCGTTAAGGATGAAGACATGATGGCGGTGGCGCCGCCTACACCAAGAAACGTATGAGCGGAATTAAAGCACGAATGAGAGCGTGAATAGAACGCCGGTCTCCGGCGCGCAACAGTTGAATAAATCTACTTTAGTTATTTGTTTGTAATGACTCTTCGTACGTTAAATCATTATACTTGAGTGTGCAGCGTCCAGATATTAGTTTCAATTATTTTTTCCATCGAAATTGTGATTGGGAGAGAAAGTCGTGGCGTTTTAGCCTGATAATAAAAATGATCAAACAAAAACCGAATCTCGCGGGCGGCCGGCGAGAAAAAGAGGACGCCCAGGCAGCATAAATGTCCAATTGACGTCGCTAAGTTGCCGTTGTCAGGTTACCTTTACGACATGACCGTAAGATAACTATCGACATCTTTCAAATGACATCCCGTATAATGCTGCCGTAAAGTTATAAATTGTATGATATCTTCGGGCGATGAAAACGGATGTCTTAAAGGTATCCCAAAATATTATCCAATTGATGACTTTTTTAAGTTATCAAAAAGTTATCTATTTACTGCTATCTATTGCATCTAGTTCAACGTTATCCAAGGATATCATAAAGACGAATTACATAAGACGTCTTTTTCATGACATCTTTCAGATATCGGTAACATGATGTCTTTTAAGATATTCGGTATTGGCGGGAAATAGTAAAACGGCATCCAAATGTTGTCCTAAAGATGACATCCAACGGATCACCTTTATCATAGTGCGAATTTAGCGTGTCATACTTAAATTCATTTTACCGGCAAAATATTGTGTATAAAAACAAGTAGTTGAAAAAATAAAGGTGTTGAAATATATATACGTGAGTGCCTTTTACCCTACTATTCTTGTCGCCTCTGTGAGTGCATATATGTATTTAATGTACTGTCTTGTTATTCTAAAAGCGTACGTCTGCTTTTGAGGTTATCCTAGGGATCGTTTGGACTATGGCAACCACCAGAAGACGTGACCGTAACGGGAGAAAAGTCCAATAACGACTGTACCGTTTTTATAATATCAAATTATATTTCACTCATAATGAATTAATTGATGTTTTATTTATAAGGACGTTTTTAACTTGAACTATATTATATATTCTAGACTATTAATGGGTTAATTTTTATAAAGAAATGAATAGGATATTATATATATACACATATACATACATATATATATCGTCAATAAATAGTTATCTTTTCGATAGTACTCTTCGATGCCGTTTAGATGTCGTTTTGGCAACCTTATTCGGATACCTAGAGGACGACTTTCAGACGGCAGGGGTATCCTGGCATTTTCGTGCCTTTAAGAGGATATCTTTCGGATATATCGATTTGTAATACAAAACGGCGTCTTTTTGGACAACCAAAAAGTTATCCGTATCCATTTCGCATATCTTTCGGATGCCATATGGATAACATTTTGCTACGTGGGTTCCTGCCGTTTTGGAACATCCAACGCCACTTTGCAAATATTGCGAAATGACCAATGTTTCTAGGTTTTTTGGTTCAATACATGCCCAAACAAACCCTGTAAAACTTTAAATCGATCGGTTGAACCTTTTTTTTACCCGAACCGTCTGTTTTATCAAAAATTGAAGGGGCACTTTCATTGCGCCTCAAACATCAGGTAATGAAGATTGAGACGAAAAAATAAATTGTGGTTTCTCTTATAATTTCGCAAAAAATTTGAATTTTTGTCAAAAAAAATGTCAAATGTCAAAAAAGAATCAAAGTTCTGGAAAAAATGTGAATGTTTGCCAACAAAATGTCAAATGTTAAAAAATAATCAAAATTTTGGCACCGACAGAGGTGGGCGCGCGGTCGGTGTGCGGGCTCGGCGGTCACTGAAGTTAAGCAGCATTGGAGGCTGCCAATACTTGGAGCGGTGACCGCTTGCCCGTGCACTGGTTTGCACGTCAACCTTTGAGCGGGAGGCAGTTTGTCTGAGTTTCTGATGTTTAATACAACTGAAACTCAGCCAAATATAGCCGCCTGTATCGACCCAGGTTTTCCGCAGTTTCCCTGGGCCCTCGTGCAAATGCGATACAGTAGTGCATTAGGAAAGAGTGGCTGCGGTCAACACTCTGCGGGGGAACTCTGGAAGGAAATGTAGGGAGCTCTGGAAGGATTGTGAATGTCGGAAGGAATGGAAGGAATAAAAGGAGGGGATGGTAAAAGGGGAGCCCCGTATCTCTGAGGAATGCATAATGATACTAATCAAAATTTTGGCAAAAATCGGAATTTTTGTCAAAAAATAATCAAAATTTTGTAAAAAATCAAAATTCAGATTTAAAAAAAAATGTAGACTTTTTTTGACACTTGATGCGTAGACAATGCGAAATTGTAAGAAAAACGCTTTTTTTCGTCTTAATCTTCATTACCTGATGTTTGAGGAGCAATAAAAGTGCTCCTTTCATTTTTGACAAAACTTTGACAATTCGTACTTTAAAGTATGTATTGTCGGTCTATTTCTTTCAACGTCTTTGATTTTGTAATGTGAAAATCACTTGAACGCTTTTACGTGTCTTTATTAGAGATTCGCAACCGCAATCCGCAAAGAAAGATTTGGAATAGTAAAAAATAAAGAAAATATTTAAACATTTCCTGCTCCTTTCATTTTTTTGCTGAGTGTAGTATGATGAATAGAATTATTTTTACGTTATTCGTAACGAATTATATCGATAGTACTGTCGTCACCGCTGCACCGTCACGACACTACCCGTGGACTTCCGAAAACTACCGAGAAGCCTTCTCGTGGTGTGGGGGGGATGAGCAATTTGATTGGTCGCGCTATATCGGCCACGTCATCCCCCCCAGAAAAGTTGGTTGACGCAGGCCCTGTACTTTAAAGTATGTATTGTCGGTCTATTTCTTTCAACGTCTTTGATTTTGTAATGTGAAAATCACTTGAACGCTTTTACGTGTCTTTATTAGAGATTCGCAACCGCAATCCGCAAAGAAAGGTCTGGAATAGTAAAAAATAAAGAAAAGAGAGAATTAATAAAAATCGTATTCCAACGATGCGAACTTCACTCTAGCCAAACATATAGTAACGATCGTTCTTCACAATCTCGATTTTTATGACGTACCGGATGTTTATGATTCATCACAGTCAGAGTGCGTCGTTCGTTTTGAGCCTACGTACAAGGTCAACATAACCTCGCAAATTTTCAACAGGTTTCCCATCGGTGCTTAAATGGTTTAATTCTTTTCGGAAAAAACAAAGCATCAGGTTCGGTGAAATTCACCGACGCAGTGCTTGACGCTCTTATTTTGCCCTGAATATTATTAACCTCTAAGAAATCTCCGTTGAAAAAATGCCAGCTATCGTTCTCGCACCCATACGTCGCATGTGGAAATATATGTTCATACCACGATATACATTGTAACAGACATAAAAATTTCATAGTTATAAAAGGTTTTTGGAAAATCGATAAGTTCCCCCTTCTAATGTTTTAAGGGGAGCCGAAAATAAGCGATTATTTAGATTTTTGCGTGTCGAAACTATTTATTCCATCTAATTAAAATGTTATGTATATACCATACCTGTTGATTTTCTAATCTTTTTTAATATTTAAAAATGGCGTCTGTGTGACACCTGCTTCAGAGAGGGAACTTTTGTGAAACTCGTACAACAAAGCTCAAAAACTATCTAATCGATCATTTTGAAATTTTGCACACTTCCAGATAATATATTTACCGTCCATGTGAACCTAAAGTTCCTTGAATATTATTTTGAAAAACGACGTTTTCATTAACAAGTACTATCCACAGTAAAAAAAATTCCATGAAAAATGAAACATTTTTTCAAACACGTACCATTTTTCAATTTTTTTCTTTTTTTTCGAACTTTCGAGGCTCAGATAGAGCATGTGTATCTGAGGAATCTAAAACTTCTTAGCTCTGATGTGTCACCTCAATGCATCAGACGCTGATTTGTACGCCGTGGAATAACTCAGACGGCCATCGTCTCTGAGGCAAGTGCTGTGCAGCGGCCATTTTTGAATATGAAAAATATCGGCAGATTAAAAGATGTAATAACATAAACTTTTAATTATGTAGAATAGTTTGCACACAAAAGAATCTTGAAAATTCGCTTATTTTCGGCTGTCTAAAGGGATCTCCCCTTTCAAAAACAATTATTATTCCCCTGCCCCCATATTTTTTATCGATCACGTTGACACTTCAATATCCGACTATTGATGAAGATATTCCTAAATATGTCGAATTGCCATGGAAAAGAAAGTAACGAATGATCATCGACCCAACTCTGGAATTTCTTATTATACACAATGCTGGCTCTTTCTCCGCACGATATTTTCCGCCTCAACGGTCGAGTATCATCGAAACGTCCCATTTTTCTTCCCCCATTGCCCGTCGCCACTTGTCCCCCGCGCACTTTCCAAACCGCGCGGAATATCCGACACTTCAAAAATAAAACAGGTGTGCAAACGTGTGTGATCGACGAAGGCAAAAAGGAACAGGATTTCTGCAGCTGTTCCTCTCGTATGTGTACACGGCGCGTGGAGCATCTTTTTCCTAGTTTTCTCGAGTGCGCATAATCGTCGCGCATGCAATATAACGCTTAGGCTATATCGCTGTGACTCCGCATGCCACGACAGCAGGTGGCAACGGACAGAGCGGGCGGCTACACAGCTACACATCGCTCATCCAAAAATGCCCTTTCTCGTCCCAACAAACGCATCGGACACTCGTCAATGCGACTTTTCTTCATTGTTACCGGGCCGGTAGTCGTTTTACGATCTATTTTGATTCTCACAATATAATTCGGGATACACAGGTGTGCAAACATAGATTGCAACCTTGCGCACCGCACAAACCGAACTACCAATTGCCCCCTCCCGAACTCCGCACTTTCGACCCCTGCTGGGATGGACCCAGTTTATGCCTAATGGATAAATCAGAAGTCAACCGTGTTGAACCCTTTTTCAACGCCGGAGAGCGGCGCACCAAGAGTCATCGGCTAGTTTTTCCAAATAAAAGATAATTGCGAGGGCCATGCAGCGTGTCCTTTCCATTGTCCTTATTAGTGTGGAGAAAGAGTGAGAACGATGGAGAGGGGACGGGAGGGGCAAAGAGCGGGAGAGGACGATTGGACACCTGCGTGAACGCGTTAACCAAATTTTGGGACAGTATTGGGCCCTCCAAGTTTGCTTTGTACATAAATGTACGTACGTGTACGCGTACGTACATTTGTGTGTGTGTGTGTGTGTGTGTGTGTGTGTGTGTGTGTGTGTGTGTGTGTGTGTGTGTGTGTGTGTGTGTGTGTGTGTGTGTGTGTGTGTGTGTGTGTGTGTGTGCGTGCGTGCGTGTGTGTGTGTGTGTGTGTGTGTGTGCGTGTGGGTGTGTGGGGTGTGTGCGTGCGCACGCGTGTGTGTGTGTGTGTGTGTAAATTGTAGTATAAACATATTTTTTCTGGTTCTGCTTCAGTAAATCCTACAGAGCCTGATGCTTTGTTTTCCCGAAAAAAAAACAACTTGATCATTCATGCGAAAAGTCGATGGGGAAATTAGTGAGGTTATGTTGACATTGTACGCAGCCTCAATACGAACCACGTACTCTGACGGTCATTGATCATAAACATCCAGTACGTAAAAAAATTCAGATTGTGAAGAACGCTCTTCACCATATGATACACATGGTGGGTTCAAGTTTTCATCCTTGAAATACGTTATTTTTTCGTTCTTTTTCTTCTTCATTTTTTGCTATGCCAAACCTTTTTCTGCGGATTGAGGTTGTGAATCTCTAATGAGGATACGTAAAAACGTTTAAGTGATTTTAATAGTTTAAAACGGTGAGAAAAAATTGAAGAACTCGTAGAATTGGATTTCCGTTGTATTCTGATGATGTTTCCATCGTGTTTCGTTTTCGGTTACGTTCCCATGGTCCGCGAGATAACTGCTTCATGTGTTGATGAATCTGAAAAATTCAAGAAGATTCTTCGTACTGTTCGCATAATAATCTGTCGACCCAGCAGAACTCTGCGTTATGACAAAAATACCAAGTCATTGCATTTTCAAGACAAAACAATTTCTTCCCTGTCACATTTCACGATTCATAAGTTTATCGTTGGAATAATAATTATTGTATGTAGACAGTAATAATAATAATAAACGTGTAGGGTGCGAAACTTGATGCGATATAAAAAATCTTGTTAGTATTATAAGTATGTATGCCGGGTGTCTCATTTCGATCTTACACCTGATTTATCTCGAAAAATACTGCTCCGACCAAGTATTGAGTATGATAAAACTTTTAGTTTAACCCAAACAAACACAAACAAGGATTAAGTCTCTGCGACTCGTCACTTTCGTTACCTGGAATCCCAAACAAACTCACACGTACACTTACGCTTGCATTTGTTTGATAACAGAAGCCGCATAGCTATTCCTTCGGTGGGTTTGTTTGGATTATCAAACGAACCCAAACAAACTCACACCCACGCACACACACGAGCACACTTACACTATAAGTATGTTAAAGACTACAGGTACCTCCTCGTGGTACATTCTGAGATCGCTAAAATGGTAACAAATGTTATTCTAACCTAAAAATTGTGAACGCTATCAAAAAACTTTTTTGGTGAAAAAACATATGATCCCGTAAAAAAATATGTCTGCCGTCTTAACGTCGCCATTTTGAATTTTGGAACAAAAAAGATTTTTTGAAAGGCCCCCTTTGAACCCTTAAAGTTTTAGTATACTCAATATTTGATCGGAGCAGTACTTTTTCAGATACGTCAGGTGTAAGATTAAAATGGGGACCCGGTATCATAATAATAACAATTTTTTCTGTAAAGTTTTGCGCCTCAAATGTCTATTATTATTTCTCTTATTATATATATATAAGTTGGCTTTAAAAAAAAGGAGGAAAATGTAATTTTTAAAGCCCGGGGAAGAAGAAATAGTGAATAAGCACTCTGTGTATGTGTATGCATATTTTCACGAGAAATAACAGATCCGTGCGGCGAAAATATGAACGAAAAATATTGACCTGCAGAGGCTTTCGGTTTTATTGTATCGACTGTGTACACATCTGAATTTACAACACTGCGCGACCCTACAGTGTCCGGGGAGGAACTTTTATTATTACGAGCAAACGCACGGTATTTGGCCGCGATGCGTGACGAGAACCTTTCATTATATATATATACACCAAGGACAGTGGAAGTCGCTCGCTAGAACCGAGCGCGCGGTCAATTTCCAAACGCAAAACAATAACAGTTGACTTGGTTTGCCCTCGGCACGGCGCAAGAAAGGAGAACTAGGGAGAATAAAACATTTTATGGAGGCGTCCAGAAAATTCGCGAACGGTCATTGCGGGTTAAGTTGCTTCGTTGCATCTTGAGCACGTTTTTTTTCCCTCTTTAAGAATGGATCTTTTCGGAATTCAAGTGAAATACGGTTCATCACCCGTCATTTGACCTTCATCACCTGGACACGACGACCCATAGTCTTTTTTAGTGCCCTGCTGCTGTTTTAGGGCAACGCGAGCAGCAGCGAAGAGGAAAGTCCTCAATGATGTGTCATTCGTATCCTTTTTTTACGAGTCTGCGTAAGCCTGGGGCCCAACAAACAGATCGATTGTCAATATTTTGGTGTGACGAGAGTGTTGGGATGACGAGGTCGGGATTTCACACACAATTGAAGCATAGTCTGCCGAGTTTGCGTTTTTCGTTCATTGGGAAATATTAATGAACAATGACCCGTGTAGGAATTCATTCGGCATAAACGACTTTGACCCTAGCCGCTGTCTAGATTGACCTAGATAGCATAACTCGCGAGGCGCTAGGTTGTGGCTGGCAAGTTTTTGCTTGCTAGTTTTGGGTACCTCGCCGCTAGATGACGGTAAAGTAGTTTTCCTCGTATGTTTTCTCGCAGTGTTACTTACTTAGCCGCTAGATGGAGAAAACAGATTTTCTCTCGATACATCGAGTCGCCGGTCTGAGTGCATGGCACGGTGGATTATAACCTTTTTTCTTCGTGTGACAGTTTAATCAGACGGAGAAAAATTATTCCTCAAGTAATAATTATTAAAAATTATGGACGAAAAGCGGGAGAAAAAATTCAGTCGAGATAGAGTCCGTAAATACCGAGCTCTAAAAGCCGATATAAACGATGCGATCGCAAAACGTTTGCAAAATTAAGAACGCAATGGTAAGTGCAATGTTTGATAAAAATTAACATTCATTTGCAAAAAAAAAATAATAATCCAACTAGTTTTAGAAAGATACAAACATATATTGGTTTTATAAAATTTGCTAACAATAATTAAGATGATTTTTTTTATGCGTTACCTTTTCTCGATGTGCCGAGTAATTTAACTTGAATAATACCATAAATTATAATTATATGTAGTCAATAATTATTGACTAAAATTAATTTTTCATTTTCGAAACCTAAAAAAACTTTTCATTGAAAAAAAAATTAAGCGGAAGCCTTCGAGATACAATATGGCGCGATCACGCACCGTAAAAAAAGCGCTCAACGATTAAAAAGGTATAATCTATAAAAAAAGTAATCAACAATACAATAAACAATGAAGTAATAATCAGTACGACAATAACAAAAAAATACAAACGCGATCGCGCACCATTAAAAAAGCGATAAATAATTGACAAAAAAAATTACTTCAAATGTGATATTATTAATTATAATAATTTCTAACCTATTTATCTTACTTCTTACGTGTATTAATACTCGATATTTATAATATTTAATAAAATTTGTTATTTTTCCAAAGTGATCAGATTTATTTTAATTTTCTATTCAACCCTAACCAGCGTCGTGCCTATCCAGCGTCGAATTATAAAATAGCTTTCCTTCCAGCTAGCGTCTATCTAAGAGCTATCTAGCATCGAGCTAGAGCATCTGGCTAGGCGTTAGATTTCCAAGTGTTACATACAAAGCTAGCGGCGGGCTAGTTTCACTGCCAGCCGCTAGCAAGTAATGGGAAAAAATAGACCGCGGCTAGCTCTACGCGGGACCAATTTCTACACGGGGAGGGTGTAGTTCCGAAAAGCGGAAACCGAATTTCGATCTGGTTACAGTTTTTGAGATATCGACTTTTGAAAGCAATTTTTTCACCGCTCTCCCTATGGCTGACAGGCTCAGCCCCGGCTATATGCCTATATACAGACCAGACAAAAAAAACGTACGCACCGTTCAATTTCCATTTATGTGCTATTCTCATTCCAAATATCATCAATAAACCAGACCTTGAGCTCATTGTTCGCGAGCGAAAGTTCATTGTTTAGCCTTTACGCTGCCGTTGAAACAATGTCACAAATATTCGATACCAGTAAGAGAACGATTTCAGCGCGAAGAGTGCCTGTTATATGCTGGACAGAAAAAAGTACGCACCCAAGGTTTATATATTCTCATCAGTGACGACAAAGCGATTTTCTCCCCACGAAGCTTAGGAAGGCAAACGGAATGTAAACATATAGATTTTCCGATTTTTCGGCCAGTTATCGATTTACTGTGCTCGAGTGCGGTAGCAACAAATCCGCGATGCCGAAAATAGCAATTCAAGTGCGAGAACTGGTAATTAAAGACTAAAAAAAGGTATTTCTAAAAGAGAAATTGGTCGATAATATGACATAAGTGAAGGTGCAGTGAGAAAAATATTCGAGAAGTTCGAGGAGTTCGGTATAGTCGGTGATAAAAATGGACAAGGTAGAACAAGAAAAACAACTGCATTGGACGATCGCAGAATCATCAGGGAGGTAAAGAAAAATCCGACGATCACTAGCCGTGTAATTCTCGAAAATCCACGCCTGAACATTTCCGACCGAACAGTCCGTTGGAGACTTCGAGGAGCAAGCTTAAAAAATAGTTTTGCACAACGTCGCCCTCTGATTCGCAATGCAAATGAAATCAAGTGCCTCAAGTTTGCAAAAAAATACGTGAATAAGCCGATCTCGTTTTGAAAAAAGGTGGTGTGAAGTGATGAGAGCAAGTTTTACTTATTTGGGCATAAACGACGATCACGCGTTTGGATTAATTAAGCCGGGAGAACAGCTTCTTGAAAAAAATATTCATAAGACCGTCAAACACGGAGGGGAAAGTGTTTTAGGGTGGGAGTGTTTTGCGTGGTCAGGAGTGGGAAATTTGGTTCCAATCAACGGTATTATAACCGCCGATGTTTACATTGATATCATAAACGAAAATCTGGAGGACTCACTGCTAAAGATCGGTCTGCAGGATGAATTCATTTTTCAACAAGACAACGTTCCTAAACATACGGCTCGAAAAACATCGGCCTTTTCCCGTTCTTCGCAGACCGAACTTTTGGATTGGCCAGCGCAATCGACAGATTTAAATCCTATTAAAAATCTGGGGTCTATTTTTGACCAAAATGTTAATAAGGGCGACGTAACAAACAAAGAAAAGCTTTTCGATGCTTTGCGGGAGCCTGGAATAATATTGACGAACAGCAAATTCACAATATTGCCGAAAGTATGCATCGGCGTTTACAGGGTGTTATCGAAGCAAAAGGTGGTCACACAAAATATTAGATGCGCGATGCGACGACATATTTTCTATCTTTCTTTGGGTGCGTACTTTTTTTGTCCAGCCTAAAATTGGCACCCTATGCGTTGAAATTGTTTTCGTTCAGCTTTCGAATATTTTTTATGATGTTTCAGTGAACATGTAAACATGAACTTATAAAGTATCGTTGAAACAGCTGTGGAAGTACTCTATTAAATATTTTCGTAAGTATAATCGCACCAATATTGAATTGTGAACGGTGGGTACTTTTTCTTGTCCGGTACTGTATATATCGCGCTCTCCGCTTTGTGTGGATCTTCGTCGAGTTAGGCCGATAGAAGCGTTCCCTCCATCCCTGCCGCGGTCGGTTACCAAACATTATAAGGAGGTACTATGCAGAATTCAAAATGAAGATTGTAACCATACAAAATGCAAAAAAAAATCAGAAACTCGAAAAACAAAAAACCCCCAAAAAGATTTACGTTATTCCTATCACGAGACCGAATATTTAACAATTAATTCGTTTGGTCTATAATCAAGTAAAAATACATCCCAGTATACTGGTAAATTTTGAAGCCACGTTACCGAACTTTTAACGCAAAATTACGACTCTAAAAATCGTCTCACTTATTCGGCGTTTAATGGAGACGACACGCTGGCCACATTTCTATCTAATAATTTATACGCTAAATAATTTCTAGATGCCTAGAGCAGGGGGTCACCGAATATTCAAAGAAAATATTAACAAATAAAACTTCGAAAAATGTGACTAGCAGAAGAATTTTCGTAGCCGCAACTTTTCAGAGAAAATGTAAAAATGTCTAAATGTACTAGATATTCGCTACTTTTTTTATTTCACTTTATCGTCGGGTATAATAATTGAGTATGGCTTATTTTTATTAAGCCATTGTAATTTATCAATGATTCAGAAGGGCCCTCTTTATGCCCCGACAAAATAAGGTCCTCCGCGAAAGAAATACCTTACAGCTAATAAATGAACCTTAGAAATGTATTACATCTCTAAAAAATGACAGGAAAAACAAAAAACGGATCTACGATGCTCCGTGTCCATCTCAATATAGCGTGCAATATTCCGCGGCGCCAACACCAGTGTTCCACGCATCATTCTTAACAGTCATATGGAAGAAGGCGGTCAAAAAAATCGAAAATGCGTGTTAGGTATCATTGGAATCAGTACGAAATTTCCCATCGTTCTGCATAGTAAAACGCATTTTCGATTTTTTTGTAGATGCCACCAGTGCCGTAACTAGCCTTTTATGCGCCCGGTGCGAGCTTCTATAACTGCGCCCTAGAAAATTTTATAGTCTTACCCGGTTCTGACACTAAAATGGAACGTCTATAAAAATAAATCTATCATTAAAAAACTAATTCTTTGTATACTTAATTATAAGTACTTGGTAGAATTTGAATAAGGAAGTAGGTATATATAAATTAAGTTTGTGAATTACGTGAAAAAACGTTTATTCAAAAATATTCCTCAATATTCACAATTATGCAATACACAAATGACAACAAATATCATCGGTACAGATAATAGATTCAAGGCAACTTACCTAAAGATTTACATTACGCGCTTTTTTCATTGCGAAATCCTTGATTATATTTTCATACGACAGGCGCCGTGCTATGTCGCGTTCAATCGACAAAACCGCTAGGCCAGGCAATCGTTCTTGGCCCATTGTCGAGCGCAGGTACGTCTTTATTAATTTAAGCTTGCTGAATGATCTTTCACAAGAAGCTACACTCACAGGCATTGTTAAAAAAATCTTTATAGCGATTGCTACATTGGCAAACATTTCCTTTAAGTTTAATTCTACTATAGCTTTAAGAAGACCCAGACTTGACTGACGTTCAAATTTATCAAATAATGGAGTGGCTTCAATTTGTATCTTCAAAGTTTCTAATTCGGCCCAAAATTCAGTAGCATTTATATCTGCAGAATATTTGACACTCAAATCAGCGGCATGTTTTTTTAGTTCTTCAACTGGATAATTAGTATTGTGTTCTATCGTCAAAAAATTAAAAAGGTGCTGAATATTGTGTAGTTTTTCGAATCGCCACGTGAATTCAGAAATTATTTTATCAATTGCTTCATTTATATGAATTTTAAAGCTTTGTTGTGGGGTAATATCGTAACCAGCATCTGAACTTTCTCTTAAGTCGTGTCTTTTTACTCGCTTTTCAGGAAAATCGTATTCAATATCACATTCGGCAAAAACTATTTTTGCCTTTTCGAAAACATTATCTACAGTATCGCGAATACTGTGAATCTACCTTGTTAATCCCTTGATCAATTCAGAGGCTTTGTCGATAGATATGGTTTTCAACTGTAAAGCTACATTCACCCTATCAACAGCCTCTAAATCGTAATACGAAATTTTCAGAGTACATATAAATTTGTAGTTTATTAGATCCATAATGCCTTTAGCTGCAGCTATTGTTTCAGCATTGTAATCGTTGGTAGTTAAAATCTTTAGATTACACTCATATGACTCAATAAATAATAAGTAGGTACTGTTTGCGGTCCTGGTCTGGTCATTTCTGCGCCCCTCCAGGGTCTGCGCCCTGTGCCTGGGCACCGCTGGCACCGCCCTAGTTACGGCACTGGATGCCACCTTCTTCCATATGACGGCGGTATAGATATCGTAGGAGCGCGGTACAAAAATAACTTTCAAAAATCGATACCTCGAAAACTATGGCGTGTCGCCATAAATCTTTTTAGGGGATGTTTTAAAATATTAAAAGGTAGGCGTATGCCACATTTTAAATAGAAATTCAGTTTCCGATTATCGAAACTTTATATATATATATAACTTTATTATGCATATATATTCATATAGTAAAGCATGTCCCTGAGCCAATATTACAGTACGTACGGTACCCGGATCGGTGACACCTACGATTTTTCAATTCCCCAATTGCTCGACACGGCAAATTTACCCTTCAACTTTTATACGAGGCTGAACGAGAATTTTGACTTCTATATATCTACACACACACACGCGCGCGTGCTATATTTATAAAAACAAGTGAAGGCTCGTCCTGTTCCGTCTATTACAGTGAGAATTGTGGAGAATTCTCTCGTCCTACCCTCGCATAAAACTAAAAGGGTAAATTTGCCGTGTAGAGCAATTGTGCAAGTGCACTTTCGTACCTGTCACCGATCTGGGTACCGGACGTACCGTTGTAATGTATATGTGTGTGTATATATATATATATATATATAAGTGTAATGTTTAAAATGTTACGTCACTTAAGGGGTAACATCATAGTAGAATATACAAAAATTGATTTTTTTTAAATTGGCTTTAAAACGCTTTGAACCATTTAGAATGAGGGGGGAAAAATTTGGTACTGGTAAAAAAAGGCCCGCAGGCCCGTGTGGGTCTGCGGTGGCAGTGGCTGGCCCGTGTGCGAGGCGCCGAACCTTTATCTCGGAATACAATTTTTCAAAACGGCACGCAGCATAATTCCAACAATGTTCATTCTATTCACTCCAAATGTTGATCACATCTTTAAAATAACATTGCGAAGAGTAATACGTACGGGATTTTCCATGAGGCAATTATAACATTATTTATTGAAAAATAATCGTCCTTTTTTTCTGTCGAATATCGAGTTTTTATTTTAAATGCTTGCCAAATGCACAAAAATTAATATTTTCAAAATCCCCTACGTATGTCTGTAGTCATACTCATGTAAATTAATAGAAATTTCTTCATTTTATTCCACATTCAAATTTGCGTCAGTTAGACTGCGTGCCACAAAGCGTCTCGAATTCAACATGCCTTGCGAGAATAGCTCCAGCGTCCCCATTTTGTATAATTTTTTTGCTACACTTAAAGATATGACTAACAACATCCTTGAATATTATTATCGTCTCACTTGACCTTCCGCCAAAAAAAAAATCGTGCAAAATCATTTAATTTTAAACATTTACAGGGGTGTTATCCCTTATTCAATCAATCACTTAACTTACCTTTAACGCGTTACCCCCGCTTGTAGCGCAAAAAAAGGCCTTTTTCATGAATTTTTTTAAAGTAAACTACAAAACTTTTTTAATCGATCAATATACCATCTTAAAGAACACATCTTGAAGAACTTTCAGTAATTTTTTTATTGAAAAATATTGCATTGTTTAGTGGCAAATGGCCGTCAATGAAATAATGTTTTTATATACACGGTTTGCGGTGACCAACATTGCGGCGAAGTGGATCATCTGAAAAAAAAATGCGGATGGATTTAGTCAAATATAAGTATAAACTAGTCTTTAATCGAAGGATTTTAAAAAATATTCATTTTTCACAAAATGGCGGACAGTCAAAGTTAATGGTTCGATTTTAACGAAAAAAAACGGCCGTTTTTTGGCTATAAAACGGCCATTTTTTTCGAAAAAAAAAAATCGATCGATTAAAGACTACATTTTTATGTATTAAATAAGCCTGCAAAATTTCAAAAAGATCGGTTCATTAGTGTTCGAGTAATCTTGGTCACCGACTTTAGAAATGCCATTTTGAGAAAAACGCGTTTAAAGTTTCAATTTCAGTTCTTCAATTCACGGATTCTTCTCTTTCAACGCTCATATCTCAGTCAATTTTGTTCGGATCGACTTGAAATTTTCAGGACATATTCTCAGATACTTATACTTCCAAAAAATGCAATAAAAAAATCGATTTTGTCAAAATCGCAAGTAGGGGTAACCCCTTAACGTAATCAATAAATGACTCAACTCAACTTAAACTTCATATCTTAACGTTAACTTTATAAATAAATTACTCAACTTAACTTTAACTTAATACACAAATAACTCATCCTAACTTTAACTTAACGAATAAATAATTTAACCTAACTTCGTATCTTTCATTTATTTCAAAGCGTCTTCATTTGCCATAAATTTAACTATTTGCCTCTTCACATAAATTTCCTCGTGTATTTTTCATCACGGGTGAGTCACGCTTAAACTTTCTTCCGAGGACTCGGACGATGCAGACGCCGCGATTCTACCAATAATAATGATAACAATCTCATGTTTGTTCTGGCCCATCTGCTCTGGGCAAACATCAACAACAAAAAAGTGCTTGCACGTGCGGTTTCCTCGTTCCAGCGAATACTTCGAGTAGGGAGTCAGCGATACGATCTCACGCGATACGGGGGAACGTATACTTATGCTTCATAACGTGAAATTAATTCACACAAAAGATTTATTGATAGCCCGCGGATTTGTGGGATTTTTTAAATCGGGTTTTAAGCCTGGGTCGACCGTTTAACGATTAATGTTAGAGAGTGGTGGTTTTTTAAGAGTCGTTTGGTCCTGTAGAAGTAGCATTATTTCGATTTTTTGGCTTCAATGGATGGTTTTTCTAACCTAATTTTCGAGAAATTGAACGAGCAGTTAGAGTACGGAAGTTGGTGTTGGGTTGTACCCAAACAAACCCAAACAAACTCCATAGGGGAAGCGGTAGAAAAAGCGTCCGCGAAAATGTAATAAGTTCAGGTACAAAATTTCACCACTAGGGTCGCTCCGTTCACAAGTGACCGAACGATTTAGTAATAGCGAGACCATGAAGGGAAAACGGTAACACCTCGATGAACGTTAAAAGAGCAAAAATTTCCAAAAAAGCACTCAAAAACAAATTTATCGATAAGAATAATCGCAAAAACGCGTTTCGTAAGGTAATTGCTATACCGGGAACAGGAGCAGGAGAATGAAAAGTATTTGAAAAACAGAGAAAATAATTCACTGATGTAAACAATTGGCATTGACATTGTTGCTTTTTAAATTATACATTATTTTGTGTTATAAATATGCCGATGACGGAAGACACTGGAAAAGTATTACAAATTTACATTATACATACATGGTTCGAAAGATCGCTAAAGACGTATTAATAAATGTTTATTTTTCTATACTCCTTAACCTTTACATTATACCCGCGCTTACATTTTATGTTTTCGATCAACATCGAAAAGAAAGTAAGGTTATGTTCCCGCCTCTCGAGCGGAACACTTATTTCTTACAATTTTGCACACACTCCGCGGAGTCTGGACTCCCGTGCTCTAACCTCCATAAACCAGACATTTAAGTTTTTTTCGCCTATGATACACTTTGATAACCAAAGTACCAAATTACAAGAAATTTTTCAAAAGACCGCTGAATGCGCAAGCAATTTCCAAATAGTTGTCCAGAAGTTGTCTCAATGGGCACCAAATGATGACTTAGGAGTTTGCATCGTTAAAATGCAACCCTCGCTTTTTTTCATTTTTTTAAAGGGCCAGGAACGACCCGAAAGTCCGGGATATAAAAAAAAAACTATTTTTGAAGTAATACGTAAGATGATTGAACAATCGTTTGGACATTTATTTGTATGTATATTTATTTGTATGTATTATTAAAAGTTGTGTACCGAATATCGGAAAAATATTAATAATTAAAGAAGTTATGAACAATCACGTGAGGACGTTTGAAAGTGAGGGCCTCAACGGTGTAATTGATTTTGGCCACCCGGTTGATCTAAAGCAAAAAAACGATTTTTTTTTCCTCAAGATAGATAATTTTCTTAGACTTGACCGAACTTTTTTTTGTTAGTGTTTCAATTATTTAATAAATATTAAATTTATTTTTCGTGTATACATGACATAATTATTGTTAATAGCTAATGAGAAAAATTGTCAAGTAGAAAAACGTCGGTCGAGACTAAACCACTATAACACCGAATAAGTGTAATAGCCAAATTTGAAGTCAATACGTTCATTAGGTGTCGAGAAGTCAAGTACACCGTTTAAAAAACATAGTTTCGAGAAAAACGCGTTTAAAGTTTTACTAGCAATTTTATCGTTCCAGTCGTAAGTTTATCTTCAACCTGCGATTCCTGCACCATATGTGAGACTTCCTTCTCTAATTGGAGTTGCCTGAAGCAACGAACGAGCGTTGGTCATTTTCACAGTAACCTAACCCGTTAATTCCGTCATTTTTCTCATTATCCAAAAGTTGTTTTCTAAATTACATTCGTAGTTCTCTAATAAGAATACGTAAAAACGTTCAAGTGCTTCTCGTAGTCTTATCGGCCAAAAAAACTTTGGAGAAATAAAAAAGAATTGACTTCAAGAATCATACACATTGGGGGCGCTGTCCCGTACAGTTCTTTAACCTAACATTGTCACCTCGACACATAGGGGGAGTGCAGAGCGCGTTCGAAGAATCATTCAACGCCCAACGATATTCCTGCAAATGGCCCGCACAAAAAATAGATTGTATAATATAAATATGCATTTTCTTCGCTTACGTGCGAAGCATACATTCCCCATTATGCGGCGAGCGCACGTGCTCCGTTACGAGCAACACATATCAATGCTTCGCGATGACGCGAATCATCAAATAGAAATGCGTCATTGGCGGGGGGCGATCAGGTTAACGACAAATAACGTCCAACGATTTGGGGTCTTCGGTATACTCGAAGAAACGGCGTTGTCCCGTTTTCCCGAGTATACACATAACCTCAAACAGCCAAATTGTTGTATAACCTTAAATTTTGTGCATTTTTTAATTAGTTTCATCTTACCACGCTGTATATGTACATATACAGGGTGTCCTGTTATGAATCACTAATCCTGCAACTGTCGATTGGCCAGATCATGTTCTACTATGTGCTGGAATTTCGGGTTACTAAAAAACTCACGTTTTTCGCGATTTTGGACTTTATGTTCTTTTTTTGAGAAAAAAAACATCTGCTTTTGGTTTTTCGCGTGTCATTTCTGCAAATGATATGAATCGACCATAACTAAGCTACTTTTCAAAGTAATTTGCACGATTTACGTTGTACATTTTTTTGACACCGCAAGCTATCAAAGCCAGATTTTCGAATTCGTTTGTATCAAAATTCTGCATAAGATCTTTTTTCACAAAGTTTCCATAACCTTTAAGGTTAAAAACAAGACTTTCCTAGATAAAACAAATAACTAAGAGTATTTTTTTAAACTGGGTAAAAAAAGTTATCATTTGCAGAAATGGTGTGCGAAAAATCAAAAGCAGATTATTTTTACTTCGAAAACGGTGGGTCTTTTACTAAACTGAAATGCCAGCTTATAGTAGGGCATGATTTGATCTATCGACAGTTACAGGCTTATCCATTCGTGACAGGACACTCGGTATACAGGGTGATTCACTAGAAGTGGCTCGATAACACCTATCAATATTTATAAATAAATAAATAAATATTTATAATAATAAATTAAAAAAGGAGGTTCCCTCCAAAGTAGTCGAGGTGACCTTAAAAGTAGGTTGACAGCTTCACTTGGAAAGAAAAAACTAAGGCTACCAAAAAATCGACATTGACAGACCATCTAAATTTTGTTTATGAAATTTTCGTCTGAAATCGACATTGATAGGTGTTTTTGAGTGAGTAACTTCTGGTGATTTGCCCTGCATGTGCATACATATAACGGGTGAATCGCGAGAAACATGACACCTGAAAATCTCTGTTGGATTTGAGAAGACGAAGTATTCACATATCGGAATTTGAATGATTTGGAATGGCGCACACGGCTATCGTATTTTTTTTATTATTTTGGCGGTTTTTTCAAGGTCATCAAAGTTTTTTTTAAAAATAGTATGGCATTTTTTCCCCTTGCACATTGTAACCGGCATACAAACGAATTTAACCATGTACCAAAATATGACCTTCAAATGACCTTCGACCCAGAAATATAGACTAAATAATAATTCAACGATATTGAGGTGAACAGAAACTGATGAAAAATTGTTACGATTAGGAAATCGATCTTCGTACAGCCGTACTGTTTCTCTTAAACAGTGTCGACTCTCTCCATTAATAAAAATCATGTCGATCTTTTATCCTACGAGTAACGCATTGTGAAAGGTGCATCGATAAACTGATTGATTGGAAATTTCAGACATTTTTAGAAATTTTAGAAATTTTTAGAAATTTTTAGAAATTTTACAAATTTTTAGAAATTTTAGAAATTTTTAGAATTTTTAGAAATTTTAGAAGTGTTAGAAATCTGATGGCAAGTATCTGATGGCAATAAGTAGCTGATAAACAGGATTATGCACATGACAATAGGTGAAGGTATTTCGTAGATCGTATTTCATAACCGAAACTGTTACTCTGTTGGGTTATTCTGATACATTTGAATGTAACCCACCTCACAGAAATCAATTAGCGTAAAAAAAATAGAGAAAAAACTTTTACACGTTGAATTATTATTTATTCAATATTTCTGGGTTGAAGGTCATGCAAAGGTCATATTATGTTACATGTTTGAATTCATTTGGATGCCGACTGCAACGTGTCCGGGAAAAAATATGCCATTCCATTAAAAAAAACTTGCATGACCTTAAAAAAACGGGAAACATTAAAAAAAAATTAATATAGCCATGTGCGACCTTCCAAACCATTGAAATTCCGATATGTACCTACATACTTCGTATTTTCAAAACCAACAGAGATATTCAGGTATTCTGTTTCTCGTGACTCACCCTGTATATATATTTTGTACGATAAAAGGAAAAAACACTCATTACGAATTATCCATTGGTACATATACAGGATGTCCAATTTTTTTAAACCGTAGAATAATTCGAAAAAATGACGTATCAAAAAGAAAAATTCCGGACAAAAGCTTTATGGTCCGGAGGAGAACACTTGATAGTAATATAAATGATTTTCTCGGTCGCGGCGTTTACCACACATCGCAATATCTTTCAATTTTTCCAATGGAAACGCGTGGTTTAATTTCACTAAAAAGAACTGATTTCCCGACTAATCCGAAATCCAACGAAAAAAAACTCTCCAGCTTGCTGGACAAGGAAGTTATGGCAGTTTGAAGATTTGCGAGATATCGTGCGCTTCGGCCGTATTCACGGCGTATTCGAGACTCCGCACGCACTCTTTCGGCACCTCCGTCAAACCGTAACAACGTTCGTAGGAAACCTTTTTTACGACCTCATTCTTTCGAATTATTCGAAAGCTTTTACAAAACGGGATATACATTCGTACCGGGCGTCCCGCTAAAACAAATGTACCAAAATAATTCGTAAGATTGAGTCGTAGAAAAAGAAATTCGCACAAAAGTTTGATTGCCTATATAAATAAAGGGTGTCGTAAAATAACCTGACATTTTAAATTGCGCGCCATGGTTTTTGTGGCGAGCATAGAGTACTAATCCTTGACAACTGGCATGAGGAAGTATTGAGGCTTAGTAAGGAGAATTACACGATCGAGCAACGCATAGAAATATTTATTTGCTGCATTGTCACTGCACAGTTATTGCAGACGAAGTTTCATTGTTATCTCATGCCGGGGCGATGTGAATTGGCCACCAAGATCGTGCGATTTGACGCTATTGAACTTCCGTCTTTGGGGTTTTCTGAAAGAAAACGTGTACGCCAATGGTCCATAGACCATTCCAGGGCTCAAGGATACAATTGGACGAACCATCATTGAAATTAGTCCGCAATTATGCCACAAAGTTATTGAAAATTTCGTCAAAAGAGTGAATGTTTGCAATGAACGTGGCGGCCATTTATCAGACATCGTGTTCCGCACATAACCTCAATGTTTGTACCTTATATGAAAGTGAATTATTCGTACTTTTCAAATAAATAATATGTTTTGTTAATCAATAAAAATGTCAGGTCATTTTAAAACACCTTTTATATATACGTGTGTATGATCCTTTCCGTTAGAACTGTATGAATTTTCCGTTAGAACGGCAATTCCCTTGTCGCTATCAAATGCGAAACGCGATTTAATTTACGCTGAGGCTAGTCCGGTTATCGGCCGAATAAGCGTATGTTATTTGTCCGGATAGCGGCTAATTTCACGCCGTTCATGCTCCACAACGCCCCAAACACACAAACCCAAACCTGAACAAAACCATCCAACCCAAAAAAATCCAAACAAAACCAACCAACCCAAAAAATCCCAAACCCAAACAAAAACCAACCAACCCAAATCAAATAAACGCAAACAAACCAACCCAAACACAAGCTCAAATAAACAAAACCCACACAAAACCAACCAACCCAAACTAAACAAACCCAAACACAACTAACCAACCCAAACCAAGCAAGCCCCCGACACAACCAACCAACCCAAACCCAAACAAACCTAAACAAAATTATAAAAAATTTGGTCGGATGTCTACGTGTAAATTATTATTCCGGACAATTTGTTTAACAATTTAACACATTCTATCCGGACAATTATATATATGCTATTAGTACGGATACTAGCTTACACGAATCACAATAATATGTACGCTACTGGAAATACGACGTGAACTGAGCCGCTATCCGGACGAATAACATGCGCTTATTCGTACGATAACCGGACGGGGAAACACCCCGTTTAATTTATTTCAATAAATTCTCACGAGGATTTTTTTCTACACGCGAGTCTTCCAGTCTCTACTACCCTACATGTGTCACGTATTATTCCATGATTCTTGCTTCCGGTTTTTATCCTCGTGGCGTCCTCTCCAGCGTATATATTCGCGCACGTATGCGTGTACGGGAAAGCGGCAGGGGCAGGGGGCGGGGTACAAGCCCCGTAAAGTGACTCACTTGCGAATAATGCTAAGCTGATACGATCGCGCGGATACTTATTCGCAAGGATTTTAACGAACGCGAACAAGCAGTTCTGCGTACAAAAAAGACATTGCCCTCGCGCGAGTGAAGGGGATCTCGTAATTATACCATGACTCGCCTTATTGCACGAGGGCACGGAAATTGTGGACAGGATGAAGGGGGTTTTATACTTTTACGGTCGTATTCTCGCGCGAATCTTTCGAACTGGAAATAATTAATTGAGGGGTCTGCTTGAGCTTGGAATTTAGAAAATACGACTTTTTATTGCATAGCTTTATAGCCTCGGGTCGTAACTTCGATTCGCGACAAAGATTTTATAAGAAATGACTGAGTTTCGACGATTTTTGTGAAGGATTGGATCGCCCCCGTTGCGAATTACCCTTTTGCTTTTGCGTTTGTCTGGAAACTGTTTTACGAAACGGAGCATTGTCGTAAGCACGAGGGCGCACGGGTGGGCACGCGCCTCCGAAAATCCCAGTGCCCCTCGCTGAAAAAATCGATCCAGCAAGCATAAAGAAGTAATTGAATACAGAGGGTCTGAAAATGACCGGACGTTTTAGTTTATTAATAAAAAGTTTTATTCATTTGAAAAGTACGAATATTTTAATGTTAATATAGAGTACAAACATGGAGGGGGTAAGGGTCCGCCCCACCCCGATCGAGCTGAAATTTTGCACAAACCTTCCTTTCAATATTTTAAGACAATACCTAAACGAATTTTTGGCGTCGCGCAATAGTTTTTGGATTTGGGTTTGTTTGGGTATTTTTGTTTGGACAAAACGGAGAGTGCGATAACATATATAGGTATGAACGGAGACGTAGCAGATATGTATAATATATATAGTCGGCGCGCGTTTAAAAGAAACTTAATTATTCGATGTCTCTAAAACTATTGCCAAAAATTGGTAAAAAAATGTAAAAATTCAATATTTCCAAAAATATTGCAAATTCCCGAAAATCCCTTCAGGGGTTGTCTTGAAATATTAAAAGGAAGGTTTGTGCAAAATTTCAGCTCGATCGGTGGACGGGAGGGGGGGGGGAGGTCGGAACCTTATTCAATGGAGGTTATGTGTGGATCACAATATCCGATAAATGGCCGCTTTGCCCCTGATTGCAAACGTTCGCTCTTTTGAAGAAATTTTCAATGGCATTTGGGCATAATTGCGGACTAATTTCATTAATGGTGCGTCCGATAGCTTTCTTGAGCTCCGGAATGGTCTGTCGATCATTTGCATACACTTTTCCTTATTTCAAATCATTATTTGAGATGAGTCGTCGATTTTTTAACAGTTATTTTCGAACTATTAATGGGGCTATGTTTGATTTAACTGAAGATTTTAAAATTATTACCAAATATCCATTTTCATAAGTGTACGATTGTTATCTCAAAGAATTATTGGGCCAACATCGTAAATACAGATTCATTATTAGCTAATAAATGCTTATTTATGTTAATTTAAGAATTTGACTGGATCACCACTCTCGCTTTTGCGCCGAGTAACAAGATGGACGAACTGGCAAAGTTTCCAACACAAGAAAAAACAAAAAAATACGTTCAGTTATTTCGGAGTAATTTCATAAAAAGTAAAAAATATGAGTTATTATCGATGTCGTCTTTTGAAAGTCGTCTCAGTTATTTAATTTAATTTAATTTAAATTGAAAAAAAACATGTCTAATTGTTTAGACTATACTGAGATTTACGACTTTTTTGAAATTTTTTCGACACCAAACACAAGAGATTGAAAAATCGTTTAATGTATGTAACTTTACATGCGGTTAGATGGGCAAGACGTTCACGCTACGGGTGATGCATTTTTTTGGCTATGCAACACGAAGATAAACCATTTCTAACAACGGGTTAACGCAAACTAAACTTTTCTAAAGATTTTGAAGAATATGCCCATCCCGCCAATCGTGAACCATCTATATTCAATGTTAAACCATTCAGGTTTGATAAAAGATTACGATATTTGGCTGGCGAATGAAGAGCGTTGCTGCCAACCTCAATGACCGCGAAGTGCCGGATTTCGAACCCAAACAAACAACATTCGCTGACGCAGTCTTTTCATAATAATCGTCGATAATGTTATACTTATTCAAGTTCGTAGAAACACAAAAGTTTTTCTTATTTACGTAATTAGAATATAAAAACGCGTGCCCCAAGTTTACGCAACTCCTTAAAATGTTTGTCTACGAAGAGGAACTGCAATGTCGGTATGTACTAAATTCCAAGCTGCGGCCGTTTCGCACTCGGCGAGACACATGCCATCGGGCAGCAACTTTCCACACGTCTCAATCGTTGGATTTGCGTGCGCCCCTAAGGTCAAGTGACCCGATTAGCACAGCGGTTGAAAATCGCAAGGAACAAAGCCGACACGTTCGCGCTCGCTGACTTTAGAACTTTCCCTTTATTGTTAATACAATAACACTTTGAATATCCGAATGGCCGTCGAAAAGGATCATCGACTATGGCGAATACTACGGGAGGAGCAAGAAAGATCGAGACCTCCGATCAGCTGCTGTCATTTATTCGCTCTGGCGTGTGCGAGATTTACACGTCCGATGAGCCCTGCGAGGCTTATGACCACTTTTCGTCTGTTTTTACTACGCACGTAATCCCCCCCCCCCTTCGCAACGCCATCCCGCTGGCCTGCGGCGGATTTCGGTACTTGCTTCGCAGGATTTTGCAGGCCTACACGGGTAAAGTCCCGATGTCCAAACAACGACACGCTTCGCTGACTTGCTGATCCTTCCCCCCTCTCTCTCGCTCTTGTACAAGCTCGCAGGTAGAACGAGAGGACCTATTTCCGCAAGTTTACCCTTCGATGAGGCTCGCCATAGTCTTCGAAGGCGTTTGTGCCTACCTCGGCGCGACGACGCGCGGAAACGATCATTAAAAACGAAATGCAAAGTCGGGCTCTCTCGCGTCGCACAAAGCTCATCCTACTTTACGACACGTTCTTTTCGTCGATACACGCGATTGAGGAACCCTGGGGAAAACCCACAATATTCGTCGAACAACAACATCCAACGATTTTCAAGTGTTCAGAGCCACCGCCGCACGCTCGAGCTCGCGCGAAAGTACGCAAATATTTTATCAAAATATGTCTTGTTTTTTCGAAAAATTTGGCCAATGTTTGAAAATATATGAGGGTTGAATGGCGATAATGCGAACGGGTGTCGAAAGGATATTGAGAGGGCAGCACGAGCTCTAAATCCCGGTGCATACATGTATAACGTGTATCTGTTTACATAGATTGCGGAATAAATTCTTACGTTATTGATATGTTGGATTACCCTAGTAGGCGTCCTTTTTTTTAATGATTGCAAGACTGTTAGGTTTTTTTTCTATATTTCCGCTGATCGGACTGTTCTTCGGGGTCTGCGTGAGATTAAAATTTCAATAATACGATTTTTATTGCGTGGCTTTATAGTCTAGCGTCTTAACTCAAAGTTGCATTGAAAAATTTTCGAAACTTCGAAGAGTGAACGATTTATGACGACTTTTGCGGACGGTCGGATCGTGCACTGCGATACGGCGCCCCACTGCTATTTACCCTTTTTGCGTTCTTCTCGAAACTGTTTTATGAAACGGTGTGTAAGTAGGATCTGACAACTTATTCGTCCGATTCAATTCAATGTCGGACAGAGTAGAACTAATGAATGTACTTTTATTTATAACATTGCTAATTTTTTGACTCATAATACGCTAACTATTTTATTTATAACGTTCGTAACATTTTCCATCGTACGACCGAACGGTTTTTCCATTTATCGATAATAAATTATTAAAGTTGTATTTTGGCCAAAAATCGAATTGCTATTCTTCAGCTTGCAGTTTTCAAAATCTCAAAAAAGTATCCGGGCATACGAATGTTCTGTTACTATACTTTGTTTGAATAATAATACCTTCATTATTTATCAATATTAAAAAAAATTTCAATCCATATTATGCAAAAATTCAACCAGGTGCAATCGCTTCAAAAATATTTTATTTATATAATATTTATAGAAAAAAAGAACGCTGAATGTCCGCGAAATCCCTCACGATTGAAGTGTCCGAACACAAAAAAAGACCACGTGTATAACGACGGTCAGGATGAGCCAGCTTTTTATAAATTCGCAATAATCTTTATTATTTTTGTTAATGGGTCCGAGAGTACGCGACGTCAGACTTACGAATCGTGCGTGGGCGTTTAAGAAAGGTCGCAAAGATAAGATCGAACGTCGGATTAACGTGTTCCGTTCGTCCCTCCGCGGCGCACCTGGTCGATTTTTTCGGGGTTCTCAAAATGATCGCAATATAACCTGCCGCCATCTCTCTCTGGTGTTAACGGGCGGGGCGGGGTCCCTTCGTCGTTCAAGGCCCTGCATACCTAACCCACGTATGAAAATATATACGTATATAGTCGTAGTATTCGCCTCGATCGATTTAGCAAGTGAAGGGCGCAGGGCAGGGGCGCCACTTTTTCGTCCCTCTTTCCTTTTCTAACCGTTCCTACATCCGTCTCGCTCCCCTGCCGCACCCCCCTCCCTTTCGCGCTTGTGCTCGCGCGCCCTCTCTCTCTCGCTCTCTCTCTCTCTCTCCCTCTCTCTCTTTCTCTTGCGCCGTTCGCTTCTATGCGCGTTCCCAACGGCGAGAATACACATAGAATGCGTAGAATTTACAACCCAGCTGTGTTCGGCATTCAGTTTCGGCACGGACGTCCGACAAGGAACAGAACGAAGACCCACGCATAGAGGGCCGTAGGAGACGCCTTCGTTCCGCGCACCTATCCTTGTTTATTCCAACCATTGTTATCATCGTTCAACTTATTCGTTTTGCGCTTGTCGGAAAAATATACATAGCGAACGAGTAAAAGAAACGTGCGGAAAGATATTCGGGAGTAGCGTTTGGTTTTATTATTGCGACCGCGCTAGATTGTCAGTGGTTTCTCGCGAGTGTTTCGCGAGGGCGTCACGATTTTCTCGCTGACTTAATCTTCGGGTGTGAGGCTGTTACGCACGAGCTATTTTTTTAACGTGGGAAGAAGTGACTTTGTGACAGATAAATCTTGAGCCTGTCAACGCACGCACGAGACAAAATACGTTGGACTCGTGAAGCGTGAATATTGTGTCAGTGTGTTTTTGTCGCGATGAAAAGTCCTGTCAGATACGCATCGCGGATGAGGCACGCTTCGTGATACCCGGAAGTAACGGAAACTGCGGTTTATTGTACAGGTAGAGAGATTTTTTCGTTTATTTGTTTTATTTTTATTTTTTGCGTTGGGCTTTTCGAATTTATTTCGATCTTTTGTCGCGCTTGGTCCATCTTCGATGTTTCGATCCTCGGGGGTGGCTTTTCTCGCCGAGTGGTAAAACATGGCGGCGGTGCGAATCCGATTGGTCGACGCACGCGAAGATATTTGTTTTTTTTTACCGCGTTAGGATTTTGATTATTATTATAAATGGTTGATAATGGGAAGACGCACAGCTTGGTCGTTGCACGGATGGAGAGGAGTCCGATAAAATACTGTGTACGGTCCCTTAAAAGTCGGAGAGTCACGAAGTTGCGCTTAGGCGTTCCCGCGGGCTTTATCGCTTATTCGCTATGTTTGTTGTTGATGTCTTCATTGTTTGCTTATTACGATTGATCTGGGCGCTAGAAATTATATTTTTAACCGTTTAAGAATTTTAAGAATAGTATTTTATGGTCATCCTTGGCATGATAAAATAACTCTTAAAGGGAGTTGTCAAGTTAAGGAAAAATCGTGAAAGAATTGTGGGAACATAATTTTAAAACTTTTGTGAATAAATAAGAAAAATTTCACTATCTTTGTACAGCTCTGTCGAATTAAAAAAATAATTTCATATTTATCTTTATTTTATGTGAAAAGTTTTTAATTTAGAAGTTGGCCATTGCCTACATTTTTTTCATTCTGCTTAATTATCATTTATTCATTAGTGCAGTAACGAGATGATTTAGTGTCATAGGAAAATGGGAAGAATTTACCACATTCAAGTTTGCAAGATGGAATGCGAACGTGCTTTAAAAAAATGTTATTCCTTCATTTTCATCCCAATCAATAATTTTCTTTATAAATTAACATTGTGGATCTCTTATGAGGATTAAGAAAACCGTTTGAGTGATTTTCGTACCCTGAATTGGCAAACCGAACGTGAGCAGAAAAAAAAATAAACATTCGTTGCGTTCCAACGATGCAAACTCCATCGTTCAGGGTTGTTACGCATATGGAAAACAGGGAAAACCCGGGAAACTCAAGGAATTTCTTCCCTCCAGGAATAATCAGGGAAAAGTCAGGGAATGTAGAAAATTCTCTGGAATTTTCTCACAATTTACTTTTTGAAAGAATTAGGAAAAACGAAACTGACTTGAGAAAAAACTGGACAGTATAAAAATAAAAAATTTTGTATATTTTCAATATTTATATTATTCCTCATTATACACAAAAGAAAGTTATGTCAGTGCCAAACATTGAGAATTAAAGAAGCTGAAAACGAATTTATTGTAAAGCTACATTTGTAAATTAATGTAAATTAAAAGTAAAGCTACAAAAATACATTTGCATTCGATCTGTCGATACACAACCACATCATTATCATTACAGATAAGTATTTATATTTATTTTTTGTTTATTTTCACCGGCGTACAAACTTTTGTTTATAATGAAGAACAGGTTCTGTATTTGCTTTTAATGTCTTTTTTACTTTATAATGTTTATATTGTTGTCTAAAATCAAAGCACCTTAATTGACTAGCAGTGCACCTAAACAAACCCAAACGAACCCGAAAAAACTCAAACAAATGAGCCCAAGGTTTCATCCGATAGAAATAATGTCGGAAGAAAAAGCTGTGACGAGAGAAAACTTTTCAGCTTATGATTTTTCTTCCACACTCAAATTGTTAAAAAATGAGTAGCGCAAGAATTTACGGCAAGTTTGTTTTTTCAGGCAAGTGCAAAAATGACTGGCGGAGATGCGGAGCTTTGCGGTTTTCTTGACGCAAAGTTGCCGGGCAGTCGTTGCATGTCCCAGCGAGTGAAGAAGCGTTCTCTGGCGCCTTGGAAGGTCTGGCGTAGGCACTGGTGTTCGGTGAAGAAATTGGGACCCGGTTTGGGGGTGGAGATCCAGCTGGATTGCGGTATAAGCGGCAACGGCGGTTCGGCGATACCCAACGAGCGAGAAAACTCGATAAAGGTTCCGTCCGACTCTGTCATATGCAGAACCGAGTCGAGAACAAAGCAATTCGCCTTTGGCATATTTCCGCCCAAGGAGCGAAAGCCCCTGCTCTACCTGTGCAGCACGTCGGAAACGGAGAGCCAGCGATGGATGGCCAATCTAAGGCACATACTCAAGCCTAGAAAGCACAGATTCATGGAGGGGACGTTCAACATGTCGATGGTTGACAACACGCATTCCAGAGCTGCCGGACTCACAGGTAAGGTCCTTCGAAACTGACTTTGGCCAGGGCCGATACCCCCCACGGGTGCACGAAACAACGTTAAAAGTATTCAATAGGATAATGAACGAAATTTCTTAACAGGATACATCTACCCGGAAGCCCGAAAAAAAGGCGAAATCTCGAAAAAAAAATCTGTCGAACGGTCGGTCAAAACGAAAAGCATTTTTCTCAACACAAACATACGTATATTGAAAATTTCAACAAAAACGTTTACAAATCCGCAACTCAAAAAATATATGTTTGATGAAAAGAAAGTGTTCTTTATTTAACCCTGATCCGGCTAGTCTGCAAAACCTGTATGGGAAAACCTGTAAAAGTCAGGGAATTTCTGAGTCAATAATGCGCAACAAGCCTGAAAAACCAAACGAGTTATTCGAGTTAACGACAAATACGAGTCGCTGACGATCGTCGATGTTTTGAAATAATGTTTTTTTGTTGTTGCAACGAAATGGAAACGAGTTGAAACTCGAGCGTACAAAAACGATGAAAAGAGTCGTAATTATACGTAACTATTGCAGGTCTCCACGGTGATCTCGTGGCGAGTCGCTGCGGCGTATTCATCAAGGACGCGAGTACCGGGGACATAGTGGAGAACTTCGAGTGGAAGGAAATGAGCCAGTTCCACTTGTCGACGTCGGGCCGTCCGGAGGACGTCAAGCGCATCTGCGTGATCCACACGACGAAGGAGTTCCGAAACGGGATCGGCGAGTTGCACGTGTTTTGCCTGAACGCGCCGAAGCTCCTTCAGGATCTGGTGACGCAGGGCCGAGGTCCGAGATTGCGCCACGTGACGCAACGACCGCTGAGCCTGAGCGAGGGAGATCTAAGGCTCTCGATACACAACGACGTCGAGTTCGGCAATTTTCCGGTCCTCAAGAGCAAAGTAGCGTCGAGCCTCATAAACGCCGGTCTCGGTCTAATATTGTCGTCGCGCTCGGGCAGCGAGGCCAAGTTGCTCGACGGCATCGGCACGACCTCGCCCGAGCCCATCAAACTGAGCAATCTCGGCCGCAGGCGTCACGCCCGCGCGGTCGACAACGTTTATCAACCCGAACCGGCCAGCGTGCCCAACATCGCCTCCAGCCTCGAGGAACTCGAGGAGGAATCCTCGCCCCGTCGAGTCTCCGGTATATCAACCGCTTCCGGCATCTACGAGGAGATCATGGAGAACCAAGAGAACGCCGTGAACTTTCGTCTGCGTTCCAACATCTACGAAGTACCCGAAGAATTGATTCTCAAGCATTCCGGTATCGGCGAAACGCCCCCACCATTGCCACCGAGGAAACGCTGCGGCTCGGTCGCCACGAGGAACGGGAGCATCAGCGACGACGGCTTGGACTCCGAAGGCGGCACCAGATCCGTCACCCCGTGCACACAGGACGAGAGAACACCCGACGAGAAAGTCTCATCGGCACATCACGAAACTCTCGAAAACACGGACTACGTGCCAATGTCACCCAGGCTCAAAGATATCGCTCTGCATCAATTGCAAAGCGAAAATTCCATCCAGGAGGAAGTTTACATGGTCATGAGATAGACCGCGGTACCGCCTTTCCGTTCTTCTTATCGTTGCGCTCGATTGGATCGGATTCCGGAAACGGGCGGTCGTGGGCAATTCCCCGGCACGAAATGTCGATATCCTGGAATTATAAAAAAAAAACTGTTCCGGTTCTCGTGAAAATTGACGGTTTCGAGAATACTTGGTAGAACGGAATTGTTGGAATTTCACGTTCTCATGAAGATCAATTGGTGTTCTGGAATTCTCGAAAAATTGCGGCCTGGAGAATTTATATCGAAGTTTCGGAATTCTCCAAAACTTACGTTCTCCTGGAGAATAATCGATACGCTGGAATTCTCCGAAAATTATGCCCTGGAAAATTATTATCGATGTTTCGGAATTCTCCGTAACTGACGTTCTCCTGGAGAACAGTTGATCTTCGGGGATTCTCCAAAAATTATGCCCTGGAGAATTATCATCGATGTTTCGGAATTCTCCATAACTGACGTTCTCCTGGAGAACAGTTGATCTTCCGGAATTCTCCAAAAATTATGCCCTGGAGAATTATCATCGATGTTTCGGAATTCTCCAAAACTCACGTTCTCCTGAAAAATAGTTGATCTTCCGGAATTCTACAAAAATTACGGCCTGGAGAATCAGAACTGCCGACGTACAGCTTTCGAAAACTTTGTAAAAGCTTTGCAGAGCTATGCACTAACGATACAGGCGTATCGTAAAGCGCGGCGACGTTTTTCCTATGCGGATATTTTCGCGCAGCAAAACAAACACGTTTTTGCCAGCGTGAACATTTCAAGCAGGAAAAACATTGTTTTTTTTGCCTCCCGCCACGCGCGGCAATGTACCGGTACTTTTTGCAATGTTTATCACGAAAAAGATCTGGAATCTCTGGAAGATTGCAGAGTCCGGAATAGAAAATGAAAAATTGCAAGCGCACTGCCAAAAAGAGCTGAGTTAACGACGCGTTAATAATATACAGCAATAAGAGTAACTTTATTGTCAATAATACGAAGACAAGGGCGAAATGTGAAACGATCGAGCCAGTGTTAATTATATATTGCTTAAGGAAAGAAAAACCCACCTCACTAATCGACAAATTTAGTGAAAAATCTTTGTGATAGGAGCACGCCAAAAGCCCGCGCGCCTAAAGTACTTCGAGTAACGAAACGAAAAGTTCAAAGCCACATAATCATCGAGATTCTTCGAAACAATCATTCGCGACTGACCAATCGACGTCGATCGGACGCAATTCTAGAATTTTTAGATACTGAATTTGTCCCTTTGACAATTTATACCCTCACTCGAGAGGTCTGATATAAAATGCGTGTAAAAAGTCCTAAAGATTTCGTGACAACGATAAAAACGGAGGGTCACGGAATGTTTAACGAAAATATTAATGATAAAACTTGGAAAAATATGACTAGCAGAAATATGGTAACCGCGACTTTTCCGAGAAAACGTAAAAATGTCTAAGTCTACGAAATTTATGGGAATTTTTTTATTCCAGTTTATCGTTGGGTATAATGATTGATCGTAATTTTCGACGATTCAAGTGGGCCCTGCTTATGCGCCCACAAAATACGGCCCTCCGCGAAAGGAATACCTCAAGGAAAAGTGAACGATGTAGCGGGGCTACGTGCGATTCTGAGAGCTGAAAATTCGTTGCTCATTTTTCTCCGAGACGATTGACATTTCGAAAAACTGAAAAGTCTCATTTTGCGCTCGATCGGAAGGAGAACAAAGTGAGACCCTTCTCTTTTCCGAAATTTCGACTTCTCTTCGAGAAAAGTAAACAATGAGATTGTGACCGAGTGGCTCTCGACTCGCTTAAAATTGAGGACATTTCCGCACATCTTCAGAACGAACTTTACGACATTTTTCTACGTCTCTACAACGAGGAGAAAGATTTCCAAAACTAGACAGGGGATAGATATCATACGTTTCCAATAAGATAATCGTAAACATCCAAAAAAAAACGAAGATAAAATATTTATCGTCAGAATAAAGAAGGTTCCTCCACGAAATGTCAAATTCATCGAATGGCGATCGGATTTTCGATGTTTTCGTAAACATTCTATTGTGAAAGACTTTATTACGATTTTATACTCGAACTCGTAGCCAATCGATGGCCAGCGTACATAAACTATCATATCATGGCTGAACGAAGTTCTTCAAACTCTAGGGAAAAAGAAAACTAATCTCCGATAGCTCGACGACGTACAAATAAAAGCATATCGAATTTCCAAGTGAATCTTTTTTTTTCGGCAAAACGCGAGCGTATGGAAGAATGTCCGCAACTCGCGCCACCTGTTTGTTCCCGCCTTTGCTGTGTGCCTCTCGTCTTAACGAAAAGTAAAAAAAAAATAAGCACACTTATCCACGAAAAGCCAAAAGGAGAAGGAACACATATTCGCACACTATCGATTCGTTCACCGCGAATTGTGCTTTTGCGTCTAGTTAGCACTGAATATTATTACGATTAAGTATGCAAAAAGGAGAAACACGCTGCTTAACATCCGCTCCGAGTTCGCTTTCGTCTGTTTGGGTCCCGACAAGCCCAAACACCACGGTTATTCGTGTACGAAAAACAAAAACGCGATTTATTAATTCGTTCGTCGCGAAATGTGCTTTTAGTGAATTATCGTTGGCACGAAATATTATTATGAATAATTATGTGAAGAAACAAGTTGCTTAGCATTCGCTTCGAGTTACGTTATATGAAAATGTTGTGCAAACTCGAAATTAATTGCGAGTCGTATTTTGCAAAATTTTATATCGGTTGTGGAATTATTTTTATCTGTTGTAAATTGTGTGGAAAAATTACGCAAAATTTTTCCTCACGAAGGACGAGAAGTTTGGAGAGAAGGAAATATCAATTGCCAATTTTCTTCGCCGTTGCGTATAAATACACTTTGTAGACGAGAAATTGTAACGTTGGAGCAAATCGATGGGCGAGACATCGATGTGGCGATGGAACTTCAAGAGGGATAGAGATTATCGAGTGGAATGCCAAGAACGAGTGAAACTGAATTGTGATAGAGAATATCGATAGGTGTGTGTGTGTGGCTCGCGAAAATTCTTGGTTGGGCTGACTAAGCTCAGCGTAAAAAATTGAAAACAGATTGCTGAAGCGTATGACACGAGAAAGTATGGCAATAAAACGTTGTCAGAAAAAAACAAAGGCTTCGATCGAATGTGGCAAAAGTGAAACCGTATTGCGATAATAACGATATAAGTATAGATATAAATAATATTCTCGATATGACGCGTTATCATTATATCTCTGTTGCTGCTTGTAAATGAAATTTAGAAAAACAGTGATGCGTGAATGTTCTTGTGTAAACGCACAAAACACAAGTGGAGTATTTTAAAAATCGTGAGCGCTGTTGTGTGTAATTTGATTGTAATTGATAATCCGGTAATCCAGTGCTTTTTATTTATTTAAATTCTCGTATGTTTATTCGAAAGTTATATTGTACATTAAGGTTGATGCGAAGATAATAAATGAAAATACAAAAATATTGTTATAATTCATTTGTCGGTAGTTTTTCTTATTTCTGAAGGCAAAGGGAATGATTCTTGGCTCAGCGAAAAAAAAAAAGTTCGACGGTACAACGAAAGAGCTACCAATCTCACATCGGTTGGCTTATTCCCTGCGAATGGAGTTTATGAAAGCTGGAAGACTCAAGATTGAATTCTACGACTATCCTTGATCGTTGATGCGGGACACCACTGTGACGGATGAAACAAGATTTATTTTTCATTATTCTCAAAGTATACATACTCGAGAATATGGAGACAAATGTTGAAGTTAAAATATTGAAAATTGACCGAGTTACAGACGATTTAGCGAGAGCAGGTAGCCCAACGATTTACGTATGTTAAAACTTTCAATGGAGTCTTTTTGAAACGACTTTTTCCTACCTGACCAGGACTATAACTCTACCTTTTTTAATTAAAAAATATTTCGTGATTGCAGTAGGTAGCATTGTACGTAGATGTTTTTGTTAAATTTAGTACTTTTTACGTCCTCGAAAGTAAGTACACATTTCGCCAAAATTACCCGTTTTTTAAACACCCGAAATTTTGTGATTTTTTCATAAAAACGTTCACCAAATAAGTTCAATGTATGCTTAATAACATACTTTTGTCAGAGTCCCAAATAAATCATCCGAAAGACAAAGAAGATTCGACACGGACGACCTTTTTCGGTTCCCCACAGTGGCGTCCTCGCTTAAAAAGAATCTTTAGAGAAATAACAGCGAGAGCAGATTCACTGAATCATATTAATTAATAATACTATGAGTAATTTAATACGACGCACATACACCAGAGGCGAAAAGTATGCACCCAATTGTCGAGCTTAACACCAGAGCAGTGAAAAAACTATCAGATTTTTTATTCTTCTCAGTGGTCAAGCACTTTTCCCCAAACTTTTCTTCCTCGGGGTCTTTTCTTTTGAACCCTATAGTTGTCGAGTTACCGCGCGTTTTTAAAGACTCACTTTCCAAAAAGCTAAATACCGTAGCGGAAAAAAAACCATAAAGATTTTTTCACTGGAAAATCAGAAGTAAAATTCAACCGCTTGGAGTCCTAACAAGAATTTTCTGTCATTTACGAAAAAATGATAGGCGAGTTCATGAGAGCAGGAGCGACGCACAAAAAGCCAACTGTGTTCAATATTCCCTGGTAAGTGAAAAAGTGGTAAAGAAGAAAAAACCTCAGAGTTTGATGTTTTTTTATGTTCACATACTTTCCCGGAAATCTTTGTATCTTTTCCAGCCAAGGTCTGTACTGTGCTTTGAGATGAAAAAATCTGTACAGCGCATACTTTTCACCGGTGTATGTGCAAATGTAGCTGTAACGATAACAAGTTATACAAAAATTAAACTAGTGATAAATTTGCTGGAAAATGGGGTATGTGTAACGTCCTCAGCGACGAGTTGACACTTCCAGTAACAATGGCACTTTCAAACACTATAGAAGTATCGAAAAAGTTGATCGAACCGTTAATCGAAATTGATCGATCAATAATTGTAATTCTTATTCCTATCAGCTTAGAGTTTTTCACAGGTTGAAAAATTCAACTAGAACTCGTCCAACCAAACCCAAACAAGCTCGTCGATTAAAACTATGGAATAATAATTGTCGAGTGACTATCGATTCGTGTGCAGATTCCAGGAGAGTCCTCGAATCAATTGACCTGGACGATTATCCGTATGATGAGCCGTTCGCTCCGTCGGCTCTTCGTTTTTCGTAGTTCCGCCGCCTTCACATGTTCTTCGCGTGTTCCTGGGTGTAGCGATTGGCCTTCCGCTCAAACTCCTTTCTGTTGAATTTGTACTCGGTGGCGATGTCCGGCATCAGCGGATCGTCCGGATTTGGATTGGCGAGCAGCTGTTGCGCAGCTACGAGAAGATTCTCCAGCGTTATCGTCGGCTTCCAGCCACCCTTGGGCGGCATCTTCAGGAGATCCATGCAGATGCGTCCGCTGGTGTCCACGTTGGGGTGGTAGATGGGCGTGACAAATTTTAGTCTCGGCGGCTCGAAGGGATACGAAGCGTCAACTTCCAGCTCCAGCTCAAAGACGCTGCCCTCGTACGGGCTCCCGTGCGGTCCTACGATGCAGGCCGTCATCAAGTTGACCTTTTCACTTTTCGGACAACAGGAAATTCCCTGCGGCGGACTCGACATCAATTTTGCCACTTCTCGCTTCATACGGTGGCTCTGCATTTTTCGATCGCTCTCTCTCTCTCTCTTCCTCTTTGTACTCTTCGAATTGGAGTGGTGATTTCTGCGCATCGAGGCAAATGAAATTCGAGAAAAGCGAGAAAATCGGTCAATTGAGCGAACAAAGTTTCGAGGAAAAAAAATTTACTCACCGTATATGATGATCGTAATTTTCCACTGTCGATGGCAATTACAACGAGTAAAAATAATGCGAAAAATATTCGCCACAGGGAGTAGAAATATCGCTGCCAAAAATACCCAGTGCAACGACTCTTTCCCGGTAAAAAGATCGAACGAAGATTTCACATAACCTCACTTATTTATCGCGCGCTCCTGACGATTCAAACGCGTAGGTCAAACACGGCGTTTCTGCATTCGCGCATCATCGAATCCCCACCAGTAACGATTCTTTTACTAGGAATACTTCGAAAGAAATTCCTCTCGCTAATTATCACTCTTGTGCACTTTTCGTCTCAAATGCACGCCACGCTATTTTTGGGACTTCAGCACTTTTTCTTTTGTTGCAAGGTAGTCCAAGGGAAGTCGAACCTCAATAATGAGGTTTTGTACGTGATCAATGCCTTCGACAAAACTAATTGCGTGTTTCCGTACTGCAGTACGACGCATGCATTATTGCCAGTAGCTATTGTCATGAACAATAATGACGACAAATAAAATATTATCGATAAGCAATTAAAACAAAAAAAAAAAATCGGGACTTTTTATAGAAGTTGAGTTACAAACTTGTAAACGAAGTTTGGTTTTGAATGGCAATTTTATTATTTCAATTCATGCACGAATGTTTTCGCACGCATTTTTTGGCGGATTAAGTCAAAGAAGGCATTTTTTCATGTCCGACTGTCACAGCTCTACAGTTTGTATAGTTTTTAACCTTTATGCATGACATTTTTCGTTCTGATGGGAACTTCAATCAGGGGGGCGGCTTCAGGCAGCCAAAATAAGTTCAATTTTCCAATTTTCAATGTTTGCATATTTTATTCTACATACCCAAGCAAAAATGAATATATATAAACATATATAATTGTATATTAATTGATCATATACAATTGTATACGAAAAATGGCCCGATAGAATTTTATATATTTGTATATAAACGTATACAATTGTATATACTAATATACAGTTATATACGATAGTATATGAATATATAGAAAAATTTATCGGGCTAATTTTCCTATCCAATTATATATGATCAAGTAATATACAATTTTATACACAACATACTCTATATATAATAATATACGATTGTATATTATTATCATTTATCGGATTTTATATATGTTATGCATAGGTAAATCTGTGTATAATATGGTAGATTTGATCAGAATTGGAAATTATCTCTGTAAGAAAGACAATAATTGTAATCAAATTTGGTAAATATATTGCATCAATACATAATTTGTTAACTTTTAATAAACAATCTTTTAATTTACCTGCTTCCATACGCGAATAAAACCAAAGAAAACTGTTCCTATATCTAATCATATATGAAGCCATATAAAGATATATACAATTATATGTATTTCAAAATAAAATAAAAGTACTCATATGCAGTCGTATACAATTTTATCTACCGTAAATAAAACTTTCACGTATATAGATAATTATATACAACACTATATTGAATTATATCTAACTATATATAATATTATATCTAATCATATAAACTGTAAATAAAAGTTTCACGTATATATATAATTATATATAAACCTATATATAAATATATATGATTGTATATCATTTTTATATAACTGTATCTAAGTATATACGATCGTTTTTACTCGGGTAATTAAAACTTGATGTACATATTCTTACATATTTCAATTTTCCAAGTGTTTTTTTTTATTAATATTAAAAAATGGCGGCTGTACGACAGTTTCGTTGTAGACGGTTGTCGCCTGAGTTGTTCCACGGCGTGAAACCTAGCCTCTGGTACAAGGAGACTATTCCCTATAGTCACCTTGGTTTCCTACATTGATCTGAAACATCGGAGCCAAGAAGTTTTGGATTTATAAGACGTACACGCTCTGTGTAAACCTAAAAGTCAAAAGCAAAGTGAACATTCGAATAGTACTTGTTTGCAAAAATGTATATTTTTCATGAAATTTGTACTATAGAATTTGTTAATGAAAAATTCGTTTTGTTTTTTCGAAAGAATTTTCAAGGAACTTTAGGTTCACATAAGCGGTAATTATCTTATCGAAGTTTGTACAAAATTTGAAAATGGTCGATCGTATAGTTTTTTAATTATCTTGTACGAGATAAAAAAAGCTGTTTCCAGGAAAACTCGTCGAATGTTTTAAGACTCAACATTATTGTAACTGAATGACCTACCGATTATTCTGCGATTCCGCGGCCATAAAATAGTCCCTCAGCTTCCTCGCGGAGTTAATTTTTTGCCATAAGCTCTTCTTTACCTTATAAACGAGCCTAGAGGCTCGAAAAAATTTTCGAACTCTGAATTATATTTCTGGGAAACGGTTGATGAAAAAAAACGCATTTTTTTTTAACACACAGGTACATAAATTGAGAGCCTTAAAAAAAACACCAAAAGATACAGAAAAACAACAAAATCATGGCCGCCCGCTGATGATGAAATTGCTGCGCATGGCGGTGGACACTCTCCAGCTTTAAAGATCCATCTGAAATCTGAAAACCAAACGGGTTATTTAAATTAACAATAAATACAAGTCGTTGACGATCGGCGATTTTCTTAATAAGTTTTTTTAACAACGTAGCGACGAATTGAAACTCGAGCATACCAAATGTACGAAAAAAGTTGTCATTTTTACGGAACTGTTAAAAAATGAAGATCGATTTTTATAAAGTCAGATCGTCAATGACCTTTGAGTCTTTCTCGTCGCATCTTCTGTAAATTTGGAAACAATCCATCAGGCGGTTCTCGCGACATCATGTCCACCGACTTTGAAGACAGGATTTCGAGAAAAACGAGTCCAAAGTTCGAAGTACCGTGCTGCTACCGCTCGCCCGGCCGGCTGTTGGAAGCTCCAGCACAATTCAATATTACGAATATTTCAATTAAATTTTCTAACAGGTGATACTATCGAATAAAAATATTTTCGAAAAATGCAATTTTTTTATCCACCCAGGTAGATACGGCCCGTTTGTACGTAACAGAACAGAAAATCGTATTTTCGAAAATAACCGCAATTTTTATTTTCAACTTTATGTGCACCCATATGGGTGCACAAAATTGCAAATTTATCGGAGATCCGTCCTTTTCGGAACTTTAACGCAACTTTGTCGCGTATTCTTCGAAGCCTCGTTAATACAATCAAACTTAACACGCTCTTGGAGGCTACCAATTTCATTCATGTCTTCAGGCGTAAATAATGAGGGTAAATTTCGGCCGAAAATTTTGTCACTCGGTACTCCTTCACAGTCCTCTGTGTTGTGATTTTCTTTCTGGAACGCAAATAAAATATTTCGTCGGATCGCCAGTTTGGTGTGTCAAAAAAAAACGGCTCCACAATACATGGCGTAGCGGTTAATGGAGTAAGATCCTGGAGGGGGGAGAGCGTACGCCGTCGCAGCGCGCCGCCCCATAGCACACACACGCGGAGCACGTCGGTGACGCGCCACGGAAGAAATTGTGACTAGGCAGTGGGTGTGCTCCTGTGGCCCGAGTGTACGCGATCTCGGCCGGATTGTGTACTGGCTAGTGTGGCGTGTGCGGAGCGTGCATCGAACGCTTGGGTGGGAATTATGAGTAACCGCAGCGTACGCAAAGTGTGGATCGAGTGCGTGTGGAGTGATTGAAAAAGTGCAACGTTTATTTTATTTTTCTCAAATAGAAATCAACATCAAACGTATATATATATATTTTTTTCGATAAAGTATTCGGCGTGATTGAGAAGCGAGGAGCGGGCCTGCGGAGTGACGCGAGAGCGCGAACGCGCCTCGACACAACAAGCGAGGTAAGCGACAGGTATTTTTGGGCGTTGACCGCGCGCGCGCGCGGCTAACAAACGCGATATTTCCGATTATTCGCACTGTAACGAATTAAATGCTGAATTGTGATACTCCTCGCGCCTGGGCTCGTCGAATTTATTCGAAGTACGCGACGGAATCGCGTCCGTGGGAAACTTCTGTCTTCACGGCAGGCGTCGTGAAAGTGAGGTTGGAAAGGCTGGTTTCGGAAGTTGGAGTTTATGCCAGACTGATGAGCATGCGTCCGCTTCCTAGCTCAGTCGCTTTTTGATAACACTCCGGATGTTGATCGGGCATTTAAAGTTGTTATGAGGCCTAGTCGTCGGGGGTGAAGTACGAGGGAGCGCTCTGTGCTTTTTCATGGGGCCGATTGTAGGTTACCAACTGTTGTAAAATAATCGTCAACCTTAACGTACGCTCTCGAACAATTTTTCACGCCTCATTATGGAAATATGCATTTTTGAACAAGTTATGATCGGATTAAAAGTTTTCTTCACTTTGTACGATTATTGTCTATAATTTCTTCTCGCTTAATTAACGTGAGACGAATCGGCAACGGCGTGAAACCTGGTGCATGATAATGCTCAGGTTGGCAGAAATGTCGCGAATCCAGGGACACGCGCCCCGTGCATAACCTCGAAATCGACTCGAGGAGCTGTCAATGGATATCGCGGTCCAAGTAAAAAAATGTTCACTGGAATGGAAAAGTGTGTACTAAAACTGTCTGTAATCTGGAAGAAATCACAAACTTCAATAATTTCCCGATATTCTAAAACGTTACTTTGCGTTTGAAAGAAAATGCTCTGTATTTTGTATTTTCTTAGGAATTTTTGGAAACTTATAATTTCTGTACATAGGTCTCAAATTAATATAAACGGATTATTACCAATTGAGAGAATAAGAATGAGAAATATTACTCGTTAAGGAGGTACAATCATTACTGCGAATCCAACTTTCGAATTTGAACTTTTTATACGATTTTGACGAATACTTTATGCGCCTATTGCCGAAATTTGAGCTATTTTGACCGTTTAGTTTTTTCGCAATGAAATTGCAAAGCCGAGCACTTTGAGCTACCGAAGCGAGTCGTCTTATGGACACGGTCAACCGGAAGTGCGGTGATCGCGGTCTTCCTGCTCACGCATCCAACTAAATTCTGAATACTGAAATTCGATCGATTATATATAATAGATATTGTAAAAAATAAGAAAATCGATCTTCACCGTGTAGTTAAAGCACTGCATTGCAAAAAAGTTTCCATTTCCGGTTGAAAATGGTCAGAACGACGAAATAGCACCCACAGCTTAGCAACGTCGCGAGTAACAGCTGATGCGTTTGGCGAACATAACCTAGCTACGTTTTGCAATTATTTTGAATAGAAGCCGCCACAAAATCTGCAAACAACAATTCATGGAGTTTTATCATTTATCACGTATCAATAATATATATAATTATATTCTGCCTACCATGTTAATTCCGCCGAGGTATTTTAAGTCTATTTTAATAGGTTTCCGGCTGATTTTTCGGTATGTCTTTTTAGGCAGCTTTTAAGGTACACATGTTAATATTATTATTATGAAGACTACTACCGAGTCATTGACAACCTAATTTTCCAGTTTTAATTTGCTCATGTGCAATAAATTCATCATTTACCACAACATTTGGCACATTAGAATCGATGATACGAATAATCAACATAAGTAAACATAAATCAGAGCAGCTGTGGGTAAAATAAATTTAGACTCGTTTTTGACTGCGAGGAAGCGATCGTACCTCCTTAATTACCCTGACTGAGTAGTTCTCGGGACCTAATTACCGATTGTAGATAAGGTAGGTAGCATTTGTGCCGTCCACGACGTTGCCATGTTCGCACAGCCTGACATTTTGTGTGCTTGATTTTCGCAAAAAATCGCGATTAACAACATTAATGATTTTACAACGGTGCTGTGAATCCTCATTTTCACCTTGCCAAGGTTCAGTTCGATAATTAGTCGAACCGTACCTATTTTTTCAGCTCCGTGGTAGCACTTTTCAGCAGATATAAACAATGTACTGAAAAGCGCTCGGGAAGTTTCCATAAGGGTAATTCGATTGGCCCATGAAATGCGTCGAGTATCCGAATTTTGTTTGTTACTTCGGCGAAGGGCTTACATACTTCCAGAAAAAAATGCAGCTTGGTGGCAGCATTTTGACCTGGCCCCGTGACAACCTTAAACCAAAAAGTACGAGGGTTCCCAATCTCCTGTGCTAAGTCTCGGGCACACAGTCGCTTTAAGAGAGAATGATACCTTATCGCGGTCGGTATGGTAGAACGATTATAGATTCCCACGAATCTCTGAAACGGCTCTTCATTCCCCGTCGAAACTTTGCCAAACGACGTCAAATAGATAGATGAATGGCTCTCTTCTTCTCAAATTTTCTAATTTTGAGAAAAAGAATGTAGATTGGCTTGTGATAACCCAATCTACATTTTTTTTCTCAAATTCGGAAAATTTGAGGAGAAGACAGCCGTTCGTCTATCTATTTGACGTCGTTTGGCAAAGTTTCGACGGGATCTGAAAAGCCGTTTCAGAGATTCGTGGGAATCTATAATCGTTCTACCATACCGACCGCGATAAGGCATCATTCCCTCTTAAGTTCAGGAAATTCGAGATTTTAATGTTGAATCGTTCGTCCGAACTTTTGGGAAAAAAATTACGCTGAGGCGTCCGGTTATCGGATGAGTAAGCGTATGCTATTCGTCTGGACAGCGGCTACTTTCACGCGGTTCACGCTGTGCAACGCCGCAAACAAACAATCCCAGACAAACTCAAACATACAAACCCAAAATGACAAACGCACACAAACCACCCCAAAAAACAAACCCAAACCGAAATAAACCCAAAAATCCAAACCCTACCAACACCAACTAACCTAAGCCAAACAAAAACACCCAAACAAACCAACCCAAATGCAAACAAACCCAAACAAAACCAACCAAACCAGACGAAACAAACCCAAACACAACTGACCAACCCAAACCCAAACACAATCAACCAATCCAAAGCCAAACAAAATTATAAAGATTTTCTTCGGATGACTACGTGTAAATTATTCTTCCTGATAGTTTGCTTAACAATTTAACACAATCTACCCGGACAATTATATATGAGGCGATCCATGTCACTTTAGCCAGTAAAAAAAAAATTCCACAAATAATTTTGAACAATCGAGTTACTTTATTGAAAAATAGTCACCGAGGGTCGAATTTTTGTTTTAAATTTCTAACGTTTTTTCTCGTTCATTACCATTTTTTAACATTTTTCCATTCAAATGGCTGTATCTTTGGCAGGATTTCACTTATTTTCATTCGTAAAAAACGATAATGTGCGTCTTTTTATGGCCTTCCAGACAAAAATTAATTTAGATTTTAATGAGCAAGTCGGACGTCCGTTGCAGAGCAAAATGTGCAAAAATAGTTTTTTTCTCAAGGAAAGACACTCGTTATTTTTTTTTCTTAAATTTCCCCGAATCGTGAATACGAAAAACGGATTTTTGGTATTTTTTATATTATGGGATTCCTAAACACCGTGAAGTAACAGCTGTTTTTTATTATTTATTTTTTAAATTAATATTCGATTGAAGAGTGTGGAGCACTCGCTGTGCATCACACTCTGAGCACATATGGCATATATGTCATATGTATTTCAAAAACCTGGTAAACATACAGCGAGTGCTTTGAAATACATATGACATATACGTCATATGTATTTCAAAAACCTGGTAAACATACAGCGAGTGCTCCACACTTCAATCGAATATTAATAAAAAATAAAAAAAATAGCTGTTACTTCACGGTGTTTAGGAATCTCATAATAGAAAAAATATCAAAAATCCGTTTTTCGTATTCACAATTCGGAGAAATTTAAAAAAATAAACGACGAGTGTCTTTCCTTAAGAAAAAAAATATTTTTGCATATTTTGCCCTGAAACGGACGTTCGACTTGCTCAATAAAATCTGAATTAATTTTTTTCTGGAAGGCCATAAAAAGACGCACATTTTCGTTTTTTACGAATGTAAATACGTCAAATCCTGCCAAAGATACAGCCATTCGAAGGAAAAAATGTTAAAAAATGGTAATCAACGAGCAAAAACGTAAGACATTTTTTTTTAAATTTCGACACGGTCAATATTTTTCAATAAAGTAACTCGATTTTTCCAAATTATTTGTGGATTTTTTTTTATTGGCTGGAGTTACATGGATCGCCTCATATATGTTATTCGTCCGGATACTAGCTTACACGAATCACGATAATATGTACGCCTACTAGACATACGGCGTGAACTAAGCCGCTATCCGGACGAATAATGTACGCTTATTCGTCCGATAATCCGACGGGGAGACGCTCCGAAAAAATTAATGCTCAAGTCACCCACGGAATACATTGCAATCATCGTATGAGTTTGCATACATCACACTTTTTCATAACAATATCGACGAGCAGCAATGTTCGAGCGCGATGGATTGAAATTGGAATAAGCGGAAATGAAACGAAGCCATTGAACGTGGACGAACGCTTGCGTTATTGTTTTCTACGCTCCGTGCAGTAACTGCTACCTCAGCATTCTAATCTCAAGTTCAAACGTGAAAAATTAACGAATGCATTCAATTTCGTCGAATCTTTCGGTTGCAAAGGTACACGTGAGATTTGAGTCATTGAAAAACAATGCACTTATCAACTGTGAACCTCACGCGATACCGCGACATATTTACAGAACGACGATAATCGTTGAACATTTTTTTATCCACTTGCATACAAAATTTTGCTGGAGTTCGAGAGGTTAATGTCGATCGATGTGTGGAGAACGAAGATTTTTGAGTCAGGATTGACGATGCGAACTTAGCCTTCGCGATAAATGAGAAATATCCTGGAGAACAATCGTTTAGGTGATTTTGAAAGAGTGCAGTAGCTGTCGATGACCTTTCTTTCTAAGGTGAGAGTTTTTAGCTAAGCCTGTGCGGGGTCTACTGGCAAGGAACATCACACTGCCAAGGCTGTCACACTGGAAGCTTTCCAGTGTGACAGCCCGAAAAATCGCTGTTTTTCGCGATTTTTTTTTTTAAAGAAAAAATAATCTAATCGGTCTGGTTTTTTTTTTGTATATTAATTGGGTATTGAAGAATACAAAACAATTTTTTAAAGATCGATTTATTTATTAATTAATATCTATAAAAATGATGAAACAATTGTTGCAGAAAATGCACTTGGATGTGGTGTCCACGTTGGGGGTCACAATTTTGATCTGAAACAAAAAACACAAAAAGATTATTGATCGGTATATAATTGGCTTTCGTGCTATGGAGGATTTTTTTTTTTTTTTTTTTGCAAAAATGGCGCCGGTTTGAACAAAAAGTATCGATTTTAGCATTTTTTTTGGCAGTTTTTTGTACATAAAAATAGGAAGATGTCAAAAAAAAAGCTTCCATAGCACGATAAACAATGACGTTAAGAATATTGTGTAAAAAATTCAACTCGATAGCTTTAAAACTCTGCCCTCCAAGTTGGACACCGTTTTGAAAAATGCTGTTTCGAGAAAAACGCGTTCAAAGTTTCGCTGTAGCTGTAGCGCTCCGTTGCCTTCTTCCAAGAAATGCTGTACAGTAACCGAAATAATCTGAATTTCGGCATGAAAATTTCAGGGAATATTCGGAAGAGTGTATACTATTCGATAAAGCAAAAAAAAAAAAAATCGATTTTTTGAAAATTTCACACTGGAAAGCTCCCTTAAGTGTCAGCCGTGGATTTTGTTGAAACTCATACAGGTGATGAAGCAATGAAAACTTTTAGACACGTATTTTCTTTTATCTGCGGAAAAACAGTTTTAAGGGGCGAGACCACCCCTCAAAGAAAGGTGTGTGGGAGAGTGGTTTTGCCGTTTCACCCACAAGTAGTCCACCGATCTGAATGAAACAAAAACCAAAATTCTTCTAATGTCAAGCGACGAAAAACCGATTATAGAATACTTTAACGAAAATTAAATTAAGGGATGACACGTTTTTCTTGGAAGGGTCGTTTCCCCCCCTTAGAAACGTTTTTCCGCAGATAAAAAGTGTCTAATAGTTTTCAATGCTTCAGCACATGTGAGCTTCAACAAAATCGAAGGCGGACACTTAAGTGATGCTCCTTGTGACACTGAGGCCCAAGAGAGCATTTCGATTTTTGATATTTTTTTCTTATGTGGTTAATGAGATGACAAGGTCGGGATTTTACACATAACTGACACGGAGTCTTGCCACGTTTGAGGATTTTTTAAATTGTAAAATATCGATGAACCATCAAGTTATTATGATTTAGACAAAGTGCTGCCGTTGCATGATGTTAGAGTTTGCATCGTCGGGATGTAACAATTTTTTTTCTTCTAATCATTCATTTATTATATAACAAAAATCGGCACTTTTAAATCGCGAGCACCACTCGCGTGTTTTTTTTAAGTACTTTTTCTAAGTTTTATAACGAAAATTTGCAAGCAAATATTTTGGGCGATAAAGAAAGTAATAATAAAGGATTTTCCATTGCGTTTCAACGATGCAAATTTCGAGACCATGCCGTTGCCTCATGGCCAATCGGTATACGTGGTTCCGGCGCCTAGCGTGATCGTAAATGGGAAATTAAAAAAAATGTATTTCTAGTATAATAATAAAACTTCCGTGTGACTGGATACTCTTATGAAATATTGAAAGTGCGAAAATGGCAAGCTGTAGAAAAAAAAAAGTTCGTCTATTGATAAAAAAAACCAGCATAATCATGTTGTTAACAAATGAATAAACATTTCGAAGAACCATACGTACGATAGAAAATGTTGTAAGCTGTGCTCTGTCTAAATACAAAGTGAATCTGACGAATGGATTTTGAGATACGATTTACACGGTATTGAAGTTTGCATCGTTGGAATGCAACGAAAATTCGTTTTTTTTCTATTTCATCATCATCAATATTTTCATTTTTATCAATTCATCAATTCATCATTTCATCATTATCAATATTTTCTTGTCAACTTAAGTTGCAGGCTTTTAACACGGATCCTGAAAAACGTTCTAGTGATTTTTCTAGCCCAAATATCTAAAAATCAGATATCTAAAAAACTAGATATTTAGATAACAAAGGTAATGTAAAAAAATTAATTTTCGTTCCGTTCGAACGTTGCAAACTTCAACACCATCGACTTTTCCGTTTCGTAAAATATATTTTGGCGAAAAACGCAAAAGGGTCAATTGCAGTGGGGCGGTTCGCCGTAGCGCAGTGCGTAATCTGACCCCTCACAAAGATCGTCATAACTCAATTAATTTGGAGAATTTTTAAAAAATCTCCGCTGCAAATGGAGGTCAAGGCCCTAGGCTATAAAATTACGCAATAAAAAAATCGTATTTATTATTATTTGCCCACTACCATAATAATGGTTAAATTATTGGCAGAACAACTGATTTTTTGTTGAAAAAAAAAACAACGCCGTGGTTCTCAACGAGTTAAAAATGAACGAATAAGAATAGGCGAAAATCGTTCTAACGTGGAACGAGGCGAGAATTAAGGATGACTTTTTTTCAATGCTATGTCTACTCCCAGAGGAGTGGCGGGGTCTATTATATAGGAACATTTCATGACGTAACCGATGTAGCACTCCGAATTACAGACGGTTGGACTTTTCCTGAGTTACGCTTAATTATCGAGAGTAAGGCACTTTTTTAAGTCCCAAAGCATACTACGTTATTTAGCCACGTCCAGGGCTTTCCAGGTCAAAATTGAAAAATCTTCAGATCTGAAGAGTACTTCGATTTGATGATACAGTGATTTCGATCGATTTGATTACGTGTCGAATGTGCCTTTTTCGATCGTATTTTGTTAAGGCCTTAGGCCACAGTAACGGGTGTAAAATCATGTGCGATTTCAACAATTTTTTTTCGTATGAAAAAGCGATTCACTCCTAAAATTAATTACACATCTATTTAGTATGAACATCAAGTTGTTAGACATTTTTTTTTTTTTCGATGTACAAAATGCCTGACTACTAATATTTTTTTTTGTTATCTTCTTTTTTAGACGCTCCGCGGCGTGACATCTAGCATCCACAATTTTTTTCCTAGACCAAAAAACAAAAATTCTCGTCAATCTACATTAGAATACCTAGAGAAATACGTACGGAATTAAAAAAATATTGTTTTATTCAAAACTTGCAGGTATTTGAACTTAAGGGAAGATCTACACCTAGGAGCCGGAAAAACGGTTATTTGTGTGAATTTTTTCAAGGAAAACTATTTGAAATTTCGGATTGGGGTTTTAATTATCTAAAAGTATATACATTCAAAAATATGTTTAATTTCCTTTATTTAAAAATATCAAAAATATACAAGGATATTGTATGATCTTTGGAGCGTCGTAAAAAAATCAGTACCCAAAATTTCTCGAAAACCAATGAACCGATTGCCTTGAGGTTTTTTGTGGTTATTCTATACACCATTATCTAGTACTTGTCATAGCGGATTTTGAAAATATCGATTTATGACAGAATGACGGACGTTTGAACATAAATAGTGATTTTTGGGCAAAAAATTAGTTATTATTTTGCCTATAAAGCAAAAACTATGTAACGGAAAAAAATCCTATGACAAGTATTAGATATTGGTGTATAGAATAACCACAAAAAACCTCAAGGCAATCGGTTCATTGGTTTTCGAGAAATTTTGGGTACCGATTTTTTTACGACGCTCCAAGGATCATACAATATCTTTGTATATTTTTGATACTTTTAAATAAAGAAAATTAAACATATTTTTGAATGTATATACTTTTACATAATTAAAACCCCCATCCGAAATTTCAAATAGTTTTCCTTGAAAAAATTCACAAAAATGACCTTTTATTCCGGCTCCAAGGTGTATATCTCCCATTAAGAAATGAATTTTGAGTGAGAAATTTCGTTATAACTGCTCATAAACTGAAAAGTTTGCGGTTAATCAGGAATTCCGTACGTACTTCTCTGCGAAATGCAATTAGGAACATAACTTTTAAAGGTGACGTAAATCGAGTGAAAGTTGTTGAAGTTATTTGTCACGCCAATTGGAAAAAGCTGTTTCGAGAAGTTTCGAGTAGTCGGCCATTTTGTACATCCAAAAAAATATATATATTTTCTAACAGCTTGATATTCATACTAAATAGACGTGTAATTAATTTTATGAGTGGATCACTTTTTCATACGAAAAAAATGGTTAAGTTCGCACATGATTTTATACCCGTTACTGTGGCCTTAACGGACAATCGACGCGACTTTTGTTGATAAAAACCTCGGAGACAACGGAAGTGAGCCAAATGCCATTTGTGAGGTTATGCCAATATTTCTCATTATGGAGGTTACGGAGGTTCGAGTTGTCCAGTTGAGTTAAATGACGGTTTATGATTTTTGTTTTCTTCAATGAACCTCACAAAATGCATACGAAGTATAGATTTATTCTGTAGGTGCCGATTTTGCACAAAAAATATAATTAAAGAGCAAAATTATGCATATCTATTATTTTATGACGTAAATAAGAACTTTTCGGTTACCACTAACTAGAAAAAGTATAACATTATCGATGATTATTATGAAAATACTGCGTCGGTGAACGTTGCATACAATTCGGGATGAATTTTTGAGTAATTTATAATGATACCTATTGATATTTATGTCAACGTTTACAAAGGTATAGTCTGCGTCAATCTTTTGTTAGAAATGGTTTATCTTGGTGCTACATAGCCAAAAAATTACATCACTCGTAGTGTTAACGTCTTGCCTATCTAACCACACGTGAAATTACGTGCGTTAAACTACTTTTTATCTTTGGTGTTGCATAATTAAAACAATGTATGAAAATCGTAAAGACTCGGTATGGTATAGACAATATCATATATTTGTTTAAATGTTGGATTGCGGTTAACGCTACAACCTCCTTAAGTGTACGGGAGTCCAGACTTCATCGGGGGAGCGGTAGAAAAAACATCCGCGTAAACGTAGAAAATGCAGGTACAAAATTTCACCACCAGTGCCGCTCCGTTAACAAGTGCCCGACTAATATAGTAATTGCCAGATCACAAGGTGGAAAGCGTGACGGCAATACATGCCAAAAATGGTACGAGATGAAAAGTTTTGTAGTTGAATACTAATGTTGTCCAGGGTATCCGGCATACGTTTGTGAAATTTGAAATCCTTTGGCCATCCCGTTATCGAGATATTCACTCTTGAAATTGGCATTTTTTACACGCGCTGCATAGGACAATTTCCGAAGAATATCATATTTGTGATGGTATTAAAAAAATGACGAGACAGAAGCCCATAAGGAACGGTGGAATGATGGATGAGTGTTTTACGGTCGGTATGGGCAAAAATGACCACTTTTCGTTAAATTGAATTTTATTCATGTCATATGTTTTATTTGTTTTAATCGCGATTTATTTTTGCAAAATTTAGTTCACAAGTTTTCCTTTAGTATACGAAGTAAGGTCCTCGATATTTTATTTATTTTTTACTTGGAAAGGAATCGTTTCTGTCTTCTGGTATTTTTTAAATTACAAATCGGTCATTCCGCCACAAGTAAGTAACATCGGCAAAACATCGTCGCCACTAGAGCCATCTTTGCTTGGAGGCTTTGGTGTCGTGTTGTTCTTTCATTCTTCCATAGCAAGAGATAAAAGGATGTAAAGAAAGCCTAAGAGCCTACGGAGCCTAGAAAGCCAAACATGAGTCAGAGTGCACAGTGCGTTCCGTGCAAGATATTTGCTTGTTCTAAAATTCGATACATCGAATGAAACACATCGATGCATCGTTAAACATCAACAGAAACATCGAATAGAAAACATCGATGTTTTCGATACATCGACGTATATCGAGCAGCCCTAACTGTTTTTCGAAAACTTTAGTATTTACCAATGGTCCTTTATAGAGCGGACGATTTTCCATTTAATTAAATCTTTTATTTGTGCACTGCACGAGTTGCAAGAACTGGACTGCACACAACCGTAATAAGTATGGTTATGGTAAGGGATTGATTGTCCTTGCCGGCAACGTTGCCACATGTACGCATTGTATGGTCGGATGTTTGTATGCGAGCATGCATATTTTTTCAGTTTTGAGTGTTGGCATATGCTCCGGGTAAGCCGTGCTAAAAAGTTGCCAGGGTTGCCAAATAGGGTGAGCTAACAAAAGTGAGCAGCTCACCCTATTACGGTTCTTTTCACCGAGTGAAAATGCGAGATTATTCACGTGAGTTTACTCGGCACGAAATGTCGTGTCGAAAATCAAAGTGCGCATGCGTGAGCTTCTTCCTAAAGCAGCGACGGCACGTCCAAAGCTAACGCATAACAAGAGTTGTTACGAAATAAATGATTCAGAGACGGCAGCATCTCGAGGTAGAATGATTATTAAAAGATAGCAACTTAAAGTTATTATCGTAGCGAATAAAATAATATGAGCCGATAATGATGAATGATTTGCTGATGATTGTAATGTTGCGAGATCGGGGAAATCGAATGCTCCGTATACGACTATATGAATGTGCGATGCCTCGGACCCCATTAGTGTAATGAAAGAAGAATATATTGCATAATAGTTCGATTTATTAACATAAAACAATAATTCTATCACTGTGCTATAAGAACCTCCGTATGTTTTATATGATACAAAACTTACTAGTATTTTTTTAAAATTCGAATGGCTGCATCTCAACCTGCCGCGTGCTAAATCTTCGTGTTCTTTCATGAAATCTAATAACATTTTTTTTTGGTAACATTCATGTTGCAAATTAAGTCTATTTAAACTTGTTGCTTATTCGAGTGAAGAGGTTATGTTTTTGGCGACGCGCACGTCTTTCATTTTAGGCTAGGTTTGATCAGCGTGCTAGTATACCCCTTCAACGGCGTCGTGAAAATGTTCAATGACTAAGCGAAAGTTGCTAGTGATCTCAGATTTTCACCCGACCGATCCGTAGTTGCGTGACTAAACTCACGTGAGATAAAAATGCGAGAAGTGAGAAGTCTCACCCGAAAACCATAATAGGCCCCCTGCACTGCTCGAGTGGAACACTTTTTTTCTACCGTTTTCCGGAGGCTCGGTCACGTGTACTCTAACCTTCACATTCGCTCAAAACTTGCGCGAACTTGATAAAGATGTCGCCAGCCGAGAATTTCGCGAAATTTTTCGCCACGAAAATCAGCTCACGCAGTAGTAGAATTATTTTATCAAACTAATTGCACCTCGGGGCAATTTGTAATTTGATAGTCTTGAAAAAGTGACGTCACGATTCTCGTATCGTAATTTGGGTTACAAAGTAACGCATCCCAGGTTTAAGAGGTGAAGTTTAAGCACGCATCATTCTTAATTGCATGAGGTCACGCTGGGTCGACTTGATTCATACGCGGTAGTTTTTCTCCGTGTAGTTTCTCCTGCGTGTAGGCAGAGCGCCTGGTCGTTCGCCGCGCTGGTGTAGCGCGGGCTATTCAAACATCACAAAGTGTGCGGCCTTAGCACGGTCTTACGTACAGGTCTTGGAACTCGATAGAATTTCAATAGCGGGGGTGACTCGCGTATTGTAATCGTTTTTGGTGTGACTAGTATCTTCGGATGGGGTTTTGATAGTGAATTGGCGGATATGAAATCTCGTGGCGGGTTGATCCATGCTAATTGAAAATTCTTTCATCGTAAACGCTACGCTAAATCATGTTTTGCGAAGCATGTTACAATTTTTTATGTACTTGAGTTAATTCCGGAAGACGTGTTAGCGATTAATAATTTTACTTCTCCATGCGAAAAACATGGCTCGGATATTCTATCCTACGCGATTATTTATTAAGTTGGATTGCCCATGCAGCAAAATAAACTTCAGGAAACTATGAAATGAAAAAAATGTTAAAAAAACGTCTAAATAGACAAACCAATACAATTTTGGTTATTTCGCTACATTGTACGTTTTGTCTGCGATTGTTTTGTACCTGCACAATAGCAATGAATAAATATCTTTTATTCCGCCGCCGTCTTGAATTTTAAAGGATAAATAATTGTTTTTATAGGTTTTGTCCACTCGAAATTGTTTTTGCGTGCAAAATATACAGTGCTATCTCCATATTTATTGTTAGCGGAAATAGGAGTCGATATATACTCTACCGGCGAAAGTTTAAAAGAGTTCCAAAACGGTTTTTTATGCCATTTCGCTGGTAGTCGACCTAGGCCAATTTAATAAACGGCATTTTAAAAGGAGGGATTTACCTTCATTTCTGCTTTTTTTAAAATGTTTACGTTTTTTTTTGCAGTTAGCACCCGGTTTTGAAAACGACCGTTCTTCGTCGTCTTTTTGTTCCTTTTTGAGCGGACCCCGTTTGCAGGAAAAAAATTTTTTACACATTTCTTCGACCAAAATCATAATTGGGGAAGCCTAAGCTTCAATTTCGTTTTTTTTTTAAATTTTCTGCGATTTTTTTCCAACAATATTTCGTTTTTTGTGAAAAAATAGATAATTTGAAAATTGCTCCGGAGTACGAAAACAATGAGATTTACAACAAAACCTGAAGATAGCAAAAAAGTTGCGGTACTTTTTGTGAGTTCACAAGAATTTTTTCAGATTTTTTGTTCGAATTTTTTTTTAAATCTATTTCCAGTCAAAGCTCGATTGATCTGAATACCATAACAATAATATAATTAAATTTTTTACTTACATATTAAACTTTGGTCTCGTCGAAGAAACCTCCTCTCGCCGACATCACGCTCTTCACCACACGCGGCATTCTCTTCACAAGTTTTTGGAAAATCTCTCTGGGTGTTTCTTTCCAAGATTTTTGTAGGGAATCCCATAGATTTTCGGCGGATGAATGAGTGACTTTGCGCACTTGCCGATCCATTTAATCCCACATCAGTTCTATGGGATTGAGATCGGCAGATTGAGGAGGCCATTGCATAATTCGAAGCATGGCATGATATCCCTTTTGGTCCAGGATTCCCTTGATTTGGTACACTGAAAAAAAAATTCGTTCATCCATCCAAAATTCAGTTGGTTTAACAAAACGTATCGTTAAATACGTCCAACTTCATTTTTGATTGGCATAACAAAACAGTATAGTTGGTGGTAAAACAGTATAGTGGCGTGAACTGTAACTTATTTAGCATGTCTGAGCAAACTGTTAAAACAACAAAATTTCGAGACAACAAAATGCATTTTGCATATTCAACGATATCTTTTTCTCGGTGTAGAGGTCCCCTGCACCAGCACACGAAAAACACCCCACACCCAAAACATACTTCAAAACTCTGCTCGAAGTGTCTTGAATCAAAGTAAGAAAGTGGGGAGCTTCGTAAAAATTTAAAAAAAGCCAAAATGAAGGTAATTTCCTCCTCTTTAAAATGCCGTTTGTTAAATTGGCCTAAGTCAACTACCGGCTACATGGTATAGAAAACCGTTCCGGCACTCTTTTAAACTTTTGTCCGGAAACTTTTCGCCGGTAGTGTACGTATACGTGAAAATACTTGCGAGCAGTAACTTCGATTCTACGTGCTAGTTGCAATTTATTAAAATTTGCATTCTTTTTCTGAAGATGTGTATGCAGTAAAGGAAAAAAAACAGTGCCCGGGAATTGAACCGAAGATAACAAAGTTTTCACCCAGGCATCAATCCATTTAGGAAGAATGTATTTTACACTTAAGAGAACAAAATTGATTCATCCTTATTGAACTCGTTTGGATTGCAATGGTAGGGTTGATGGATCAGTCGCCAAATAATTACCGGATAGATTTTTCGGATTTATACTGGTCAGTTTATGAGTTTATGCATTTCTTTTTGCATAGGAATATGACTGGTTTTCAAATAACTTGTAGAAAACATAGATTCTCAGTTTAGGCTATAACGAGACTGCGTGACTATTGTTGTCTCTGTCGCACAGAACATCCCTCGATTACAGTGACTCTAACAGATTCAAGATGACTTTTGACTTCGTCAAGAGAGCCATCCCCTTCCACTAGTTGCAAGACCTGTATATGAAACCGTGGGCCTTAGAATTACTTAAGGTTTTTGCTAAATCATTATTGAAGGGCGGGGGGGGGGGATCGAAGTTCCTATCTATACTAATACATTGTGTGCGATCACCAGTGCCCACTGATTGTAGCAAAATAATAATGACGTGTACAACTGAATATCGCGAAAATGTTCAAATGTACGGTAGATAAATGTTATTATTATTATTTACATGTATGGTAGTTTGATTATTATTTACATCGATGGTAATTTAAATGAGTTAGGATTATCAGAAATTCAAATCTTGATGCTTAAAAAAGCTAGTAAAATAGACACAAGCTTTGGCAACATCGCACGGCTCTGTCGTAATTCGAAGCTGTTAGGTTGACTGCAGTAACTGTCACAGGTCGCGGCTGTGTTTCGTGGGTTTCGTGCCAGTCGGCGTTTTCAGAGGTTATGTCAGAGCAAAAGGAGGCAAGAAATGATCCAGAAAAAAAGATTCTTGCGCCCCAAAGTTTCCGATCGAAAAGACGATTTGTCAGTGCTCGTGCCCACAGCCATCGTATAGTACTATGCTCACCGAAGCTACAAAAAAGGGAATACATCATAATAAATAAATGAATAAGTTCTCCCTAGTCGCATTTGACTTTAACGTATTTGAAATTGGCGCGCTAGGTTTTTCAATTGGTTCTGCTATTCCCATAGTTCCGACGTTGCCACATTTCAATATATACTCCACAACAAGCCTCAGATACTGATTCGAAAACATTACATTTCTATTGCTGGTAGTTAGAGAGCGAGTAGTAGCGCAGGTCTAGCTCTGAACTAGCATCATAAAAGTCCTGGGTTTGAAACCAGCTGAGATGAATTTTTCCATATGCTTCTTTTCGCCGATTCGTTGGTTAAAAAGCTACGCTAAAAACTGTCGATCTGCGATGATCAGACACTGTATCGGTGTTGAAGATGTCTTAAACCCTGTCTGGATATGTTTAACTCAACAGGGCAAGATGGTTGCTTTGAAAACCTATCCCAACTCCCAGATGGGTACCAGTGCACCACAGTTGTTTAACAAAAAACGGATGAATTAGAAAAATGTGGAAGTATTTTTTTCTCGTTTTCAGCAATGGATATGAGGCTCCTCGTATTAGGACTTTTGATAGCTTCGAGCTACGGCCAGCAGGAGGATCCAGAAAACGGAACCAGACAGCCATGGAATCGTTACGACGAGAGAGAAATCGGAAATCCGAACTATGGGTTCAGAAATACGGGGAGTCACAGCGACAATCTCATTATCAAAGAAGCGTGAGTAACAAAAAAATGGTATCACTTTTTTGAACTACCGTTATTGCATACGCAAATAAATTTATTTTGGATCATCTAGAGACGCGGCAGCGACTTGACGCCAAGTATAAAAAAACTTATAAAGTAAAGTCGAGAAACAGACGCGCACTTTACTATACAGTAAGATTGATTAAACGGGTGTACTACCCAGAGGCCAGGTGGAAACGCCCCTGAAGCTCGGGCCCCATCAAAGTGCGAAAAAAGAGAACGAAATAAAAGAATACGTGTACTGAAATGTAATGTGTAGCCCGTGTCCATATACTGCAACTCAAACAATCGAACACTAAACACAAACTGATTTAAAAAAATGTAGATCGCTCAATAAGGATCCTTAAAATGCTTCCTTGCTTCTCGTGGCTTAGGTTTACCGAAGAAAACTGAGGAAGTTAAGAAAAATTAATTTTCGTTGCATGCCAACGACACAAACTTCAACGTCATAAAGGAAGAAGGGTAAATCGCAGCAGGGTGGTTTACTGTAGCGCAATGGGCGATCTGATCCTTCACAAAAATCTTCATAACTCGGCCAATTTTTCGAATCTTTACAAAATTTTTGTTCCAAATTAAAGTTAAGAACCTAGGCTATAAAACTATTCTATCAAAAATCATATCTTTTAATGTCAAAAGTTATGCATACCTCTTCAGTTTGTCACGACAATAGTTTTATGACTACACAACTGCTGCTCACTTCATAGTACAATATATAACATACATAGCGAGATCAAGTCTCACACGACGACCACAAAAACAGCAAAAACGGTCGTTTTTCAACGTAAAAAAGTACGCTAGTTGTTCCATTGATATACCAGAAAGAAGCATTGAACACTCGGGTTTTATACTTCGAGCCAAAATTAGTCATCGGATGTCATACAGCAATTCTTACTTAACCAATGACTAAACCCAAACGAGCCCAAAAGACCTGCAATCCGTTGTGTCTTCTGACGCGTATTTTTCTTCTGCGGGTCAGAACGTACTTTGTGCTGGCTTCGAGGCTGGTGCGACCCGGGCAGGTGTACCGCGTAGCTGTCAACATACTCGAGACGAGGTTACCAATGACCGTGAGGGCTACGATTCAGCGTAACGGTGTCGAGATAGCGGCGGATCATCAGGACGTGAAGGCAGGAATTCCGGAGACTCTGATGCTGCGTATGCCGCCTACTTCGATAAGGGGCGATTACAAGCTCCGAGTTGAGGGTCTCTACAACAGTTTGACGGGTGGCCAAGCCTTCCTGAACGAGACGACACTGATCTTTTCGCAGCGCTCGATGACGATATTCATCCAAATGGACAAACCGGTTTACAAGCAAGAGGAGACTGTACGGTTTCGCGCAATACCGATAAACACCGAGCTGAAGGCATTCAACAATCCCATAGATGTCTTCATGCTCGATCCGAATCGTCGTATAATGAGGCGATGGTTGTCGCGCCAGAGCAATCTCGGCACCGTATCATTGTCCTATCAATTGTCGGATCAGCCGGTTTACGGTAACTGGATAATCCAGGTGATCGCCCAGAGTCAAGTGGAGGAAAAGACGTTCCTCGTGGAGGAGTATTATCAGACGCGTTTTGAGGTGAACGTGACAATGCCAGCTTTCTTCTTTGACACCGATCCCTACATACACGGTATGGTACAGGCGAATTATACCTCGGGTGCTCCGGTTCGCGGCAATTTGACGCTCAAAGCCAGTTTTCATCCGCTTAATTATCAATCGAGCAACGGCCAATTGGCGACGCAGGATCGTTACTTCGACTTCAACGAGTACTATCCTTCGTGGTTCAAGCGTCCGAACGAGTGGGAGGAGAAGCCCGTGTTGCGTTTCTTTAACGGGACCTACAGATTTCGATATCCGATGCAGGAGTTGTTGCAAACGATGTCAAGTACCGATGGTATTGAGGTACGCGTGACCGCAACCGTTGGCGAGCGTTTCCTTGAGGAGATTATCGTCGGCTATTCGACCGCGAGAATCTACAAGTCGACGGTGAAGGTGCACTTCCTCGGTGGTTCACCGCAAATCTTTAAGCCGGCGATGGCGTTCAATCTTAATCTCGTCGCGTCCTTCCACGATGGTTCGACGCTACGCGAGTCGCAGTTGCGCAACGCCCAGATGGAGGTGCGCGCTGACATCGAGATGCGAGCCGGGGCACGCAGAAACCTCGACGCGCAGTTGCTTCGTGCGTCTAGCGACAACGACGCCCTCTGGTCGATGAAGGTTGATCTCAGGAAGCAACTGGGCCTGGAGAACGATCCTCAGCATGCTCAGCAAATATTGAACGACATTGCCTCGATGAAGGTGTATGCGGTGCTGACGGACGGTGAGGGTCATCGAAGCCAAGCCGAATTGCTGATGCTCGCTCACGAGTCGCCCGACAACAAGCACATCAAAGTGTCCACGTCGACGAAGCATCCCTCGGTCGGTGAATATCTGACGCTTCACGTTCAGACCAACTTTTACATCGACGCGTTCAATTATCTGATAATGTCGAAGGGCACCGTGGTCCTTTTCGGCCAGGACATCATGCAGCACAACGTGAGAACGGTATCGATACCTCTGAGCCCTGAGATGGCGCCAGTCGCCACCGCGGTTGTTTATTACGTCGGCAGCAAGGGCGAGGTCGTTGCCGATTCTCTCACCATTCCCGTAAACGGTATATCGCGCAACAATTTCACCGTTTTCATAAACAATCGTAAAGCAAGAACCGGCGAGAAGGTCGAAGTTGCGATCTACGGTGAGCCCGGTGCTTACGTTGCGTTGTCCGGTATCGATCGTGCCTTTTACGGTATGCAGGCCGGCAACGAGCTGACCTATTCCAACGTTATCGCCAAGATGGCGTACTTCGGCGAGGAAACTAACGGCACCCATTCGCACTCTTGGCTCCATCACGACGGAAGTCCTGACGAGATAGTTTACTATCCGTCCTCGACCTTCGGTATCGATGTCAATCGCACCTTCGAGTTCATAGGCCTGGTTGCCTTCACCGATGCCTTTATCTATCGTAAACCCGATCACTGCAACCGCACCCAGGGCTTTGGCGAATGTCTGTCGGGACGTTGCTACAGGCTCGAGAAGAAGTGCGACGGTGTGTTGGATTGCGAGGACGGCACGGACGAGGCCCTCTGCACCCTCGGCAACGCCACCGATCTCGTGCAATTCCGCATGAATCGTTTCAACCGTATACAACGACTGTACGAGAACGTGTGGCTATGGAAGGACATAAACATAGGTCCTCACGGTCGTCAGATCTTCAACATTGACGTCCCGAAGCGTCCGGTCCACTGGATGGTCACCGCCTTCAGCATGAGTCCCAGCAAGGGCTACGGCATGCTGCCCAAAGCGCTCGAGTACACGGGAGTCCTACCCTTCTTCATCGACGTCGAGATGCCGACGCACAGTCGTCAGGGCGAACAGATCGGCATCCGCGTGTCCGTCTTCAATTATCAGCGTTACAACATCGAGGCGACTGTAATTTTGAAGGGTTCCCCGGACTACAAGTTCGTTCACGTCGAGAAGAACGGTATCGTTCAATCCTACAGTCCCCGAACGTCATTCGGTGAGCATCAGTTCTTCATCTGGATACCGGCGCAAGACGCCGCGGTCGTCTACGTGCCGATAGTGCCGACGAGACTCGGCGACATAAAAGTCACGATAAAAGCCACCACTGTCATAGGCAGCGACAAGGTCGTGAAAAATTTGCGGGTCGAGGCCGATGGCTTGCCCCAGTACAGGCATCAAGCCATTTTGCTCGATCTCAGCAACAAGGGATATCTCTTCCAGTACATGCACGTGAACATTACGGAAACTCCGTTGATACCCTACACCGAGGAGCGTTATTACGTGTTCGGCTCTAACAAGGCCACGATAAGTGTCGTCGGTGACGTCGTAGGTCCGATATTTCCCACTATGCCGGTGAACGCAACCAGCCTGATGAATCTTCCGATGGACTGCGCCGAACAGAACATGTTCAGTTTCGCCGCAAACATGTACACTACCCTCTATATGCGGCTGATAAACCAGCGCAACAGGACCCAGGAGAAGGAGAGTTTCTACCACATGAACGGTGGCTACCAGAGACAATTGTCCTTCATGAAGATGGACGGGTCCTTCGGACTCTTCCGCAGTGATTGGAATCAGTCCGCGTCATCTGTCTGGTTGACGGCTTTTTGCGCCCGGGTGTTCCAGGAGGCGAGCTTCTACGAGTGGGAGAATTATCTCTACATCGATCCTGACGTGATAGCCCAGTCGGTCGCCTGGATATTGCGACATCAGACACCCGAGGGAAGTTTTTACGAGGTAACTTGGCTACCCGATCGCAAAATCAATAACTCCGTTGACAACGAATACGACTTGATACGACATCGTAATATCAGCTTGACCGCTCACGTGCTTATCACGCTGGAAACCGTGAAGGATCTGACTGGTGGCTTGGGCTCGCAAGTAGCACTGAGCTCCGCAAAAGCCGTCAAATGGTTGGAGATCAATCTAAAGCTTCTCGAAGAAAGGGGAACCCCCTTCGAAGTGGCTATCGTCGCTTACGCGCTCTCACTCGCAAAATCCTCGACTGCCGAACAAGCCTTCAACATTCTTTCGTTTCACTCTCGTCAAACCGGCGATCTGATGTACTGGGGACGCGAGGCTATCCCGCTGCCACCTTACAAACTCGAAAACAACAAACCCTTCTTACTGCCCAGGCTACCGTACAAGTATGATTCGGAAAATATCGAAACTACCGCGTACGCGCTTCTCGTACACGTCGCACGACAAGAGGTCAAGATCGAGCCGATCGTTAAGTGGCTCAACTCCCAGAGATTGACGGACGGTGGTTGGGCCTCGACGCAGGACAGTGTTTGGGCTTTAAAAGCGCTCATGGAGTACACTGTTAGGTCAAGGATCAGGGACGTCAGCTCGTTGACCGTCAGCGTGGACGCTACCGCCCTTAAAGGACCGTCAAAGATTCTCTATGTGACTGACAAGAACATTGCCAAGCTTCAGAGCATTGAGGTAAGAAAATAATTTTTTATTATTATAAATTAAAAATTATATTTGATTGTTATAAAGCAGCCGAGTGTATTCATAGTCGTTCTTTAAGAAATAAGGATTCCTTGTTCTTTGTTCAGAATAAAGAACAAGGAATCCTTATTCTTCAAGGGACATCCGCGAATACCGGTGTACAGGCTCAAATATTTTTCGATTTTACTATCTAATTTCAAAAGATCGTGATACTGAGTTAAAAACTATCAAGATCAATGTAAGATGTACGGGGAAAAAAAAGTTATTATTAGCGGATTAAGTCGTGAAAGTAGTCTGGCCACTGAACCCCCTAAATGAGTCGTCGTAAAATCGAAAATGAATAAAATCGTTTACGGACAACGGAGGTCGAACATGATCTAGCGACAGTAGAACAAAACTGCGGGGCCATTCTGTACTATTATTAGTGCCGAAAAAGCTCACGAGCGGCACTGCCGTCGGAACGACGACAAATTCGACGTTAATGTAACTGACAGTCTTTCATCTTTGTTTTCCCGACTGCGAGGGTCTTATCCACGATCAGGGGGCTGGCATCTTTTGGAATTCTTTGCTACGCAAATTGTCCGCTATTTGTGGTGTTCTACTCTGCCACTCGCAACGCTAGTTGTTCTCGAACAATCCTGATGCGCCGCAGCGACTATGTACACATACACACGCACACATATAAACGGGCAATACCTATATAACACCATCAATGCACACTGATCGTTTCATATGGTGTATTTCTAAACATACACAATCTATTATACTACCATTGTGGTCTTATTCATTTATCTATTATGCATTAATGCTCCATTGCTATAACTCCATTGTCTAATGATCGTGCCAAGAAACAATCATGACAATAAATAGCGAAGCGGAACAATTTAGTACCAAATTATAACTTTCTCAAAGGGTCATTACTAAATCTACAAAAAGAGCTCCTGCCTTCGTCCTGCTTAAAATGTTTTTCACACACCCCTCTCTCAGCGTGTACACTATTATTATTTATAGCCTCTCCATAGTCTTCGAATGCTAGGATCGGCTGGTACGGTGGAAAATGCACATTTTCAGAATTGTGTGAGTACCCTACAGTACAACCGCGCACAATGTACGGCATTAGCACACGAGTATAAGTAATTTCAGTAATTTAATCAATTCCGCATCTCGGCTTAAACTGCAAACGTCAAAACGACGGGTCAGAATAGTCGTATTTGCCGTTGTGGTTGTTATGTACGTTATGTACGCAGTGCGGGCCTCGCACCTGCGCAATAATAATATTGTCAATAACCTACTAGCGCCACGGGGCGAGGTAGAACAGGCCCCTGAGACTGCAGACCTTTCCCATGGTAAGGAAGTGGTAACTCTCGTTCCCAGCATTGTCGCTCGAGTGTAACTATATCATGTGGCGCTGGTAGTCGAGTGCCCGGTTGACTATATATCATGGCCTTACATACAGGTCTGGAAACTCCAGTGGAAGGGATAGGTAGTTTATTGAAGAGAGTTGGTAGTTCACTAGTCGCCACTAGGTTCGTTCCGATCATGGCCGCGGTCCGTATTACGCTTACAGCGTTTATAGCATGCTTACGATTGATCTGATTGGTCCAATTGCAGTGAGTATTGCGCTTTTAGCACTTATGCCTTCTGCACACTGCGCGCGATGAGCGACGAGCGATATCCAATGGGAGCTTCACTCTCCCAGCGGGTTTCCGGAATACCTGAGCTCCCATTGGATATCGCTCATCGCTCGTCACTCATCGCGCGCAGCGTGCAGAGGTCATTACAGCGCAATTCGGACAGCGCCCTATAATACCCGAGACGCGGTCGGGGGGCCAGACAGAGACAGCACTAATTGGCCATGCTTCTATCTCTCTTTCTCTGTCCTACCTTCATGTTCATTACACGGATATGTATCACGAGTTCAAAACACTTTTAAAACGGCCAGGAAAAGGCGTTAGTTCTGTCAGTTTCGATTAATACAATAAAAAAAATATGATCCTAATCGTAATCAAACTATCTTTCCACATCCAGGCAAGTGTGATAAGCATATGCATACGATTTTGAAGCTGTCACGTTGCATATGAACTTTCAAAGCTACCTGTCTCAATTTTCTTCTTCTATTCCTGATTCCCGTGTTTTTTTTATGCAATTCAATAAAAATACAAATGCAAAAAATGCGAATGCAAAAAAGGTCTTTCAGTGTCGGACGTTTGTATGTGGCCTACAAACCACACCTTTTCAATTGCTCACTCCGTTGTTCGCCGTATTGAGGTTATGTATGTCCGGGTTTCAAAACCGCAGCGAAAACTAGTAGCGGCATTAGGACCGAAATTTGTCACGCTAACGCACCTGATCGCGGCTGCCAGCATTATGGCCTCTGCACACTGCGCGCGATGAGCGATTAGCAACGCGTTCGTGAAAATGTGTTTCCCCACATTCACACTGCAAGCGACGAGCGACTCGAGCGACGAGCGATGCGACAAATACTGAATGTAAGGTTACTGAAAAATAAATTATGCTAAAGTGCGCGAAGTACTGAAAAATTATTCAAATAAATCTAATGTGTATTAATAAATAGAAGAAAAAATATAGAGCAGTGGTAAATTGCTGTCAGGTTTCCGTTTACTCCATAATTTCCTAAGTGAAAGGACTTTGAAAAGAAAAAAAATGATTGAAAACGTTGCAGCGCAACAATTCTTGGAATAACGTTAGCACTCGAGAAATTTAGCGCCTTGTCTTTACAATACTTGTGGTCAAGCTCACAATCATCGACTGTGTTGGACAGAGATGATTATAAAATGGCTGAAAAATGTCGTCTGTTGGCGCGTTTTCGCTTGTCGCGAGCGACGAAAGTAGAAACTTGTTCAACTCCGCGAGCGACGTCGCGAGGAGGCTCGCGACGGATGTGACGTTCAGAAAAGCAGAGCTCTTATTGGATATCGCTCATCGCTCATCGCGAGCAGTGTACAGCAGCCATTTGAGTTTCCAAACCCGTATGTAAGACCGTGCTATATATATATATGCGCGCGCGCGTGTGTGTGTGTGTGTGTGTGTATCTGTCGTAGAACATATCGTCCGCATCGTTGTGAGAGGGCCGGGCGAGCGCGCCGGTCACATGACTCCCAGTGCCTCTAGCGGCGAGTGACATCTCGTAGTCCACTGAAATTGCTCTGTGACAGGGACCCAGGTAAAACTGAATAGGCGGTCAAAAGCGTAGCATTTTTATATACGGTAAAGGATAGAAGGTGCCAGGCCCCTGGGGTAGGCACACCTAGTGAATTCCTTTCATTCATTCAGATTTTTATCGCTTGGTGCGCGATGGCAAAGGGAAGTAGTGTGCGACGACGATAGAAACAGCTCTTCTACTTCTGACCGTAGTGCATGCGCTGTTCGCCCTAACTTTATTTACCGTAGTGCGGTCAGCCCCCTGGCACTGCTGGGTCTACCGTGTCCCCGTTATTGTCGCCACGTAAACTAACCCACCATGCGGCGGTAGTAGTCACCCGCATGACTCCCACTTCAGTCGCGCAGCGTCTGCATAATTTGCATTTGACGCGAGAAATGCGATTTTTCCTTGTTGGATTGATAACCTGACGTGCAGCCAAGCACCACGCACGCAGGCATTCTCAAATATGAGCACAAAAACCACAAAAATTGTTTTTATTTTATCGCTACAATAAAATTGTTTATTATTTTATCACTTTGTAATACCACACCACGATTTTTTTTTTCGAGAACAATGACAGATCGAGAAAAAAGAAAGAAATATTCACTTGGTTCACGCGACGAAAAAGATGAAATAATACGGAGAGGTGCTTTGCGGAGTGGGGGTCATGCGGGTGACTACTAGCGCCGCATGGTGGGTTAGTTACGAGGCGACAATAACGGGGACACGTTACTGTTAAGAGAATTTATCCCAGTGTCAGCCCCCTGAGTGCGGTGTAAGGGTGCGGCCTCATGCAGTCGCTCGACGCTCGTTTGCAGCGATAAATCTGGTCACGTGACCCGATTTTGAATTTCCCGCGACTCAAATAAGTAGCTCATTTGTCGCTACATATCACGTGACCAGATTTGTCGCTGCAAATAAGCGACGAGCGACTGCATGCGGCCGCACCTTTAAAAAAAATAGTGTCGATTCAAAAGAGAGATCATTATCATTATAATCATCTTAATTGAGGTTTTCTTTATATCCTACCAGTTTATGTAAATACCTAAGAGGCCACGATGAATATGAATGGTATTTATTCTTAGTATCGCGAGAAGATAGTCTAGCATAGTTGCGGCATGCTCAGCTCATCTGCCTGGTATTTTTGGTTCAATTTCTCTTGGCTTGTTTTCTTTTAACCTATGATTTTGCAGTCCTATTCTCGCAGATATCGCAGCCATTAGAGTTCGATTCTGGCTCGGCACATTTTTTTATGTACAAAAATATAAAACCTGAACACATTACTGTACTGCGGCAAGAGATAAGGGAGGAAACACTCCCCTTTGCTAGTGCAACCCGTAGCGGCGCCTATACGGAATCGAAAAGAGAGGGCCATAATCGTGCTGACCACCACCTTGAAAATTTAGCGTCGTTGGAAGATCTGTATGGAACAAGACTGTGGTCTTATCCGATTTCTGGTGTGACCACTTCTCGAATAGTATCACTTCCCGTTCCTCCTCGTGTATCGTCTTTTTCTTTTCTGGATCCTCATGGAAGCCGAGTTATTGGCTTGACTACCGCCATCTCGTGGTGATCCGTACTACTTCCGGTTTCTCGTGCATCAAACATCACGAGTTCTTCCCTATATTCTCCATTATGTGAGCATGTTATGCAATACCGGAAGTGGCTACCGCCACCGCGTGGTGATTCGTACCACTTCCGGTTTCTGGTGAATGGAACGTCGTCAATTCTTTCTTACGTTCTCCATTCTATAAGAATTGTATGTAATTCTCGTGACAGTTCCAATCACGGTTTTACATACAGGTTTTGAAACGTCAGTAATGGGCGAAGGTCTACTTAGCGACCAGTTTTTGCTTCAATTTTCGGCCTCGTGGTGCGCATGCGAAGAGGGGTGTAGTGTGCGAAGACGACAGCAATATCGTATGTCTCTGTCTTGCATAGAGCGCCTGCACTTTAGACTGTAATGTCTCGGTATATGGGTTCTTGTTTCTTTTTTGTAAGAAATATCCACTACACGGGAAGTAAACGAAAAAAGTATGTATTTGCATGCTAAAGTGAATAAATTAATACATACATGCTTAAAAATATAACCAAATCTATATTAACCACATGCAAAACTCAAGCCCTTATGATAAAAACCGTTGATAATTTGTTCTTTGTATTGCGATGGTAGTTGAGCTGAAATGTTACGCTACGCACTCAGAACCCTAAAGTTCTAGGCTGTCACTGAACTAAATTTTCAGTAATAGTTATTTAGGCATCGACAACCGTTTGCCTACGAGTAACAATTTTTAACTGTTATACACACATATGCCTATACGACGAAACATTTTCGCTTAGGTTAATCTCGTGACACCCCCCGATCACTATGACAAACGGGGGCGACGATAAGAAATAAAAAGCTCGGACACTAAGCGGCCCACTCGCCGCCTATCGGGTATGGACGTCGTTTCAAGACCTGTATGTGAGGCCGTGGTTCCAAACTCCCAAATTCTGGAAGTGACTGTTGCCATCTCGTGGCAATTCGTACCACTTCCGTTTTTTCGTCGAGTGAATATCGCGAATTCTTTCCTATGTTCTCACTTCTGCCAGAATTTTATGCAAATCCGGAAGTGATTGCCACCATCTCGTGGTGATTCGTATCATGTTCGGTTGCTCGTATACAGAGGGCTGGCACCTCCTACCCCTTACCGTATGTAAAAATGCTATGCTTTTTGGCGCTTTATTTAGTTCTACCCCTCCCCCTGGCAGTAGGCTACTCACAGTATTCTTATTGCGCAGGCGCGAGGCCCGCACGGCGTACTTAACCAGCCCACGCCAAATACGAGTGGCAGAGTTGGACTCTACAAACAGTGGCCGATTCGCGTAGCAAAAATTCTGAAAGATGCCAGCCCCTGCTCGTATATTGAACGTTGCGAATCCGTCCATGTCTTTTCCAATCTGCGCGAATTTTATGGTATTCCGGAATTGACCATCGCCATGTCATGGCGATTCGTACCACTTCCAGTTTCCCTTACATCGAACGTCGCGAATCCTGCCCCGTGTTTTCCTATCTGCGCGAATTTTCGCCATTCGAGAAGCCACTACCGCCATCTCGTGGCCATTCGTTGCACTTCCGGTTTTTTCGTCGTGCCGAACATCGCCAATCGCTTCCCTCCTTTTTTCGCGATGTCGCTGCTTTACTTCCGGTAGAACTTCCGGTAGCCGCCCGTTTTTTCCCCGCCACAATCAGCAATTACGTTCCAACGTTCCGCATTACGATTTTCCTGACCGGCTTGCACACACCGAATAGTCGATCGTGAGAGTTAATCGGGCCGTTGAAAACGTGAAAGAGTACGACAAATCCATTCCATCATGAGAGTTACCTCGAGGCCGCAGGAAAAGCGGATGTCGAAGAGCCGTCACGGCAGGATCACTAGAGTATCTGAGATCATTAAGGAGTTGAAGAAATTGAAGAAGGAGGTTAAGAAAAAAATGGAAAAGCAACGGCCGCGGAAACGCAAGCGTTCATCGTCGTCGTATTCCTCGGCGTCTTCGTCGAGTTCTTCTTCGCCCTCGTCTTCCTCTTGCAGCATCGAGATTATCGAGCCCCGATCACCCTCACCCGCCTCCTATATGAGCTTTTCCGAAAAAGAAAATCACGCGAATTCGAATAAGTTTCGGAATCCCGGAAGTTCGCGCAAACACGTGAGTCGCGACAAGCCGAGTGCGAAAAAGCAAAAAGACGCGTCGCCCGAAGGACCCAGGAAGAAGAAATGCGCCCTCGCGGAAGAAAGCGCACCAGTCCCAGACGCTGCCGAGGAGATCGCCTCTCTTGACAAGGCAGCTGCGTCCAAAGAGAAGATCCCGAAGCAACGATCCAGAGCCAGAGCTAAGGAAGTTGTAGACACAAAGAAATATGCAGAAGAGAGGAAGGAATCGGTCCCGAGGAGGTCCATGGTCCGTTCATCCACTGAAAAAAGCCAACCGGACACGCACGAGCCCAAAGGAATTCCCAAAAACATCAAAGAACCGTCGCACAAAAAGAGCGAGGCTGTTGTCTGCGAGACTAGCACCGAATCGCCGGCTGTGAAAAACAAACGCTCGCTTTCTGGGAGAAAGTCACCGGCCGATAGAGCACAAGAGTCCACAGCGAAGAAAAGACCAGCGGAGGAAGAAATGCCGAAAAAAACAAACTTCGAAAGAGCTGACAAGACTGCAGCATCCAACAGCACGAAAAGAAGAGCCATTGACAACGCCGACAAACGTACCGAAAAAGTTTTGGAACTTACGGGCGTCACCGGTCAACTACGAGACGGGCGTGACTGCAACGTGGCAAGGAAGACAATGTTGGACCGCCCACCGGTGAAGATCAAAGCTGAATCCAAGGAAACGGGGAAACCATCGAAGCAGAGTCTCCATGAAAGAAACGTCGAGTTCCTGCGCCTGTTGTTCGATTTCCGGGACGACACGGACGAGGTACTAAGTAAGACGATAGAGGCGTGCAAAAGAACTGGAAAATGGCTGCTCGGCAAGCAGTCTGGCAAAAACAAATGCGAGAGGAAAGCTGCCGAGGGGGCGACATCTTCGACTGGACAAGCGGCAGTGTCGCACCATGCGGTGACCGTTTCCAAGCATGGACAAGGTGTAGGTTCCATAATGGTAGGAAACTTGGAAGAAGTTTCCCAGAATGAAAACTCAGTCGATTCCGCACGGCAACTGGGCTGTGAGATTTTGAAACTGATAAAAGGGCTGTACATCGAGGACTCATCGGACGATTCGAATATAGCTGGCGAGGATCTTCCGTCCATGGAGAACAAGATGGCTCCTCCTTCGATTTCGCAGAGCCTCGTCGCTGAATGGTCTAAGATAATCATCAATGGTCTAGACAACGACGTCAAGGAGGATTTGCTCAACAACAACCTACCACCCGAGAACTTCCCGCACTTGCACGTGCCGATGTTGAATCCTGACTTGAGACAGATTATGAACGGAGTGTTCCTCAAGAAAGACGAGTATCACGCCGCGATGCAGATGCAGATTGGCTGCGCCGTATCGGCGGTCGGCAGGGCTCTCACGGTCCTCCTAGACTGTGAGGAGCTCGGAGCAAAAAAACATGAAGGCTTGATCGACATGCTGAGCGAAACGGGCAAAATTTTGGCTGATCTTTATCACACCAATTTCGAGTTTCGTAAGTCCTATGTCGTGCCTGGACTGGCTGTACTCGCCAATCGACACGGTGATGAGGACGTAGTCAACGGACTGCTGTTCGGCGAGAGTTTCGCGGACAAATGGAGGCAAACGGCGAACGAGGTCAACGAGCGTCAGGAGACTCCGAACGCGCCACCGGTCGAAAGAACAACTTCCAAGATGGTACCCAGCGAACAATCTCCGAGAATTGACATGGAAATGCTCTCACTTTCGAGAAAATCGACCAGCGGTAAGCCAAAGATTTTGGATGTGCAAATTCTGCCCGGCCGCCCCAAGAGTTTCGCCGATACGGTCACCAAGATTGCGCCTGCAACGGTGAATCCCAGGGCCAAACCTGGTACGAACATCTTGTGGGGCATAAATTTGACATCGCAAACTCACGCGAAAGACGCATCGATGATACAAGTCAGACTTCCCACGAAGAAGCTCAGCGAAGCGAACACCGTGCCGGAAAAAACCAAAAAGATTGACACGATCGCGAACAGTCGAGAAAACTCTTGCAAGACTCAGAACTTCAAGAAATCCGATACGAACGAGGGTCTCGAAATTCCCGTCGAAAAAAAAGCACGAAAAGTGCTGGACGGAGGTGCCAGAACGAAGGATTCGGCTGGGAACGCATTTAGGGAGTATCCGAGCGACGAGAAATGCGAGTCTGAATGTTCCTCGAGCGACGAAGACTACAAGTCTTACACAACGGAGGAGAGCCGTTCCGAGGCGATGATGGAGGGAGAGATGTTGAACAACGAGGACGACAACGGTACGGCGGACGAGCAGGATAATAATTGCAATGAAATGGCGAACGATGCCGCTGAAGAGGACAATGATTGCAATAGAGAGGAGCTGAGCCATTCGAAAGAGAAGGAAGAGACGATTACAAACGATCAAGAGGAACGCAATTCTGACGAGATGGAGGAATTTAATTCCGAAGAAGAAGAGAAGCACGATTCCAAAAAGGAAGAAAACGGCGAGGAGGAAGAGAAGGAAAATTTTACTGTCAACGAGGAAATATGCGAAATCGATGATCGCGATGTTGATCAATCGAGCGTAGTCGCCGTTCGTAATCACGAGGATACGAAATATGAAAAAGTCGCAATTTCTCACGATGGGGCTACCAAGGAGCGAGAGGAAAAAAGACTGCACTTGTCGTTCGAGAGAACCGAAACTTGGATCAGCGGGCCCGATGACAACTTGCCGTTGGGTCAGACTCAGATTTCCGAAACTCTACAAAAATCCGAAAAACTTACTTCGGAAACGACGAGTCGCAGACAGATCGGTTATCCGCAATCCTGGCAGGACGGAGCGCCGCACGAAGTGCTGGCGAAGATAATGCAGGCCAGACTGAGATTCGGAAAAAAAGTGTCGGGCCTTCAGGCCCTGTCGAGCAGTCAAGAGAGCTCGAACGTTCAGCGATCGGACGATTCCACCCCGAGCGTCCACAAGGAAACTGACAACGAACAGCACGCGATCGAGAAGCCTTGAAGGCTTTTCCTGGCCGAGATCGTGAAAAAAAAAAACTGAGAAAATATTTTTATTTTTGTACCGTCGAGTCCACATCAAAATGGACGATAAGTCTTTATTATCTTTTTTTTAAATTTTATGCATTCACGTTACAAGCCTTCAAGAAGGCTGAGTCTTGTTCCTTTATGAGAGAACTTCTAAAAGTTCCTTTTTTCATTATGTAATCCGTTCAACGCATGTGCGTGTGGAAATGAAGAAACATAAATCTTCCTTTGCTTTTTCGTCTTGTGTTTTATTGACCTTCATTCTTTCAGGCTGCGATTATTTTCGTTTGCAACATTACGGAATGCAACGTTGAGAAGAATACGCCTCAGTAATTTTTAATTCGCACTTGATTTCTTTTGCGGAATACATTTATTCATTTATTTTTCCGCTGTGTGAACTTTTTTTTGTCGCGGCATTAATTTGCAAAGAAAAATTTTAGGGAAGAAGGTAATCTATTAAAATATCACTAATTACAAATTGAACAATTCATAATTATAAAGTGGTTTTTGGCATCATTCTACAGATTCCTGAAGCCTGGGGAACCGTGAAAGTCGATGCAAAGGGTGCCGGATACGCGATTCTACAGATGACTGTGCAGTACAACGTTGATAGGCCCAAATTCCAGACACCCCCGCCTGTCAAGGCGTTCGATCTCGTGGTGCGGCCAAATTTCTACGGCAGGAATCAGTCTCACATTAATTACTTCAGCTGTCAACGGTAAATATACAATTCAAATCAAATTGTAAATATACAATGTAATTAATATATAATACAATTACCATATATTGATTAATCATTAAATTAATATAAAGTAAATGTATAATATAATTCGATAAATATATAAAACGGCAAATATATAATTCAGATCAAATAAAAATATTTCCAAAAGCTATTTATCGACGGATTACACATATCTCGTGGCCGGAAAAAAAGATGAATTTTCATAAATTTTTTGTTGGCTAACGCGTGCAGATTTAAAACTTTTCTTTTCTTTGCTCTAACGAGTATGGTTTTAAGGATTATTTACAATTTTTGTGTTGAAAATATTTATAAATGTGGTAGATCCATTGGTTCGTGCAGATTGCTGTCTGAAAAACCTCCTTCGCCGACCACTGCTTCTCGGAAACAAAACATTCGAAACAAAAAAAAATCGAACGCATTTAGTTTTTCCATGAAGTTACCTAGTGCTACTCATTTAATAAAATATTGAATGTTGCAGAGCTCCCAAAAGCAACGACAAAGTATTTCGTTTTTAATTTTTCTTTCGCTTCCTCCGCACGTAGATGGACGAACGTGAACGAATCATCGCGCTCGGGTATGGCCGTACTGGACGTAACAATACCAACCGGCTACATGATTCAACAGCAAAATCTCGACAAGTATATACTCTCGCGTCAGGTGAGAAATCTTCAGCGAGCACGATTCCAAAATCGCAAGGTTCTTTTCTACTTCGATTACCTCGACGAGGAGGAGACCTGCGTGAATTTCACAATCGAGAGATGGCTTCCCGTGGCAAATATGTCGAGATATCTTCCCATTCGTGTCTACGATTATTACGCACCCGGTGAGTGTCATTAATTTATTTCAACTTGTAATCGAAAGAACGGTCACATGGGCTCGACGGAGTCTCTGTGCCTGTGGAGCCTATGGGGACAAAGTTTTCTCCGTTTATCGTCGGAATACAAATATCTACCTAATAAAATTAAAATAACCGAACTCGTTTCAGCCTTTGAAATGTTGATATTTTTTCAAAAGTAATCGGCGCCTCTGAAGTCCAAGATTTCAATACAATTACAAGATTGAAGGTTGCAGTGTTGAAATTCAATGCAAATTACTACTTATACATTTATTTTTATTTCGTTTGGCAAATTTTGTCTTAAAGAATGGCTTGATAATTTTTTATACACTTAGAGATATACTGCCATTCTATTGATATTTTTCTCTACCGTTAATAACTGAGTTTCGGAATTTATATTTTTCCAGAGCGCTTCAACGAGACGATTTTCGACTCGTTGTCGACTTACATCTTGAACATCTGCGAGGTATGCGGGAGTTCGCAGTGTCCCTACTGCCACATTTACAATGCCGCTTCATTCCTCGCACCACCCGCCAAATTGTTACTTCTCGCGACTGTTTTAGTCGCTTTGACTCGTTACTTCGCGACACGAGAATTCAGCGTACGTTAGACACTCACCGGCCTACACTGAGTAAAAAACTGAGTAATAATGATCGAAAGCTCTCCGAACTTCGTGAAGCTAAATGTGGACGCTTCTTTATAAAAGCCAAACGGTAAATCGAACCCAAGGGTTACGCAGTGTGCTTCGAAAATATTTTTACACGTCATTTTGCAATGAACTTTCAGTCTTAAATTTTTATATGCAAAAGAAATACGTACGATATTCTTGATGTTCTTTTTAAACTAATTCTCAGCACTACAAATCCGACTTGTGCCTTTGGATAAAGTAATTGAGATTTTTGAAGACATTGATCCAGTTTCCAAACTAAGACAGTACAACTGACAAGGTCATTGATCTTTTGTTTTTTTTCTTAATTGCAAAAACGATTCCGAATCGAATATCTTCGAGTGTTAGCGACACAGAATTCTAGTTTTTTAAGTAACTTTCTTACGTCATGCAACGCCGATTTATATATATAGATATATATAATTTTCAAGCGAATAGGATACATGTACACTCGACTGCATTGTCGCTGTACGATAATTTTCACCGACGAGTGGCAATCTGTACATAGTTAAGAGTGTTATAAAATTGATAGTGTAACCCTCCACAGACGTCGACACGTAGCATTTTTTCCGAATTTTCATACGTTCAAGAATTACGGTACGACAGGACAATCGAATAGTCTTTCTTTTTTCCTTTCTCTTTTACGGTTATATCGATTTTAATCGAGAGAAATACTCGGTGAGCGTGCGCGTGTCGACACATCGACTAATCGGCGCCGTCCATTTTATACACCAGCTCGTCGACAAATACAAAGAACCACAAATATAGTCATCTAAGAGTAGCGTATTTCTCGCGATGATCCGTCCGATCTTATCTCTTTTTCACCGCAACGCTCTATTTTTCTTGTAACAAAGCGCGAGCGGAGAAAAAATATTTCATAAGTATAACTGTACGTCGCATAAGGTTATTTTATACGTTTTTTTTTTCGTCTCGTATCTTAATTCCATTGTAAAGCACTCACCCGCCAAAGAAGCTCGAGAAATTCGATGGAATTTTGGGTGGCGAGTTTTGTCATATATTGCGAAAAATTCGAGGGCACTGTTTTTATTGAAGCATGAGGCGTTATGTCGCGAGCCACAGTCCTTCCACACCGCGAGAGAGCTGTATAACGCAATTTGAGCAGTTGAAAAAAAAATGAATTTTAAACTGGCTTTCTGCCATTATTGCCCGTCAATTGAACAGAATTGCATTTCTATCGGTTGCGCCGTTTCGAAGGAAGCGAAGACCGCGTTTTTCACGTCGCCTGACTTGAAGACGCCATTTTGCGCTCTTAGAGCCGCCATTTTATGTTAACACGGCGATTTCGTTCCTGGATAATGATCGCAGGAAAAAAAAGCGTTACCATGCCTTTTCGGAATGATTTTTATTGCGGGATCTTCCGATCGCTAAAAATTGACAATTTTTTTTTATTTCAAATGTTTTCGTAGTACGTTAAGGAGAAGTATTGATATCGAAGTCCGTCCAATATATGAAATTCGTTGCTGTTAATTGCGCGCTGTTTTTTTTTGTTCTACATAACCGTTGTTTCGGGGATTCCATTTTGTGTTCAACGTGCTATCGGGTCGTTGTTCTTTCAGACAATAGCCTCAATACTATATTTTTCTCGTTGCTGAGAATTTTCAATTTTATGTCAACGAATGCATATAAGAGCAAAGATCTGTCGACGTCCGACTTTTCGGCGATTCGTTTTTATTTCACGTATTCGAATTTTCGCACCAATAATTTTGCATCGCGCACTATGGAAGTTTTTTTTTCGTCATCAAACCTGATTATAGATGTAAGTATAAAAGAACGTTGGTTATGTAATTATTACGTTTTCTAAAACTTTGTAAAAATAAACGATCGAAAAGTTTCATGTGCTTTTTTTTTTCATTTTCGCATAACGTTCATTGTTTCGAAGTAGATTTCTCAGCGATTTATGGAATTCAGGACAAAAGATAATGGTCAAGCTCTTCGTCATGAAATACTTCATACCTAGACGCTTTGTTCTTTAAAAACGTTAAAAAAAGGTTATGTTGACCTTTTGCTCTTAAAAGCTATTATTTGTCCGGGCCATAAAAATGATTACGCGATTCACCGGTAGGCGGTGTTTGCCATTTATTCGTAGACGCAGAGTTCGCCATCGCTTTCGGTTGCGATTTTCATTGGGCGGAGACGGCGGAGAAATAACATTTTGTTATCATCGTTTCTGCGTTCGCGTTCATCGCTCGAATGAGATAAAGGAAAGTGAAGAATCATTTTAAATGTACTTCCGACAGAGGAACAAGCACTAATCGAGAAATGAAACCGTTTCCCGTGGAGCGAGCGCAGTACGCGAAAAAGAAGAGACATTCCAGTTTGGAGGAGAGCTACGAGATTCTTCTCGGATGCGAGGAGCTCGAAAACGAGGTTAGAAAGTTATCGTCACTGAAGCGAAATTCTCGTAAACGTAAAAGATCGCGATCTGCAAGGATTTCATACCCGTCGTCCGTAAGCTCGTTCGCGTGGAATCCTCCCTCAATCCTGCCCAACGACAATCCCAAAAAATACGCCCCGATATCGCGGAACGAGGATCGGAAGAAAAAATCGGACAGATCGCGATCGCCGAAGAAAACAGATCGTGCGGAAACGGAGACCGAACGTCGTTCGGGCATCGATAGCAATTTTGTCTGCAAAACATCGCCAATTTCATGCGACGAAAAGATCGAGAAACGTCGGCGACGCGAAAAGGACGATATTTGGAGCGTCAAAAGTGCACGCACGCAGGAGCGCCGCGCAAGGGTGACGACGCTTGGGACACGCATCCGAGAGACGTCTCCCTTTCAAGAGGAGAAGAAGAAGGAGATGGTCCACGAAACACTCTCCGCAACATTGTCGTTAATACTGAGAGAGGGATTGTTGGACAAAATAAGAAACGAACTGTCGTCCGAGTACAGTCTCGTGCCAAGTTACGAGTACCTGGAAGCACCTGCCTTGAATACAGACTTGAAAGCGATTCTGAGCGAGAAACACGTTAAGGCGGATCAGCGCGAATGTTCGGTGCAAAATCAGCTATCCTTCGCTTTGGTAGCGATTGAAAAAATTCTCACTTCCCTTCTGAGCGTCAATGATGAGTCGCTACTAATGGCACAAACCGTCGATACTCTCATCGATGTAGAATTAATGCTGGCTGACGCTCATCACTCTTTTTCCGTGAAGAGACGCTCTGGGGTTATTTCGGCGTTCGACATAGGTGACATAGTCGACTTGAGTCGCGTAGAGGCGACACTTTTCGGCGAGCGATTCTTGAACATTCTCAAGTCTGCGCGATTGCTCGTTGAAGAAGACGAGAGCATAGTTGAGGTGAAGCGAGATGGGAAAACCGAAGGACCACCAAGTTCAGCTGAGAGGACATCGGTTGCCCTAAATGATCGCAAAGACGAAACGAAAAAGTGTGGAAAAGTTGCAGGGGGAAGAACTAGTGAGGAACCTGGCGCCGATGGGGAGAAAAAAGTAATCAACAGCGAGATAAAAGTCACCAATGGCGAGAAGAAAGTCACCAACGACGAGAAGAAAGTTACCCATGATGCGAGGAAAGTCACCAATAATGCGACGAAAGTCACCAATGGTGAGACGAAAGTTACCGATTGTGAGCAGAAAGCAACCAATGATGAGAGAAAAGTCACCAATGATGAGAAGAAAGTTATCAACAATGAGAAGAAAGTTACCAACTGCGAGAAAAACGGCATTAACAATGAGAAGAACACAAAGCGTACTGCTGACAATGATGTCAAGAAGTCTGAAGGACAATCCGAAAAACGTGTTGGAAAGTCTGAAAAACTCGACAATGATATTGCCAAAGATTCTAGAGATAAAGGCAAAGAGGTTGTGAGAAATTGTAACGAAAATGCAACGAAAAATGAAAAAAGCTCTGAAGAAACGAAGGTTTACACGACAGGATCTGAAGTGGCAAGAAATAATAGAAAAGAGAGTTATAATGAAAAGACGAAGAACTGGACAAAAGATTCGTCAGGCAAAGATCCGTCGGAAAAAGATAAAGATCCCCCAGAAGAAGACAAAGTTCGTCCAGAAGAAGACAAAGATCCTCCAGAAAAAGCAAAAGGCCCATCGGATAAGGTCAAAGATCCTCCAGAAGAAGAAAAAGGCCCATCGGATAAGGTCAGAGATCCTCCAGAAAAAGACAAAGATTCTCCGGAAACAGCCAAAGATCCTTCAGAAAAAGACAAAGTCCTTGCGGAAAGGGACGGTGATCCTGCAGAAAAAGGCAAAGAGCCCGGAGTAAAGAATAACAATGAAAATCAAACTACCGACATGAAAAATGTATGCCCTGTTCCAAAAGTTTGTTCTAGCGTAGTAGAAAAAATTCCGACGGAATCTCAGGCTATACAAAAACCTGAGGGAAAATTCAAGTCTAAGCACGAATCTGCTGAAGATCTGCTAGTCAATTTGAAAAATGTATCGCTTCGTATTATCGATGAAATAACTGCCGTATATCAGAAGCGCATTGATGCGCTACAGCCACAAGATAAAAAATCGAAATCTGAAATCAAGGTGAGAAAAAAAAGTCTACAATTGTTGCTTTTGTATTCGCATTTTGTTCGACGAATTCTCTGATTCGTTAATTGGATTTGGGCTTTGCTCTCTTTTATTTCTGTTAATTTAACATCGATTTGCATTATTTTAGGAGTATAACCTTATTAGCTAGGTTTGTTTAATTTATCACGAATAGCCAAACCATTATGAAAATTCATTGGTTTCCATCGCGTTCGTAAAAGACATTGATCAATAAATCTGACCGTGTTAATGTTCAATAATTTTTCCTTCAATTTTTACAACACAAATATTTATGTGTCATTCTCTAAAAGTACAGCTAACGGAAAAATATTACGGATTCCCGGGGGTTCCCCTATTCCGGTGATGGTCTCACGACTCGCAGCGCTCGTGGTGGCAAAACTCAGAAGTACTTCTGAATCCCCTAATTTTCGATCACCCTTGAACAAGAGCTTTTAGTCGCAAATGTAAATCGTTTATCGAGTTACTCAAAACCCAAAAAAACAGCATAATAATTATTAACCGGTTTTCCGATGAGAACATTTGACAAAGTATGGTCCGCCAATTTTCAAGGTCATTCATCAGCGAGAACAGTTCTTCAAAATTGAACTGCAATGGAGTAATGTAAAAAATGGTGGATAAATATAAAAATGCATGTACATTATAAATCCTAGAATTAAATTCCTTTTAACAATTTCAACAATCACTTGCTCAAATAACAATAGTAAAGAAACGATCAATACTAAAACAACTGAAGGAATATCATTAAAAAATTGCCAGAAAAATCGTCTGCTTTCGAATGAATGCGATAGAATTTTAGAAAATGAGTAATTTCAGGTCGCAAAAGAGTCCACAGAGGTCAAGCCTTTTCCGGGCATACGTGATGCTTTGAGAGGGGCGTACGTAGCCCAAGGTCACTCCGAAGTGGCGGCCGAAACGATGCTGTACAGTCTCGCACCCTCGACGATGAAGGGATACGAGAGGCCGATACGTTACTGGTGGGATTTCTGCGCGAAGCGCAAAATCGACGTTTACCAAGGCACGGTACGTGACGTTATCCAATTCTTCGTCGACCACGAGAACGTGATCTCGTCGCACAACGTATTGGCAACGTGGAGATCGGCGCTGGGCGAATTTACGCTCGAGGATTTGGGAAAGTCCAAGAGCATCGCGAATTACGTCAAGGGTTTTACGTGCGTCAGAGCAGGTAAACACGAAACGAAATGTCGGACGAAGATTCAATCCTGAAAATTGACGGGGGCCGATGGAGAGAAAAGTACCGCGGCCTCTCCGCGACCAGGTGAGTTTCATAAAGAACTAACGCAAGCAACCATACAATTGAAAAAAAAGTATTCAATATTTATCGATGTAACTGTCAAAGAGAGAGATGCGTATTTTTGCAGTTGGGAATATCCGAAAAAACTCTAAGCTCAACCGGAATTTATGATAATTTTATATGTACAGGGTGTGTAGTTAAAAATGTTATAAGTTGCTGTTTCGGGGAGTGAGCGTTGTAAAAAAAATGAGAGGGGGCGGACCGTAAAATTGAAAATTACTCAACATTTTTAATTAGAAGCCACATTTTTTATTGGATATTATTGGAGGGTTTTTAATTTGATGATATTAACTATAAAAATTAATGGTTATTATGAGGATTAAAGGATATTAATTATTAGAAGCAAAGGGAATTATTGCTTAGAGTCAATGGATATTAATTACGCTGAGGCTGGCCGTCCGGTTATCGGACGAATAAGCTTATGTTATTCGTCCAGATAGCGGCTAATTTCGCGCGGTTCACGTGGTACAACGCCCCAAACAAACAAACCCAAACAAACAAACCCAAACAAAAAACCGAAAGGCAAACAGACCACTCCAAAAACAAACCCAAACCTAAGCAAACAAACCCAAACCCAAAGAAAACCAACCAACCAAAAAGCCCAAACAAAAACAACCAACCCAAATCTAAACAAAAATCACCCAACCCAAACCCAAGCAAAACCAACCAACGAAAAACCCAAGCAAAACCGACCAACCCAAACCCAAACAAAACCAACCAATCCAAAAAAACCCAAACAAAATCAACCAACCTAAAAACCCAAACAAAATCAACAAACCAAAAAAAACCCAAAAAAAACCCAAACCCAAACAAAAACCAACCAACCCAAACTAAATAAACCCAAACAAACCAACTCAAATAAAAAAAAACGAAAAAAACCAAAACCCAAACAAAACCAACCAACCCAACCCAAACAAGCCCATACACAGCTAACCAACCCAAACCAAACAAACCCTAACACAACCAACCAACCCAAAGCCAAAAAAACCCAAACAAAGTTATAAATAATTTCTTCGGATGGCTACGTGTAAATTATTCTTCCGGATAGTTTTTTTTAACAATTTAACACATTCTATCCGGACAATTATATATATGTTATTCGTCCCGATATTAGCTTACACGAATCATAATAATATGTACGTCTACTGGAAATATGGCGTGAACTGAGCCACTATCCGGACAAATAACATACGCTTATTCGTCCGATAACCGGACGGGGAGACACTCCGTATTAATTATTAGGATTAACCTTTTAAGGAAGTTCATCTGGTACCGAGTTAATCAAAAGAAAAATGATTACGACTAGCGTGGTCCGTTCAATAAGTTTGGCAACGCTGCAACCAAACGCGACCGCATATCCTGTACAGCTGCCATGTGCTAGAAATTTTTCACTCGCGTTCATGGTTCACCGTCGATCTCTTTTTCGACCGTGGAAGAAAATTCAAAAGAGAGAGCCTTTTTCTGGAAAGCCAAACAAAATCAATTTTCGAAAATCAAATTTTTTCTCCGTCAATCTCGAAATAAATTCTTTATGTGTTATTATTTCGTATCCTTTTTTTTATAACTACAATGATTTTATTTGCGATTAATTTATTTGATTTTATTGATTTAGTCATATCTAGTCAGCCGATTTAGTCATTACATTTCCAGTCACTTCTGTATAATTTGCTGTAGAAGTGTAGTGCACATTGCGTCGCTCCGAAAGTATTAGTGTTGATTTCAAAAAGCGCGCGGTTGCGACGTTGCCATCATAATATGCGACTGGAGTAATATGGAGGTTAACCTCCAAAAAATCAGCATTTTTCGAGACAAATTAATTTATTCTGAAGTTCACAAGTATCCAATGGATTTTAGAAAGCTGTCCAAACGTTCTTTAGATATTTTTTCATCCATTATAAAGGTTTCTTTCGAAGCTGTTTGTCAATACTTGCAAATTTCACGTTTATAGACGGGAAAAACACGACAATCCATAAGAGACCATGTTAATTTAGATTTTTTTTTTATTAATTGCTCACAAACAAAGTAGCTGCAGAGTTTGTAATTTGAACAGGTGACTTTTTAGATACTCATAAGTGAATTCGATTTTTTTAAATCAATATCTGTTTGTTAATTCGATCATCAGATGAACTTCCTTAAGCACGGGTGTGGGCGATATATCGACCAGCCAGGGGGGCACATAATATTCAATGTTTTTCACGGATAACTTTATATATTGAATATGGCCAAAATATTGTGAAAATGTCTGGATGTTTTTTTGACCTTGAAAATGGCTCTTTCAAGGTAACTTTTTTTCGGCCTAAAAGTCGGCGTACTTACCTTTGTTGATGCGCTGAATATGAATAATGACTGGCGTCCTTGAGATATTCTTCAGGATGACATTTACAACATATATGCCTATTTTGTTGTACTCCGTGCATCTCCAATGTGAGTATATGGGTCATTCCATGTCAAATCGACAAATTTTTTACCTGACCCCCTTTGATTTCGCTGAAAATTTTCTATCTTTTTCTACCCCCCGAAAGTTATTTTTCAGAATTTTCCAAATTTTTTTTCCCGACTCAAAAAAAGTAATGAATTTTTTAAAAAAACCGCTCTTTTATTTTTAAATTGCCAGAACTTTTTCAAAAATTGACCGTTTGGGAACTTTTTTTTTTCAAAATTTTTGTTTTTAAATGTAGTTTTCGAAAAAAAATATGAAAAAATTTTCAGAATCCCAGATATATGAAATATTTTAGTTTTTTTGAAAAAACCGTAATTTTCTCAAAGTCCGACCGTTTTTTTTTTGCTCTAAAAATACTTCAACTAATTCTGCAATGATCCCCGTTAATCAAAAGATGTGACGAGAATCGCTTCTAATTTTTTTTCTTGATTATAAAAAAATTTTTGTTGAATTTTTGCTGATTTTATATAACTTTGTTATGAAATTTTTTTTATTTCCTCGTGAAACCTCAAAAGTTGAAAAATAAAATTTTATTGGAGAATTTCAAGTGATTATCGTCCAAGAAATTGTTATTTTTTTCAAAAAAGTAAAAAAAAAAGGACTTTTCATACTCTTAAATAAATTCACCGTCTCTTAACATCTTTAAATAAATTAAAAACATTTTTTTGTATGTGTTCAAATTATATTATCTTTTATTTAACATAATACTTGATTCTAAAATTCAACATTACACCTATTTTTATTATCTCTTTTTACTGGATGATTCCCTTCTTTTCTTCATCGTACTGTGATTTAAATATTTTTCTGAAGAAGAAAACATCTTAACTTGCACCATACAATCTTCCAATGGTGAAATTTTATGGATTTTTTGTGTCGCTGGTATTGTTTTTGCATTTGTGAACCGATCTTCTAATTTTTCTTAATTAAATGGATTGCAACATCGATCAAAAAACTTCGGCATTGTAATCACTCGTTAACAAAATATAAATTAACAGCACTTTATGATAAATAATAGGTACTTTATTTAGCAATAGTAAGTCTACGTGACACGATGAACACAACGACAATGTAATTATTCTGAAAACATAACCTCCATATTATTTAAATGAAATGTAGATGATATCTTTTTTACCGACAATCGATAGCTCTTAAATTATCACATTGTATCAACTGGAGGTAACTTTTAAACCCATTGTATTTTTGAAGTTGTCATATTTCAGTACCAAAAAAAAACGTCCATAAGAGTAAAAAAATAACGTCAATGAGAGAAAAAAATTATTTTTTTTTTTTTAATTACAATTTCTTGGACGATAATCACTTGAAATTCTCCAATAAAATTTTATTTTTCAACTTTTGAGGTTTCACGAGGAAATAAAAAAAATTTCATAACAAAGTTATATAAAATCAGCAAAAATTCAACAAAAATTTTTTTATAATCAAGAAAAAAAATTAGAAGCGATTGTCGTCACATCTTTTGATTAACGGGGATCATTGCAGAATTAGTTGAAGTATTTTTAGAGCAAAAAAAAAAAAAACGGTCGGACTTTGAGAAAATTACGGTTTTTTCAAAAAAACTAAAATATTTCATATATCTGGGATTCTGAAAATTTTTTCATATTTTTTTTCGAAAACTACATTTAAAAACAAAAATTTTGAAAAAAAAAGTTCCCAAACGGTCAATTTTTGAAAAAGTTCTGGCAATTTAAAAATAAAAGAGCGGTTTTTTTCAAAAATTCATAACTTTTTTTGAGTCGGGAAAAAAAATTTGAAAAAATTCTGAAAAATAACTTTCGGGGGGTAGAAAAAGATAGAAAATTTTCAGCGAAATCAAAGGGGGTCAGGTAAAAAATTTGTCGATTTGACATGGAATGACCCATATACATTTTGAGGCAAAACTAGCAGAAAAAACAATTTGACCTTGAAATTGCGATTTTCAAGGTCAACGATGCGACGAGAATTCTTTTCATTATTTTTCCCGTATTCAGCGCATCAAATTGCATAGGAATACGCTTTCAAACTTTTTAAAATAAATTTTAGCATTGGACTTTTCGTTGCGGAGCCGGCTGGTCGATGTATCGACCAGCAGTTAGGCTTGGGACTCCAATTGAGAAATTCATCGATTTTATTGATATCTTTCATGTAAAAATGTCGACTTTACTGGAAATTTCCCCGTCCTTAAAAGGTTAAAGGATATCCACAATTTTTAACGATTAAGTGTATTAACAATTCTCAATGATTAAAGGATATTTGTAATCCTTGAAGTTAATCCTCGGACTATTAAGATTCAAGAATATCAATCGACTTCAGGGTATTAATTATCAGGATTAAGGATATCAACGATTAAAATTAACGAATATGCATCAACTTTAATGTGTCAATTAAATTGTATAAGTGCTGAGGAGTAAAGGACATTCATCAACTTCAGGATATTAATTGAAGGATATCAGCCTTATCACTCCGGGGTTTTGAAAAAAATATAACTTTCATCAACTTTATTTCTTGACATAACGAAATGTCATTTGAAAAAGAGAAAGATATTAGTAATGTTGCAAGGTGTTCTTTACACTCATGTATTGTGTCCAGAGTCAAGGGAAAAGTATTTTTAAAGAATTTTACAAATATTTTCACGCAATAAAATCATTGTTTCCGGCCTACCGGCCTCCGGTATCTAGTAAGATGCTATTCATTGTATAACGTCAGAAATATTTTTCAAATTCACGCGGTCACCGCGCCCTTATGTTCTCATAAGCCTAACGCACGAATGGATTTGCCTGAGCACGAGGGTTAGTTATTAGTACAGTCGTGCTGTCGGTGAAAAACCCCGTGATCGAAAAAAATTAGGCCAGTTTTTTGACAAGCGATTCTGTAGGTGCCGCGAGTGCTAAATTCAAGTTTGCCTAATTTATATATTTTTTTATTGCCCGATTATGTTTGCAATCGGGGTGCAGGGTTTTTTAGGGTTGAAGGGGGATGGGGGTGGATTGACGACAAACTGCAATCCCTACGAGGTCGGCGCCGCGAAACAAAATGTTCAGAAAAATCTGGGCTTCAGTTTTGTTCACAGCGCCGAAGTCGTGGCAGTTCATTCTGGGGGTGAAATTTTGAAAAATCAGTTTTAATTCTATAACTCTTTAGGATAAATTCGTACACTTTTTGTTTAAATGGGAACGTTGTAGCCCTTGGAAAGACGCGTCGATCGAGTATTTGATAATCACTCTACAATAATATCCTCACCCCCCAAGAAAATCGTTGAAATACCAACAAAAAATTCTTTATTGAATAACTCCGAAACAATCGATTTTTCGGGTGTGGTTTGAGTGTACGAAATGTAGATAATAATTTTCTCTATATTTTCGTTTCTACGGACCACCCTTGGATTTTGCTTTTTCCAACCCCTCTCGGGGGTTGAAAATAAAAATGAAATTCGGGGAAACTATTGTTTTTATTGGATATTACCGAACGTTTCAAAACACGTCATATTTCTTTTTATGGAGCACTTTTTGAGCTACTAGATTTGAAAGTTACAATACCGCCAACATTAGGATTGTTCAACACGCGCACACACAATTTTAGAAGATTGATGCAATATTGTGTACATCCTATTGCGTAGGTCCAGTGCAAGTCGCAGTCGACATCACGTACAGACGACTACGAGACTTTCAATCAACATAAGATGTAAAGACAACAGGGTCCAACATTGACATTATACTGTCAAAATCTTTTCTTTTTGAGGAAGAAATATACTTAACGAATAGATTAGTACGAGCGCATATTGCTAAACAAAAAGTTCCTATGTAAGTTCTCATTTAAGTGGACAACGATAAAAGATACTTTTGTCAATTTATTTTTGTAGTAATAAAATAAAATGATTTTTTTCGAACAAAACGAGCTATGTCTCTAAACAGAAATTGCATATAGGAAGATCTGTGGAAGAGACGAGTATGGATATAGAGTTAGGAATAATGGAACCAATCATGCGAAACTAAGATGGGAACGTTGAATAGTACAAACCCGGCCCAAAAAAAAAACTATGGAACACAGATTTTTATCTTAAATTCGACAAATTGATACACGCGAAATATGCAATGAAAAGTGTTCCTAAGGATTTGCTCTTTGGTAGTGGAACATGGAGGGAAGATTTGGGAGTCAATAGAACTACGAAGTAATAAATTCGACATTCAATGGTAATTTTTATAATTTTATTATCATCTGAACGCACAGATCCCGTTACAATAATTCGCGATTTTCATAATCTCGTAATCGTTGCATCTAAAATATTTAATATAATTGTATTTATATATATATTCATATGCATGATATATATATATATATATATTTTTGTGCTTGTCGATTTTCGAGATTTTCATTCCTTTTTGTAAAGTAATAATAATAACAATAATAATAATAATAATGATAATGATAGTAATAAGAAAATAAATGATTGCTCATAATATATTATAAATAAATTGGCGAAACATTGCTGAAGTAGCACACAAAAAACTTTAAAAAATCGTTCGGTAATATTAATAATACGACGAGGGTAAACATTCTTAGGAACTTGATTTCTCTTATAATCGCGTATTCGACGAAACGAATTTAACATTTCATTAACTTTTGTTGATTTTTTTTCTCTTCAATTTCACTTCAATACGCAGGCAGGTACAATAACTTTTTCGTCACGCGTCGACGTTTTTCTCACTAGAATCAACAACAAACTGTGATTGTATATAATTCTCTGAAATGTCACAAAAAAATAGTTTGATTGTTTATTCTTTTATCGTTAATTTTTCCCTTTTTTCCCTTTATAAATTAAAAGTCGAAATTCTCTTCAACGCTCCCGTTTTTTTAAAAGGAATTCCCTTACGGGTGAAAGTAAAACCGTAGAGGATTTGCCAATTTTCACACCGACTCGATAAATACTTACAAATTGCTATGTTACTGGCCACCATTCGTTTCTCGTTTCTCATTCGATTACTCGCGACTGATCAAAGCCGCCCTTCTAAAGACAGAGCAAGAGGGGGGGGGGGGCGATTCCAATATATTCGAGGGAATTCTGCATTTTTTTCGTCTCTTTACCAAACGTTGTTTCTATTCGTTCCCGTGATGAATGTTTTTATTTCGAGTGTCCTCGCTAACTTTGCCCACTTGCTCGTTAATTCCTAATTTAATCGATAGACTTTCCACCCCTCGCAGAATATTGCTCTTAATATTTGATCACTTATGTAGCAACTAAATCGTTCATCATTTATCGTTAGCCAGATAGTTATGATTATAATAATTATTCCTGTTGTTACTATTCTTTCTTATCACTATTATCATCATCATCATCATAATTATTATTATTATTATTATTATTATTATTATTATTATTAATAATATGTATTATTACTATTGGGCTCTGCGTTCGTTCCGTTTTAGGCTGATTCTTTTAAATCGCCCGTTTCGTCATAAATATTAATCTTGCTCCATAATTTTCGGAGAGTTGTTTATTATCGACTTTTCGTCAATCCCGTGATGTTTTTGAAGAAAATTACGCGCAGCTATTCACGCGAATCTCTTTCGCTTGTTTTATCTACCCTTATTTCCTCTTTTATCCCTTTCTTCCCCTGCTTGTCTCTTTTTCTTAATTTTTTCCGTTCCTCGTTTCGGGGCGATTTTATTTCTTTCGTTGCGCCTGCATAACGCGGTGATTTACAGGTGCGAGTAACTCGACCCAATCCATCCATCTTTCTACCTAATCGTGCCTCCCTCGTTCCAAGTATTTTGTTACTTTTTTTTAGTAGATGGAGAAAGTCGACGGGAGTGAAAATACAACGGTTTTTTATAAACGAGTGCAACATTATGCTCGAACAATAATTTTAAGCCTCTTCATCGCTGGTCGATTCAGTGGTACGTGTGTGTGTGTGTATGTTTCTTTTATGGAAGTTAAATTAAATTTATCACAGGAAACTTTGAAACACGTAAAAAAAAAACTTGAGCGGATGAAAAAATAGAAGTGAACATTCATTCTTACTTTGCGGTCAGCTGATTCGTCTGTTTGTGAAGTGTATTACGCCGAAACCCTTATCGTTATCTTACAAATCTCGTACCATTTTTTATTGTTTCGAATATTAGTTCTCAATGATCTGACAACGCTAAGATTTGAAAGAAAATGGTTTTGTAAGGTTTTTGAGAACGAAATTTTTGCAGGAATAACATTGACATTTTTCGTTTTGATTTTCATTCTGAGCAGGAGCGTTGGATTTTTTCGCTAGAGACAACTGATGAATGGAAAGGGCGAGAACGGAAAATGCCATCGATCGTCGAACATTAAAAATCGAGTGTATATGGCTCACGTCCGTTTTGGTGCCGTTTCCACTACGAGGCTTGGATTTTTCGCCGTATGCATCAAATCAAATACTAGCCTCGTAATATCCGAATATGCCATTCGTGCACACGTCGAATCTCGATAAGTCAAAATTCACGGCCAACACTCGACACATTCGATCGATTATCATCAATAGTACCGATATCAATAGTAACGTTACAACGAATTAGTCAATAATTAAATTGTTAGGACATTAACTCGCTATCTCAGGCTGCAGCTTTGTACACTTGGCTCGTTTCCTCATTCTTGTACATTTTGGCTATTCGTTTCTTCCCTTCTCCCTGTTTTTCAAAAATATATTCGTTTACGCCCTACGAAACGTAGCGAAATAAAAAAGCTCTTCGATATTGAGGAGGAACAGGAGATATGTCCATTTATTGCGCCCGCTTAGCGTCTCGAATTATATTGATTTTTTTTTAGATGCTACTGAAGCTTTCTAGACATACCTTTCATTCGTCTTTTTCTTATCAAATAATATTACGTTACTTCGCCCTCCCAATGCTACAAAGCAAACGCTGCGTCCGCATTCATCACATTCAAATTATTCTATGACGTATACTCATCGATTGTTTATTTCTTCTACTCTACACACGGAGTTAGTAGGCAGCAAAGATTATAGTAAAAATTCCTTGCTCGAGAATAAATCTCATCAACTTCGTAAAATAATATACACTATTCGGGAAGGGGGTATTGTGTAAAATTACCGAAGCTTAATTTTAAATTACACGTGAAACTGGCTATAAAATGTCAATGGTAACAAAGACGCACGGCACTGCCAGTATTGATGCGCGGACAGAGATCTCGTATGGAAATGTTCGTAATGGGGAATCGACCAGCGTATTTTTTTCATTTAAAGAAACTTCCGACTTTCCGGGTAGTTTTCAACATTAACTATAATATTTAAAAAAAAAAACGTATTGCCCATTTGGATTCGATTCGGCAGGAAGTGACGCAAGTCATCCGAAAGCTTTCGGCAGCGATTAGAGTCACTCAAAGACTGTCGAAAGTGGATTGAGTAATTCAACAGACCTCAAGACCAATGGGGTTCGGCTCAAAGCTGTCAAGAGTCACTTGAGTTATTTGGAAAGACCTCAAGAGCAATCTGCGCCACCTAAAAGCTGTCAAGAGCCATTTGAGTAAGTCAAATGACCTCAAGCGCAAGCTGGATAACCTAAAAGCTGATCAAGGGCGATTTGAGTAACGCAAAAAACCTAAAGAGCAATTTTGGTCACGTAAGAGCTGTCATGAGTCATTTGCGTGATTCAAAAGACCTCAAAAGCAGTCTGGATCACCTACAAGCTGGTCAAGGACCCTTTGAGTAACTTAAAAAACCACAAGAGCAATCTCGGTCACCTAAAGGCTGTCAACTGCCATTTGAGCAATACGAAACACCTCAAGAGAAATTGCGGTTACCTCGAAGCTGTCAACAGTCATTTGAGTAGTTCGAAAGACCTCAAAACCAATCCGGATATCTTGAAAGCAGTCAAGGATCATTTGAGCCATTCAAAATACCTCGAGAGCAATCTGGGTCACCTAAAAGCTGTCAAGTGTCACTTGAGTAATCCAAAAGACCTCAAGAGCGATCCAGGTGATCTAAAAGCTGTCAAGACTAACTTGAGTTATTCAAAAGAACTCGGAATTAATGTGCGTTCCTCAATAGCTGCCAACGAAATTTGAGATGCCCCAAGGTTGTCAAGGGCGATTCGCGTCACTTAAAAGCTGTCAAGAGTAATTTGGGTAACACGAAAGATGTGATTAGCATTTCGGCCCACTCGATAGCTGCGAAAAGAGATTCGAGACACAGTCGACAGCCGTCGAGATTTATTCGCGTCACGATCCGTGCAAACGAGGCGAACAAAGATTTTCCGATCGTTAAGGAAAAAAGGAAATCGAAGGAGACGATGGGCCTGTTAAGCGCGCCGGAACGAAACATTCCTTCTTACATTATACATTCGTCGAAACTGGAGTTCCCTTTTTACCACGACGCCGCATTGAACTTGTTCGTGTCTCGCTTAAAAATTATTTTGGAATGTGTGACTAGGCTCGCGTGTCTTTGACGAGTGGCGCCCTCCCCCTTTTTTCCTTTTCCATTTTGTGTCCCTATCGCATCGTACATAGTTTATGGAAGTCTTGCGTCCAGCGAAATTGCTCAAACCTCGAAATAATATGACGTTGAAGTTTGCGTCGTTGGAATGCAACGAAACATCTTTTCAATTTGTATTCTATGTTTATTTTTATTATTATTCAAACATTTTTTAGCACGCTTGTGTTGTAGATATCTAATCAGGATATTTAAAACTCGCTTGAAAGAACTCCGTAGCCTCGAACTGCCAAAAATGGGCACTTGAAAAAAATGCATTGCCTTCCCACAATGGAAAATTCAACAACATTAAATTATCTGGGTGGACAGAAGTTTTTTCTTCTTCATTTTCGTAATATAATCGCGAAATGTTAATCAAGAGATGCCACTCAAGGTGGTGTTGAAGTTTGCATCGTTGCGATTTCTTTTCTTGTTCATTTTTTCGAAATTATCCGTTCTTTTATTCTCATTTAAATTTGTCTCTTACTTTCTCAATACTTTTTGACTTTCTCACCTCTTTATTTTTACTCTTATCTGAATTCATTCTGCAAATTCAAGCTGCAGATATCTAATAAGGATCCAAGAAAAACGTTCGAGATATTTTTGTAGTTTGACAAGGAACATCCCTCAGGTGACACCCTTCGATTTTGTTGAAATTTGGATGTGTTATAAAGCACCGAAAAGTATGCGATACTTTTTTTTATCGGCAGAAAAACGGTTTTAAGGGGTGAAACCACCCCTCGAAAAAAGGCATCTCTAGGGGTAATATAGGAGTTTCACGCACAAGGAGTCCACCGATTTTAATGAAACGAAAACGAAAATTCTTCTAATCCGAAGCAATGAAAAATCCACTATAGTGACATTGCAACAAAGAAAAATTAAGGGGTGAACCACCCCAGAGATGTCTTCTTTCGAGGGGTGGTTTCACGCCTTAAAACCATTTTTCCGTCGATAAAAAAAATGCGTATCGCTTAATTTTCGGTGCTTTATAACATATCCAAATTTCAACAAAATCGAAGTGTGTCACCTGAGGGATGTTCCTTGTGAGTGAGACAATGAAAAAAATTCACCCCACTCCAACGATGCAAACTTTAAACAAGGCGGCAAAAAAACCTAATCGAATTCACAAAAATCGCTTTCGATCCCTTTCGGAAATTTATCTTTTCCTCCCACTCTCGCGCGCTTAGTCCGCTGCGGTGGAAAAACTCGCCGCTATGATCGCTGCCGGTCAACACCCCCTTCCCTTCTGCACTTTTCTCTTAATAATACCGTTAATCGTAATAGTAAAATAATAGGAATAAGCCAATGGTATCGGGCTAACATAAACAACTATCGAACATTCACAAAAACAATAAAAATAATAGTTTCATCTAGACAAGCGTATTATCTATTCCTTTAATTACTAAGCGTTTGATTGTAGGCGTGTTGAACGTAACGTTGCAACGGAAAATTGGCGTTGATCTCTCGTCATGAGATTCGTCTCTTTTTCGCGTTTTAGTGACCTCTTGCGCTTTTGTTCATTTTTTGTGCTGACTATGGTTTTTTTTGGTTCCTCTTTGCTATCCTCCCGTTCCTCTTTAAGGGTTCAGTCTTGCGGTTCAGTCTTAATGTAAATATGGATGTGCAAAAATTATGGATCGTTTACGCAATGGTGTAATTAATTTATCGTTCATTCATTCGTGCTTTTGTCTTTCTTTCTTTCTTCTTCGTTATGGATTATAATTCTGAGAGGGAGATAATAATATAGTGGCGGAAGTCTTAAACGTCATTCCATGTCTTTCCTGTACGCGCTAAGAGTGTCTAAAAATATAGTATAGATATTCGAGTAATTCGAGAGACGCTAAATTTCATTTGCACTTGATTTTTCCCAATTTTCGCCGTTCAAACGCCATACTCCTTCCCTCCCACACCCTCTACTTATCTGTCTCCTCGTATTTATTCCCGGTCGCTATCCGGACGCTTATTCAATATGTTTTTTTTCTTGTTTTCCGAGGGAGCGAAACGCTTTTTTTTTCTTTCTTCTATGACGCTAAACCGTCCTCCTCATCGTCACTCCTTTGTCTATTGGCTTAAAACTACACATCAAGAACGGAAAAAGAGCCTCGCGATTGCGTCGGGCTCGTGCTAAAAAAGAATATTTAGAAACAACCAAAACATTCTATCGTTATCGACGGAGACTCATTTTTTGTTTTTGTTCTCGCGCATCTACCCAAAGATCACTAAAACCCCCGCGAACACTTTTTTCAAATGATGTTCGTTTTAGGGGTAAAATTAATCGTAAATTGTGCGATCTTTTGATCGACAGAGCCACTCGGAAAATTTTTATTTACAATTGGTAAGAAAATATGGCCGTTTCTTTTTCTTGTTTTTGTTTTTTGGAAATTCCATCTTTCGGCCCCGCCTCAGTTTTAAAACGGACGTTGAAAATATGTACTTCCTTCCCCACCCTCATCCTTAAAAAAAAAAAAAAACGTTACGTTCATCGTCATCTCGACACGTCAAAAATAATTGATTCCGTCTTTTGTCTTTATCATCAGGTGACAAAAAAGGCGGATCGTTCGATCTCGGCTGTTTCCGAAATCAAGAGGCCAACGAAAGATCATCGTCCCTTTCGTCTTGCGTCGTTCGACGAGATTTGAGACAAAGGAAAAAGACTTGGACGCGACGCTAATTCACAAGGTTCAAATCAAGAGAACGCGATTGTTGCCGAAATCAACGACGGCTATTTTTCCGCTCGGTGTCAATGCAATGCCGGACGGTCTGTCCATCTCGTGGGGAGCTTTCCCGTAAGTGCCGAATTTCCATTTCAAAGTGCCCGTCGAGTCGAATACTTGTATTCTGTGGTTGCGCGAATCGGCGATAATCAAATTGCCCTCGTCGTCGATAACGATGCCCTGAGGCCTCAAAAATTGTTTTATACCACCGTTAGCGTCACATCCGAGGACCTTTGCGCTCATAAAGTCCGAGTCGATCACGATAACGCGATGATTGTTGAAATCTGTGGTGATGACGTTGCCCTCGGGATTGAAAGCGACACCTCGCGGCGAATCAAAGTGTTTCCACATGCTGGGCGTCGTCTCGTAGCCGTATTTACGCAGAAATATTCCCTCGGGACTGAACAACTGAACCCGATGATTACGAGTGTCCGAGACGACGATTTGACATTCGGTGTTGACCGCAACGTCCCAGGGATAATTGAATTGCCCGCAGCGACAACCTTTCTCGCCGAAAGTCAACAGGAACAGGCCCTCCATCGTCAGTACCTGGAAAGCCGAGAAATAATTATCAGATCAGATCACATCTGATTATATCTGGATTATGTATGATCCAGATACGATTGATCATATCTGCATCTTGTCTAATCATGCAAGAAAAATCGCCATATCGGAGTATATATGATTAGATTTGACGATATCAGACCATATGATGTCAGACCTGACAATATCAAATCTGCCTATAATATGCAAAATTGATCGGTTTCGAAGCGTAATTGGTCATATCAGAACAGATATGCCCATATCAGGGTGAACATGCTTATATTAATAGCAGATATGCTATTAATATAAGCATGTTCTTGCTTGCCGTACATTTATGATATTTAACCTCGACATACATATGATATCCTATTTGCGAACCGATGATATTTTATAAGTGATTTACAGTGTTATACACGGATCAAATGGGAGTTCTCAAATAGGCCAATAACGTGTGACTTTGTGTGCGTATGCGCGCATCTGTGTATGTGTTAATAAGACAGACAATCATAATAACACTTTTATATATAGATATGCATTGATTTATATTTGATTAGATCCAGGGGGCTGACACTGGGATAAATTCTCTTAACAGTAACGTGTCCCCGTATTGTCGCCACGTAACTAACCCACCATGCGGCGCTTGTAGTCACCCGCATGGCCCCCACTCCGCAAAGCACCTCTCCGTATTATTTCGTCATTTTTTTCTCGATCTGTCATTGTTCTCGAATAAAAAAAATCGTAGTGTGGTAAAATCGTAATTATTTTATCACATTAGAAGAGCGATTTGTGGCCCATCGCAATTCAACCCGTGTTTTCGAGTCTATATTGGACGACGTGTATAACTATGAAAAGCTCTCTTTTCCGTGTATAGAACACGCCGATAGTGTTCTTTTACACATAATACAATATTACGTATTGATGCGGATGCAGCAATATTCTGCACGTCTCAACGCAGAACAAAAAAAAGCAATCTCGACAAGAAAAAAATCGCAAAACATTGTACAACGTGGCTAATCCATTATTTAAAAAATATTAATGTTATCTGTTTATTTCGTTCAATAAATATTTTTAAATACATAATATTGCAACAAGTGTAAATATTGCATCCCTTTCTATATACACATATACTTTTAAATTCTATTCTAAACAATGAATTTTCCAGACGCGTCGAATGCAAATTATGCAGACGCTGCGCGACTGGAGTGGGGGTCATGCTGGTGACTACTAGCGCCGCATGGTGGGTTAGTTTACGTGGCGACAATAACGAGACACGGTAGACCCAGCAGTTCCAGGGGGCTGATTAGATCTGATCACACGTGGGCAAGCATGTTCAGCGATGATCATATAGAGCTTGGATGAATTCGAGTATAATTCCACATCTGGACAGATACAATCGTACATGGGCGAATATTTTCAGACCTGGTCATGTACGAGTTGGGTTTGGTTGCGTATTCATCCATACCTGGTTGGATATGTTCATGCATGCGCGCACATATTCAAGTCTGATCATGCGTGAGCTCGTATGTGGTCGCGAATTGTACTGTATCCGGTTAGACATGACGACACATTGACAGACATGTTCAGCTATAAATTCATATCTGCAAATATTTACTTATGCGCGATCATATCTGGCCAGATATAGAACTACCCCTAAGCGCATAAAAATAAATGTATGTTCATCTTTGACCATGCATAATCAGATCAGATTCATTTATGTTGCAGATAAACACCTACATGAGCATATCTGCTCAGATATGACCATCTTTCCCCGAGAATTCGATTGAACGTTACTCGCAAACTCGAGTCGTACTTCCCTTTCGACGTAAACTTCTATGAGACTTATATGAGAATCCCCGCGTTGATTGACTCGAGTCGATTCGTTGGTGAAATTTACCTGAATGCGATGATTATCTTTGTCGGCGACGACGATTCGTCTTCTTCCGTCGACGGTAATGCCGGCCGGCCTGTCAAATTGTCCCGGTGCATTGCCATGCGAGCCAAACTGTCTCACCAAGCTACCGTCCTCCCGATAAACTTGTATACGATTGTTGGATCTGTCGGCCACGATTATGTGGCCGTCCTTGTCGCAGGCGACTCCCCAAGGTCGGCAAAGGTTGTCCTCGCCGTCGCCGTTGCTGCCGATTATCTTGACGGATTTGGGCACCGACGGTACTGTGTTTCGGCCGGTTCTCACGATCACGGGAAAGCTATTCAGGGCGATCGGTCGTCCGCGTGGTGCTGGTCCGCGCGGTGTTATCTGCGACTTATGCAGCGAATTCTGTGGCGAACCGCCGCGACCTCTGACCGCTCGACGATCCCCTATCGGTCCCGGATTGTTCACCATAATCGAGCCAAAGTTCGCGATCGCGTGCAGCACGGTACTTTCCGGTCCCGAGAACGAGATCCAATTCTCCTCGGGTGGCGGCAGATTCTGCCGGTTTTGGCGAATTTGGAACACCTGATGGTGGAAAACGATGAATGATTTTAGAAAAATTCTCGCGATGCAAACAGTTGTATGGAGAAATCGTTTGGGTTTTGTTCAACTTAGCGTTACAACGTCGCTGACTCGGGTAGATCGTGACGCGTTTAAAACGAGAAACTCAAGTGTGTCAACTTCTTGGCTAGACCGCCGTAATTATTTGCTAGGAAGGGTTGCATTACTTAACTCAAGCGGGGAAGGCATCCAACTTTAATGACTCGAACTCGGCTTGACCGACTCAAATCCGAAGCTTCAATTACTCAAGTTTCGACCATGAAAGTGTCAAGTTTGCAGCTCAAATAACCTGAGTACGGAGCTTAAATGAATCGTGTCTGCAACTTGATTGACTCAAGTCCAGAGCTAGGAAGTCCGGAGCTTGAATTACTTAAGTTCGGAATTTTCATGACTCATGTCTGGAGGTTGCGTTACTTGTCCGGAAAGTCGATTGACTCGAGTCCGGAATTTGACTTAAGTTCGCAACTTCACTGATTCAATTTGGCATCTTGATTTACTCAAGTTCGCATCTTGATTTACTCAAGTTCGCAATTTGTATTACTCAAGTTCGCAACCTCACTGATTCGAGTTGGCATCTTGAATTACTCAAGTTCACAACTTGAATTACTCGAGTTCGCAACTTGAATTACTCAAGCTCGCAACTTGAATTGCTCAAGCTCGCAACTTGAATTACTGAAGTTCGCAACTTGAATTACTCAAGTTCGCAACGTGAATTACTCAAGTTCGCAACTTGAATTACTCAAGTTCGCAACTTGTTTTACTCAAGCTCGCAACTTGAATTACTCAAGCTCGCAACTTGAATTACTCAAGCTCGCAACTTGGATTGCTCAGGATCGCAATTTGAATTGCTTCAAGCTCGCAACATGGCTTGTTCAAGTTCGCAACTTGAATTGCTTAAGTTCGCAACTTGAATTGCTCAAGCTCGCAACATGAATTGCTCAAGCTCGCAACTTGAATTGCTCAAGCTCGCAAGTTGAATTGCTCAAGCTCGCAACTTGAATTACTCAAGTTCCCAACTTGCACTACTCAAGTTCGCAACTTGAATTACTCAAGTCTGGGATCTGAATTGCTCAAACCTGGAACTTGAATTACTCCAGTCTGGGATTTAAATTACTCGAGTCTGGAATTTGAATTACTCAAGTCTGGGATTTGAATTACTCGCGTCTGGAACTTCAATTACTGAAGTCTGAAACTCGAATTGCTCATGTCTGGAACGTAAATTACTCAAGTCTGAAACTTGAATGGCTTAAGTTCTTAACTTGAATGAGTTAAGTTGGAAACTCGAATGACCAAGACGGAACTGGAATGGCTCAAGTCTGAAAAGCTTTATTCCTCAAATTTCGGCTTGTTCGGCGGGTTCCGAGTTTGAATGACTAAAAACTGAAGCTCGCGTGAATCAATAACGCAACTGCAAGAATGAATAACACGATTCTCCAAAACGAACCATTCGCGTCATTCGTTCGATCGTTTTATGTCCCTAAACAATGGAATTTGAGCAAGTTGCAGACCGGAATGGATTGAAATTTTTACGTACCTCTGCCGAAGCCATATCCTTCGTGACCAGAAGATCCAGTGGATTTCCAGTGACGCTCGACGAGTCCATAGCCACGTTCAATTTGTCGACCGCCTTCGAGAGTCTCACTATTCCGTTTCTCAGGCCCTCGTCTCTCACTTTGAGAGACGCGAATTTCGTAACTCGGGCTTTTTCAATTTTTCCCAACAGGTCCTTCTCCCTCGCCTCGAGTGCCGACGCGATTCGTCTCACGCATAGCATTATGTCCGTGGAAGCCTGTCGCGCTTTGTGCTCGAGAGTTTCCGCGGCCATTTGTACCGCCTCGAGATCCTCGCGAAGCAAATTAATGCCGAGCTTCGCCTCGCTCATAACTTGATTCGCTTGTGCCCCGGCGCCTTCCAACGCCTCCATCAGATGCACCGTCATGTGACCGTGATGAAGATTCATGCAGCATTCGCCGCAGAACGTTCGACTGCACGTTTGGCACCACAATGACTGCACGTCTCGATGAATCTCGCAGTACAGTTGCTGGGACGACGATGATGGCGAGGTTGAGGACGGGCCTGTGGCCTGCAATCTTGCCGGTGGACTCGGTATCTCGAACGAACCGCGCTGTAGCGATCCAAAGTGATCGATAACGTTGCTCGAACCTGGACGATTCTGCGGACATTTTACATCGTTGTTCTTTTCTTCTATGCTTATCGTTTTTCTTCTTATTATTTTTATGATCACTATTATTCTACATATAATAAACACTATTATATTATCACTATTATATATCACTATAATAATTATTATTACTGTTGCTATTATCGTCATTATGATGACTGTCATGATTGATTGAGAATAATGATTCTCATTATGATGATTATTATGATGACTGTCATGATTGATTGTCATTATGATGACAATCATTATGATGACTGTCATGATTGATTGAGAATAATGATTATCAATATTCCTATTACTTTTGTTGGTTATGGGCTGATTAAGTTGGTCAAGGGCTTACACTTAGTTAAAATCTTTGAAAAAAACGATTTTTGGTTTTCGACGAATTCCCAAAATATAAGATTGAAAAAATAACGAATATAGCAAGCCGTAGCGATCGTCATTCCAATCGGACATCATCAATCCGAATCGCGATCGATAATTATCGTGGCTAATGATTCGTTATCAATTATTAGTAAAATGTTAAATATGACGTGGGACGATACGTCGATGGGGACGCGGAACACTGCATCAAGGGAGTAAATTTGGAGATTTTGTTACCTGAGAAATGCCAAGACAAGTGTCGCAGAGAGGATCGTTGCAGTCGGGGCTACATTTCGGAATGTTGAAAGCATCGGTGGATGGATTCGTCCGGTCGCAGTTCGAGCCGAAACTGTCGCCATTCACCACCTGTAGAAGACTACTGATGAGGGAATCGACGCTAAGATCGTCCGGTGGACTTCCGTAACAGTGGGAATTAGCGCTGCTGCAGGATGACGTTGTGCCGGGTGGACTGGCACTCGAATAGCCGGAATTCATTCGCTCCCACGGCGAGTTCGTCGCTCGCTGTTGATCGATAGAAAAATACGAGACTCGTGTCAATTGAGTATGTACATTGTGCACGCCTTGCGGTGCAAACGTTGGAAGCGAGAAATACACCTTTTTTTCTCGCTTCATTACGATCACTTTGGTACTTTGAGTGGCAAAAAAAAATCATGTATGGAACGCAGAAAGCGAATTTTTCGCAGAGGAAAAATCACGAATTTTTTTGAAAAGCCGCGAAAAAATGTTCAAGCTTCCGCTTCGATCATACTTTTTCTCGGATCTTTTTTTTAACGTGAACGTACGTTGTTCGATAGAGGCAGGCATATGTTGAAATTGGCGGTGGTATCGCGGCGATGAATGCCGAAATCCGCGAAGGGACTCACCCCACGATTATAGCCGTTTTCATGACTATGACTCATCGTGAGGCTTTAATAAGACCCAGGAGTCCCGGGGCTAATTGAGCCAACAATGACGCCTCGATCGCCCACGTCCTCCCTGATCGTAATATTTTCTGTAATCAATCATATACGATAACCATTAGTCATCGAACTTGACAAAACTTGACAAAGTTATTCAACGCCAGCCATACCTCTTCATAAACAATTGAGGAGGAGGAAAAAATTATGTAAAAAACACGATATTGAAGTTTGCATCGTTGGAACGCAACGAAAAATTTGTCGCCCAATTTTGTTTTGCCAACTTATAGCTGCGTGTGTGACTCGAACGGTTTTCACAATCCTCATGAAAGATTCACAGCTTGAATTCGAAAGGAAAGATTTTAGATGCTAATGGAAACGAAGAAGTGAAGAAGTAAAATACAATTTTCGTTGCATTTCGATGCAGGCTTCCACATCGTTAGAAAATAAGAATGCAAGACGTTTGGTTTACCACGAAGAGATGGTTGGAACAAATTTAATGGGACGGTACATGTGATGAAAAAAAATGTAAGTTTTTATACCGAATTTTGCCCACGCTGAATACTATTTTTATAATACTCATTATTACCATAATTATAATTATAATATGTATGTATAATTATAATATAAAACTACTATACATCCCGTGAAAAAAATGGACAGATATAAACATATATAATTATTTATTCTCATATATAACATTATATACAATTATATATGCCTTAACATGACATCATGAATAATCATATATGTAGATATATTACCATGTATAGTATTTATTTTGTCTAGGTGTTGACCATATATGCCCATATATGATCATATATGTTCAAAAGTTGGTTGTATATATGAACTCATATATGATACAACATGTACTATATATTATCATCTATAATTGCATTTGCCCCGAAAAACCCATATATAAGCGTATATAATTGTATATGAGACCACGTATATGAACCTATATAAGATGTACAAAGTATTTTGGTATCATATATAATCACATATGTAATCTTAATTATCCGCAACAACCATATTTGAACGTATATAATAACGAAAACATATTATTCCATATATAGTACCACTACAGACTAGTTTGATATCATATAGGATCATGTTTACTGCGTGTCATTTTTCATATAATACCGTCTATAAGCAGCCAAATCAGCATGTCATGCTGATAATATTTTATTGTTATAAACGTACTAAAATGGTGATTTAAATAATTGTTAATATATATACAAATTATAAAGATTGTTTTCGGTATTATTTATTTACGAGCATAATATCACAAATAGGTCAACACATATTGTACTTCTTCATATAGTCATATTTTACACTTGTATTATAAAAAAAAGTATTTGTACATTTGTATCTGTATGTACATTGACGTTTGTGTGTATATACAAACAAGACGTCACATACTCAGAAAACCTTTCTAAGAGTGTTTGGTCCCTCGCAGACATAATCGCCAACTTTTAGAAGTTGAAGAATCGATCTGATTTCATCTAATGCTATTAAAACGTAATCGTTTGTATCCTTTTTATAAAAATACAAAATCTGTTTCTTCGTAATTTCTTATTTATGCGTATGTATGCAAAGCGAAGTATGACCGAATATGGTTATATATCGTTATATGCAATAGTATATGAGTATATATAATCATATATGATTACATGTGATCATATATGTCTATATATTGCTATATATGATTATATAGAGACAAATTTCGTTCATGATCATTTATGACAAGATCATACATGATTATTGATGTTTATATATGTCCATTTTATCCCGGGATGCCTAAATTGTCAACGGTCAATTGGTGTCGATGATTTTTCTATGTATCGATATTTTTTTCTTCGTTGCCATAGCAAACAGTGTCAGTGAATGGCAATGAAAAAAATTCATTCAACTTCCATAGGTGAGACAAGCCATGTTTTGGCATATTCACAATTTTTCGCCGAGAATAATGATTTTTCGTGTATTAAATTTCCGAACAGACTTCTCAATAGTCGGTTAAGTTTTTTTTATGAATAATCTTTTGTCGCAAGTCGAGCGTTCCACTACTCGAAACTTAAAAATATGAAATTATTTGTAATGAATGAAATTTTTTTTTTTTCAGCTCGAGTTAACGTTGTTGTTAATTAATTGTTTGTCACTTTGTTAGTTCAACTGAAGTAAAATTAATTTGAGTTGAATTAACAAAACGAAAGTACCGCCATAAAGAAATACTACAGAGGATTAAGAATCCCGTTCACGGAGCTGAGGACGGTTGAGTGTTTTTTTTTTCGTTTGGATCGTAGGACATGAAACGTGTGCTCTTCGGGTAGGTAAAAGAAGTGGGAGAAGGAGGGGCCCGGCTCGGAAACGGGCCCACCGAGATCTCTCGGGTCCCGAAAGGTCCTCGGAGCGTTCACAGGAGCCCCTGGAAATCAATAACCAGTGGGAAAATCCTCCGAAAGTCTGCGGGAGCAAGAGAGACAGCAGGATAGCGCGAGTGAGGAAAAGAGGGAGAAGGAGGAGGCCAGCTACGAATAGACAGTTCCCATCTATTCGAGCAGCTCTAAATATCAAGAAGTTTCGAGACTGCACTACAATTCAGTTTTTTTTTAATGCCTCAGCCTTATGAAGTTATGCTCCTTATTTCACGCCAATTTCAGGCACTGATTGGCTGAATATCCGCATTTCTGAGTTTATCTATTAAGGCGAGATAGCACTGTGAAGAGGAAAAAAAAATCGATTTTTTTAACTTTTTTCCAAAGTTCACATCTTCAAGAATATGTGAAGAATAATTCAAGTTGAAATATCGAAAATTGACCAATAGTCCAGGATTTTTAGACATTCGCTCCGCAAAAAATCTTGATAATTGATTTTTCGTTTGGATTATGTCAGAGGTTGTCCCCTAAGTATAAAACCAAGTTTGTGTCGTCCGAAACCGCGATCGTTAGCCGCCATCTTGAAAAACGCCTTTTTGCAAATATCTCGGAAACGGTGAGTCTTACGTTAAAAATCGTAAAGACCTTTTTTGTAGCGGATAAAATTTCCCATCTTTTTTATTTGACACTTTTTTTTCTCTATTATTAATATTTGCCGAGATACAGTGGATTAAAAAACCAAATTTTTGTTTTTGGAACATATCTCGATAATTTTTGGACATACGAAAGAAAATATCATAATCAAAGTTTTAGAGGATGAAATTTTCTACAATTTTTGTATAAAACTTTTTTTTGTAAAACCAATAGTTGCTGAGTTCTAGCGAAATGAAAGTTGCCGTCAAGAAAATAAAAACAGCGATTAGTGCTAATACGTTACTCTAGCATGCTAAAAAAATGTAATCGAAGAATTTTCTAATAGAGACGGTAACAATAATATTTATCACGAAAAGGAGGGATATGGGCAATAGGAGGAAAGTTTGCGCAATAAAAACATTTTGACGAATTGTTTGAAAAAGACATGACAATTTATTAATTTATTCATATTCATTATCATTTGCGCGATTTGAGTCGGGATTTACAAATTAGGATCGCATCATCGTCATAATAATTAAAAAATTGTTCTTGTCTAATTTTAAACCGCGATGATAGATTTAAAACAATTTTCTTTGTTTGGAACAGGAAGGGCGATTTTCGATGGTTTGCGAGTTTTCTTCTATGTTCATGGCATGACCAGCAAAAGAATCTATGAAAGATTCATTTTGAACATCCTCTTCGTCGCTATTGTCCACTGTAGGGATTGCGTTATCGCATGTTTGGCCACTGCATTTGGAACAAATTATGGAACATTTCAAGCCACTCTGTCGGCATCCGCAGGCAGCTCCGCAATTTGTCTTGCATTTGCAAGATACTATTTGCAGCAACTTGCAGCAATATATATATATATATATATATATATATATATATATATATATATATATATAAATGAATATCCATATACCCTTATTGTTAAAGAACGCACCGACGTACACTAATTTCCTCCTGAATTACTTGTTGCCGAGACGTCGCGTCTCCTTGCACTTTTTGTTTGCATGCTAGAGTAACGTATTACCACTAATCGCTGTTTTTCTTTACCTGACGGCAACTTTCATTGCGCTAGAACTCAGCAACTATTGGTTTTACAAAAAAAAAGTTTTATACAAAAATTGTAGAAAAATTCAAGCTCTACAACTTTGATTATTACATTTTCTTTCGTATTTCTAAAAATTATCGAGATATTTTTCAAAAACAAAAATTTGGTTTTTTAATCGACTATATCTCAGCAAATATTAACCATAGAGAAAAAAATTTTAATGAAAAAGATGGGAAATTTTATTCTCTACAAAAAAGGTCCTTACGATTTTTAACGTAAAACTCACCGTTTCCGAGATATTTGCAAAAAGGCGTTTTTCGAGATGGCGGCTAACGCTCGCGGTTTCGGACGACACAAACTTGGTTTTATACGTAGGGGACACCCTCTGACATAAACGAATCGAAAAATCAATTATCAGGATTTTTTGCGGAGCGAACCCATTTTTGGTGCTAAAATTCCTGGACTAAAAGCTATATACGATTTAGTGACAGCACTGAAACGTTCAATCGCATTTTTGTCGACGTCGCCGGAATCATAACTCTAGCTATAATTGTCCGATCTTCAATTTTGAAAAACCAAATTTCCGTAACTGCGGTAACTGTCGCCGTACGTAGTGGTTTTTTTTTATTTGGTACTTTTTGAGCCTCCAAAAATTTCGCCAAAATTACACTTTTTTCTGCCCCGCTGTTTCGTGAAATGTTATATTTAAAAAAAAACTGCTACGTTCAACGAGAACGAACATTGATATAGGTTATAAAACTTTTTTTTCGGACCAATCGTCGTCAAGTTATCGACCCAGCCGTTGGACTACATTTTTTATACACAAACTCTGCTTGTTTGAATTTTTTCTTTATTTTAATTTCCTTAGATTCTAAAAATTTTTTTTGGTTCGTTCCAGCCGTACAGGGTTTCCTTTTTTACGAGGCCCATCCGCCCAACTTCGTTCTTACCCGTCATACCACATATCCCTACCCCCTCCCCATTCCACAACTCTCCCCTTACCTCTGTCCCCCACCCTGCGGCCGCAGCCGACTTTCTCCTCTGTATCGTATTCACCGTGACATACCTGCCATGGGTATAGGGAAACTGCGGAAAACTAGTCATCTTTCGCAGAAAAATGTAGAATAAAAACATTTCACGACGAAAGTACGCGACTGGGGTTGGAACCCGCGACCTCCCGGTCCGCTGGCCAGCACGCTAATCACTAGACCAAGGTTTACACGAATTCTATTATACCGCGATAACGTTGTTAATTTTCAATTTTTTTTTAAAATAAAAATTCATACTGAAAAAGTCCAATGTATGCTTGATAACATACCATTCTTTCAAATTCTAAACAAATAATCTAGTAGGCAAAAACCAATTGGAAAAAACTATCTTTTTCGGCCCGTTACGGTAGTGTTCTCCCTTAATAAGTGAGTCTGCGATAAAGACACGATAGAACGCCAATAGTTTTCAATGATAGATAGTTTGTTCCTTTGCCCTACGATCAGATCGAATGCATTCGGATCGAGACTATAATATTGTTTATCTCGTCCTATAGCAGCTCGATTCTTCGTGCTAGTACCGTCGGCTACAAAATAATTTTTTTCTTAAACATTTCAGAATCTATTTTCGCGGCCACTTATTATTATTATTATAATTTTAATAATCAATCAATATTATTGTTAGTACTATTAGTGGCATTTATTGTTTTTATTACTGTTATTATTATCATGATCAATATTAGTATTTACATCGTTATTGATATTTGGTCATTTATTCCGATGCCATTGAGCAATATAATCAAGTAGAACAGGAGACTATGTGATGGCTATTTCACCCTTTCTACCGGAATACATACTTGCAAATGTTTTTTCCAGACCCATACCATACCACTCATCCCGAAAGGGCATGGCCAAAATCTACGAAAGGTCCTTTTATTTATTTACTACCCATTTATAGGCCATAACATTTATTTACCGAACTAAAATATTTCTCCTTAGGGGGCGTCCATAAATTACGTAACGCAATTGGGGGGGGGGGGGGCTTCGGCCTGGCGTTACGGTCTACGTACGGGGGGGGGGGGGGGGGGCGTCGAAGTTTGCGTTATGTCTCAATTTTAGAACTGTCAGAAATAGCAAAATTTCTGCTTGTTTATGGTTTTAAATTGAAAACTCTTCGTTTAGAATAGATGAAGTGCAAGCTCTTATTGATATGAGAAATATAATGAAGATGAAAAACCGTCATATCGCCCGCGACTTGATACTTTAATGTAAGTATCAATATTCTAGAAAAGAAACATAACTTTATATAAAGAAAAACGGAACGAAAACTTCGATCGCGATTTTCTCCAAACTACTTTTTTCAACCTTGCCTCAGTGAATACTAAAAACTTATCAACCCATTTTCAATTTTTTTAAATCATTTTCGTAATCGCAATGACTAAGGTTGTACGTAGCCGATTTTTAAATTTCCATCATGACTATTTTAAAGATTGCTTGAGTACAAAAAAGGGCCTTGAAGATAGAAAAAAATGTCCAAAGTGTCGGCCCTTTGTAAAAAAAAACGGCTACACATAACGATAGTTACATGTGTATAGATATCGATAAATTGTTGACTCTTTATTTACAGATAACCTTTCGTATAGATATCGATGGGAGAATGGAGAGAATTTTTTTTTCGTCGCCAAATCAGGGTTAATTTTTAAAAAATCATAAAAATTGATATAAAACTAGATGGATATACACCCGTATTCATAGTCGTTTCTCGAGGAATCCTTATTCCTCATTCTTTGTTCTGCACAAAGAACAAGGAATCCTCATTTCTTAACGATTATGAATACGGGTGATATACTCCATAAAATGAGTATAAACCCGATCCTTTCATAATTAGTTATTTATTATTTTTTTTAACGCAATTATTGACGACAAAGCACCCGTGACGTAACGGAATAGGGGGGGGGGGGGTTCAGGCCAGGGGTTACAGAGGTAGAAAATTGGAAAATTTTGCGGTACGTAATTTATGGACGCCCCCTTACGTAATAAAATACTCCTAACAAGATTAATGCGACAAATATAATTCTTCTGCAATTTACCTGCCATCGAGATATAATTTTTAAGCAAATAGATCGAAATTAGTTGTACACTGGCACAATATCGTACAAAGAAATATACAAACATTTGAAGTGTATACACAATGTAAGAGGATGTCCTCC
>OX632359.1:9105481-9129151 GCA_951751655.1 Ophion costatus
TGAGCCCATATAAGCAGGCCCTCAACAGGGACCCCACGTAAGCCCGCTCGAACGCTGCACATGCCCCTCGGGAAAAACAGAAACCGTAGCATACGGTGCATTTTCTCTCTTCTGATATTTTTCAAGGCCCGGGGCATTTATTTCGAGGCTTCCGGAGAGCCGAGAAGAAAAAAAAAAGCCCCAAAAGTAAAAGATGCATCAATCACGGAGAGCCAGAAACGTCTGCCACTTGATGTTTCCTCCTTCGAGAAAACTGACCAGAACATTTTTTTCTCCCAGAGCCGTCGACGCGGATTTTTTTTTCCACTTGAGACAAATTGAAAGAGAATTATTGTGGGCGGTACGTCGATTCTTTTTTGTCACATTCCATTAATGCGGGTGAATTATTTTCCTTGGAGAATAGAAATAATTCGGCAATTTGATTGCATCGTTTTCGTCTTTTTTTTTATGGGGAAAAATGTGCATATTTTAAAGAGGTATGTATTTTTGTTTTTCGATCGTCACTACCGTGGAGGAAGCACAACGAACGAGTAACATTTCGGAGGGCGGTGAATGGATATATCTGGGAGAGAAGGGAACGAAGAACCCCTACTCTCAAATCCTAGCCCCATATATCTGCCCGTTTTCCAAAAACCGATAATCAATACCAAATCCATCTCACAGTACGTCTCGTTTCGGTCGCATACAAAAGCTATTCCATTCATACACAAACATCGTAAAAGTTCATCCAGACGGTAAAGTACGTGAAACTTTGGAAAAATGTTGTTATGAGGGGGGCACTGGCTTGCCTGACTTTTTCAACAATGTTCGAGTCATCTGGTTCGTGGATACATTTAAGTATCTGTAGCTCAAAATGCAGCGAACGCTTTTTTGGAAAGAATATTCACGGAAAACCATTGTCTTGAAAAGTTGTTATTTTTTTATTGTCCGGTAAAAAAAAATTGCACCCGATAAAAGACTATGCTGCTGCTATGGAAATGATTTACTCAGTTTTTATAAAAGCAAATATGCATATCTACATAAATATTTTAATCGCCAACTGAAAATAAAAAAATCCAACGAACATTTTGTTTGAATTTTTTTCCTTCGCAAACCACGCTGAAAACTAAAAATTGTTTATTTTTTAATAACCAGTGGTTCGAATTCCATAAGATATAAACAATAATAAATGCTGCGCAATTTTTACGAAGTTAAAAAAACAATAGTATATGCATCTGGAAATTCGAATTAGTTTGAAAACGTCAAAAATCCAGCAAACATTTTTAAAAGTTTATCTCTCTTTCAGATGCCAGCTTATAAAATGTTTGTTTTTTAAAATCAAAAGTGGGACGAATGCTATGACATCTCAATCGAAAAACATTCCGCGCGATTTAAAGAAGAAACAAGAAAATAATTGTAAATTTTTTTTAGGAATCCACGTTTTACTCCCATTTTCATGGCAACGAATCCTTTTATCATTTCGAGCGTTCCTTAGAAAGAAAGAGAGTTTTTTGGAATTTCAATTGTATTAAACATCTATTCCGATTTGAACTTTTCCATTGGACACTTCGTCCCTTTTCTAAACAATAAATAGTTTTCATACTACGGCAATAGGAGTAAGTATCGATTGCATACATTGCCAACATTTATATACAGGCTGTCCCAAATGCCCCGCAACAATATGCATTGGCGTATTTGAAATTTTCTTCTGGGAGGGGGGGAGGCGGGGCCTGTGATCTATATATACATATCTCATCTATATATTTTATCTGTATGCAAGGATGTGGAAACAAGGATTTGTACATCAATAAAGCATTTGTTAATATATCCGTACCAACGGGGCTGTGATGGGCTCAAACAAACAGAATAGCAGTGTTATTGCGTATCGGGAGTTGAGGACACTTGTATACCAGCCAAGTCTTATTGCGTCGTCGAAATGGGGTTAGTATGACCGGTTAACTATCAATAAGAGCGATTTCTTAATACCGTACAGACAGCGGCCCAAGCGGTCTATACAGGAACTACCAACGCAAGCGGCCTATGCGGGAACTACTGATAAGGGGACCTTACAGGCTGTCACTCACGGATTTTGATAAGTCTCAGATATGTTGTAGAGGGACCTACCCTGAGTACCTGAGTAAAGGGATTTTATACAACGCTCTTTAGTTTTCGAGAAAAAACGTTCGAAAGTTTAGCTCGTAGCTACGATACCGGTACGGTTGCACCTTTGTCGAACCAGCGGGCGTGGTCCAGTGGGCAACGTTCCCTCCCGGCTCTGACGCTCGAGGTCCTAGGGTTTGAGTCCCGTAATGGCGTTTTTTTTCACAAAATATAAATAAATTCGATGGATGATGCTAAACCGTCTAATTATTTATTACTATTTTATTTATTTATTTATCACAAAATATTTTATTCATTTTTTAAATTGTTAACTTTCCATTTTTTTAAAATTATTTATTATTATTTAATTTTTTACGCAGAAAAAAAAGTAGAGGAAGAAATTATAACATCTTTCACAAGAAACTGCAGCTTATTATTTTTCATTACAATATGAATTTTAAAATGGTCGGGCCGTTATTTCAAATACTCGAGCCGGGTTTGCTGCCTACGTTCCTCATCCCCACTTGTACCCTATCCCTAACGCTTTACGATCACATCTTTGTAGACGAGAAGAAGGCATGTACATGCAGTATTAAAGTTATACCGCCCAAGTGTACGCCGATTTGCCAACCGTGCGATGTATATTTTTACCGGCAAGTGAACATTTTCACAAAAAAAAATACAATATGCTCCCGATGTGTTAAAAAATAACAGAGAAATTGCGTCAAGGGAAGATTCCATATAAATTCATTCTTTGATTCTTCATCAATTAAGCGCACCTGCTTTCGCGCCGATGATTAAATATGCGTGGTTTGCATCGAAGTTAATTGAGGAAAGACCGCTGTTTTTAAATATCAATCAAGTATGCTTTCCAATAACGCTGCTAAAAACTCCGTGCGCCTGCAAGGCCATAGCTTTTGTACAATATGCGCGTTGCTCGTTGGTCTTGTGTTTTGCTTACTTTTACGACAAATAACACCCGCAATATTGTTCTGATCTAACAAGCGACCACGGTGATAGCGAGTAAGAAAACCCTGTATATTGTAATGAAAAATAATAAACTGCAGTTTCTTGTGAAAGATGTTATAATTTCTTCCTCTTTTTTTTCTGCCTGAAAAATAAAATAATGATAAATAATTTTAAAAAAATGGAAAGTAAATTTTTTTTAATGATTATTGATAACCACCTAAATCACTTACAATGAGAGCTTCACTCTTGCTATCGAAAAAGTAACGGTGTAACCAGATCGATACGTTCGACCGTGAATAAGACAGATATTGAGAAAATCCTGGGGGGGGGGGGCGGGGCCCCTACCTAGTTACGCCCATGGCAATATGTACAGGGTGCGCCAGAGAAACTTACTTATTTGAAAGATCAATAAAAACAAAAGTACTTCAATTATTGTTTAAAATTTTTTTTTATTTGAGAATACAATATCCCAATTTTTTTTTCATGTAGTCTTGAAAATGACATCGGATAAATGGCGACCCCCATTGCGCATACACTGATGAAGTCGATTTTTGAAATTCGTATCCACTCTTTGCAGCATATCAATCGGTATGTTGGCAATGGCGTCGCGAATGTTGTTCTTGAGGTGTGCTATGGTCCGTGGTCGATCGACATAAACCAGAGATTTCAAATAACCCCATAAAAAGAAATCGCATGGAGTCAATTTGTTGGTGGGTCTTCGTCAATTTGTTGCGACAACATTTCCCCGACCGCCTCATCTCTCTCAGAGGCGATCTCCAATGGCCGGCACGCTCTCCAGATTTGACTCCATGCGATTTCTTTTTATCGGGTTATTTGGAATCTCTGGTTTATGTCGATCGACCACGGACCATAGCACACCTCAAGAACAACATTCGCGACGCCATTGCCAACATACCGATTGATATGCTGCAAAGAGTGGATACGAATTTCAAAAATCGACTTCATCAGTGTATGCGCAATGGGGGTCGCCATTTATCCGATGTCATTTTCAAGACTACATGAAAAAAAAATTGGGATATTGTATTCTCAAATAAAAAAAAATTTTAAACAATAATTGAAGTACTTTTGTTTTTATTGACCTTTCAAATAAGTAAGTTTCTCTGGCGCACCCTGTATAAGCCGCGCATGTTAAATGTTGCGTGACATTTGGGACACCCTGTTTATACACGGACACATTTTATCGTTATATAAAGTACTATTGACAATATAAATAGTATTCATTTATTTCCACTTGTATATCCTTTCGGACTTTTACATTCTCCGCTCTGTCGCACCTGGCTTCGTTTATACTATTCTTGAACTTAGATTTAGAATGGCTTTTTGATTGAGACTTCAATAAATATTATTTGATTCAAGCTCAGCGACCATACTTCATAACATTTTCAGGGAGACGCCAGAATTGTCGGCCGAAAAGAAAAAATTATCCTACTAGTTAAGAACGATAATAGTATAAGGAGAACAAGAAATGCGTGTAAAGGAGGTAGAAACAGAATACAGTGTGGAAGTTTGGTGTGTGGGAGTGTGAAGGAGCATATAATAACTGAGAGAGGGCGAAAGAGAGACAGCGAACGAAACACCGAGGGAGGGAGAGAGAGAGAGAGAGAGAGAGAGAGAGAGAGAGAGAGAGAGAGAGAGAGAGAGAGAGAGAGAGAGAGAGAGAGAGAGAGAGAGAGAGAGAGAGAGAGAGAGAGAGGGAGGGAGGGAGAGAGAGAGAGAGAGAGAGAGAGAGAGAGAGAGAGATTACTCTCTCTCTCTCTATCTTAGTCAGCCTTACGGCTGACTAAGATAGGGATGTACCATTCCCCCGGCGTGGAAAGTAAGATTGTCATGGATACGAAGGTTGCCAGAGAAAAGATATTTAGAAAGACGTAGCCCCGAGAAAAAGACCAAGGCAGTCCCCCGAAAAAATACCCCGGGAACTTTGAAAAAAAATCTCAAAACCAATAAATATCGACAAAAATTGAATATTCAATAATTATTGGTCGTCTGGCGATGAGCCGTTCCTTCGAAATGCTTAAATTTATAATAAACAAATTCGATGTCCCTGAATCACAAAAGAATAAAACATCCTTTTGAAAGATTACTAAAATTCGTGCTTGTCGCAAGCCCATTATTTACACAAGCCAACTGGACTGTAATATTATTCTTGAATTAAACCCAATTAGGAAAATTTTCATTTTGTAGAATAAAGAATTAATCCACGACGATATTTCTAATCGGAAAACGGTTAAATTTGTGTTGGCCAATAGAGACTCGTTGAATAATCAAAGTGACGAAAGATAACGAAGTTTTTCTCTCAAGAATGTATTTTTTTTAGCTTCCATACATTCCATACCTAAGATATTTTTGGAAATTGTTTTTTCGCGTACAACAGTCATGAGTGAATTTTTTTTTTAACTGCCAGGTTCGCCTTTATTTAACTTGAGACGGCCTTGCCCGAGATCTGGACGAGTGGACTTTTGTTCCCGTTGCCATTAAAAGGATGTTGAGTCCCAAATCGCAAATGATAATAAAATTCTGAAAATTTGGTATGTTTTTGTATTAAGTATTTCAGAGGTCGTGTAAAAATTTCACAATAATTAGGAAGCTTGTTATTGAACAATTAACATTCCCAAGTTAAATGTCGTCTTATGGAAACTGATGTAACTTTGCCATAAGTTTTTTTTGACCTCTCAATTTCGTAATATCTACAATATGCTGAAAGCAACGGAAACGAAACGAAGTTTATTGATAAATTTTGTTTTTATTTCTTTAAAAAATTGTTGTTAACAAAATGTTAATTTTTTAATAACGAGCTTCCTAATCGTCGTGATATTTTAACACGACTTCTTAAATACTTCATACAAAAACTTTCTAAAATACAAATTTTCAGAATTTTCTTATCATTTTTTATTTCAACCCTTAAGGAGGTTGAAGTAATGATGATAGAATTCTGAAAATTTGGTATGTTTTTGCATGAAGTATTCAGGAGGTCGTCTAAAAATATCATGACGATTAAGAAGCTATTTATTGAACAATTAACATTAACATGTTTCATAGGTACTCAACATCCTTAACTTAACGATAGTATTGAGGTTCTGTATGCATTCATTCCACTCGATTCCCACTTTTCTTGCTGGAGAATGGCGCTGAGGGTGTTTTGGATGAAGGAACGAGCGACACAACACGTATGTGCATAGAGAGATAAGCTTTTCTACGTCAGAAGCCAGCCACCCACGCGGACCAATGTATTCGGACTCAAAAGACCCACGAGGGATATTGCTCGAGACACCCACGCTTTTCATACTACGCCCAATGTATGCTCCAGATGCGATGTTCATTTCCCAGTTTCCGAGAATTGTTTGATGAGGTGGAAAAGTGCTTTCTTCTGATGGCACACAACGGTCAAAGGAATATTGTTATTTCTGAATTTAAAAAAATCATTTTCTGATTTCGATTTACGTTGGTAACTTTTTTTAAAGTAATATTTTTTTTTTGGTGGAATTAATTTTGCGTGTGCAACTTCATTTCATTCACGGACAACGGAAAATTCGTACAAACGTAAGTAATATATCGCACTTGAAAATAAGCCCTAAAATAAATCGTAAAGATGAGGTCGTAAAAGAAACTGTTTCCTGCAAAAGTTTTATGGTTTTCAGGGGGACATCCGATGGCAGTACAAATTTTCTTTTTGTCCATACGTCTACGGGGTAGCGCTGTAACTTTGATTTTTTCAATAGGAAGGCATGGCTTTTATTTATTAGAAAAATAGCTGCTTTCGGTACGAAACCAACAGGGAAAAAATTCTCTTGCTCAAAAACCAAGAAAGTTATGGTGATTAGAAGTTTTGGAAATATCCCACGCTACATACAGTGGCGAATATCGAACAATATACAGGGTGTCCCAAATGTCACGCAACATTTAACTTCCGCGGCTTATGGATATTGATGCGTGACATTTGGGACACGCTGTATGTACAGTAGTGTGGCACAATTTTGAGCTCTATATTTTTCTTTTTTCTCACCATCCGATTATCTTCTTTGAAGAAAAGAAAAAAATTGTCGCGGAAGCTGCGAGATGTCAAAAAATATTTAGAAGTCGCTCAAGCCTCCCAAAAATTCAAATTTTCATTAAAAAATCAATCTTTTTTCCTCCACTTCTCACCCATAAATTTTACGTTTTATGATTTTTAAACTAACCTCGTGAAAGCTCCAGCCGGTCAATTTTACGAAACGTCAAATTTATGAGTGAGGATAGCAAAAAAAAATTTGCGAAAACTTGAAATTTCGAAGTTTTTGAGCGACCACTAAATATTCATTGGTCGGCTAGAAATTTCGGGAGGTTATTTAAAAAATTATAAAACGTAAAATTCGTCGCTGAGAAGTAAACGAAAGAAAAATCGATTTTTGAATTTTGATTTTGCGATTTGATGAGATATGAATTTGATTTTGAAAAAAAAAAAATTGAATTTTTGAGAAGCTTGAGCGACCTCTAAATATTTGTTGACGGCGCGCAGCTCTCGCGACAATATATATATTTTTTTAATAAAGTGAGTGGAAGGCCAATACTTTTCAGACCTTGGGTGTAGATACTCGAGTAAAAGTCTGTGCACCAGGGAATCAGAAGAATACGAGACCGCCTATATCGGTACGGGTTTTCGACACTTTGCCCGCACCCTTGGCAAATTCGATATTGTGTAGTTTAAGACGGCTGTGGACGCAACGAAAGTTAGGTTACATTATGGGCCGTACGCAAATTACGTAACGCAATTTGGGGGGGGGGGGGGGTCGGCCGGGCGTTACGGTCTACGTACGTGGGAGGAGGGGAGGGGGGTGGAGGTTTGCGTTACGTAACGATTTTAGAACTGCCAGAAATAGCAAAATTTCTGCATGTTCAAGTTTTTAGTTTAAAACTCGCGCGCAATTTGTCCGCGGAAAGTTGACGGCTTTCCATACGAAATGTCAATTAAGGGGGAATGTCACTGTGCAAGAACTTGCACAGTAGCTTGCCCACTTTCCTCAAGCAAAATTTCAAAAAATTGTTTTTTACAATTTTTGAAAGTTCATTTATTGAAAAATATGTTGGCAACGTTTTTATTCACGAGTCCGAAAATTGACGGAGTTGCAGTCACTTTAGTGAGAACAGGTAGCGCGACAAAAAAAGGTTAAAAATGATGTTCTAACTTGAAAATTATGAAGTTTATCAAAAAAAATTTCCAACAAAAGTTGTTGGTTTTGAGCTGACGAATTTTTTGGTGATAAAAAAAAGGTATGCTTCCATTTGAAAAAAACATGTCGGCCATTTTAACGCCGACATTTTGTATTTTGGATCAACCAAATTTTTTTTTTCAAACGTCCCCCTTCATCCCCTAAAACATTTGTTATACACAATATTTGATCTGAGCAATATTTTCCGAGAAAAATCACGTGTAAGATTAAAATGGGACACCCGGTATATCGACGTAGGGGATTTTGTTTTGCCATTGTATGAACAATTCAAAATTCATTATTGGAGCGGTGCCAGAGCTTAGAGTTCACCCACGTTAATTAGCGAGACAAATTAATGCCAAGCTTGGACAAACGTTTTCTACAACAAATACGCGAATACGTAATAATGCGATATTCAATCGACTCGATTGTCACATGCCCTCCCTCCCATATTACAAGCTCAACGTTAACAACGCGCGGATCTAGAAATTTATTTCGGAGCACATTTCAATAAATATTCAAATTATCGGAGAATGTGAATATTTTTTCCCCTCGGTAAGAGCTTCTCAAAATTATATACTTTTTAAAAATCGCTCCGATCAGTCTTGGGATTCTCGACCGATGAAATCTTAAAAGTTATCGATGAAATGTGATTTTTTTCTCAAAAAAAGAGGTCAGCATCGCGCAATACGACGAAAAGCAAATAAAGTTGCGAAAATCTTTAAAAATCGACATCGCAACAGAATTCTGATATGTAGTAATCTTTTGAATTATTGCTAGAACGATATTGGCATGAAGGTGGACACGAAAAGTAACGGGGAAAAATGTCTCATCCATTGTGGAAATTACTCGTGTGGTGAAAGGAGCAGATATAACTGAAATATCCCGTGAGATCTTTAAAGCTCGAGTCAGGGGAGTATCGAACTGTTCGCTGCTCGGCCGCTTTTCAAGGAAAGCTTTCACTCTCGTTCGAGTCCAATGTCACGGGCAGCGCAAACCTAGACTTGGCCGAGAATTTTGTCCATACCTCACATTGGGCGAACATTGATGACGATAATTATTTATCAATATATAATTTAACGTATATGTATACATCTATATAAATATATTTACAATTCTATTAAAAAGTATACATTTTTTCAAAATATAAATATATAGAAATCCGTCGGGTAAAATATCAATAATCCAATAATAATATTTATCCTATGTGTTCTTTTTCAATACTAGAAGACTGAAATTGTTTTCTATTAGTCAAAGTCGTACAAATATTTTCTCATAATAATAATAGTAGTACCAATAATAACGACAATGATAATAAATATTCATCACTTTTATTATTACAAAGTAAATAAAGATGCGAAGGGGGAATTATTTTGTATTAATATAATAATAGTAATAATAATAAATATTATGACACTATTATTATTACAAATTAAATAAATCGTATTGTGGGGGAACTATGTGTTAACACCCTTAAAGGGTGTACCATGGAAAATAAAAAAGCTACCAAACTATAAGTTAGCTATTATTATAAATTAAACACGATGAATTTGACTACTTTCATAAATTCTGGTACCGGAAAATCTCATCGTCAATTCTTTAAATGCCGGTATTGTAAACGCCGGTAAGAAATTGACTACACGTGCAAGCATATTTTCATCATTTTCACGATGATTTTGGCTGAATAAATAAATGAATAAATAAGAACGAAAATGAATTTTGATAGAAAAGGAACATGGTGATTTTAATTTCGCGTAAAATTTCGAAGCCTGCGGCCTCGAAAAAGTGGCCTGACAAAAGAAAAGAAAAAATGTGTGCACGAGCTACACGGTTTTTTTTTTGTTCGTCTTCCGAGTGGTCGTCGATGTCTCGTCTCGAAATTCCTCGTGCCGCCCGGAAGTATCCGTTGCGTCACAAGACATTCCGCTCTATCAATAAACCACTTCCGTTTGCCGAGTATGCGTAAAGTGGAGAAATGTTTGTCTTTTCTCTTTCCAAAGAAAAATGCCGCTCGTTGAGATAATTCATTCGATAAGTTGCCCCGCGACGAACGAATAAATAAACTCGCGAGCAAATGTATTGAGCTAAGTAGACTTTAAAAACACACACACACTTTTTCAATTCGTACCAAGCCTGTATCGATAACGATTGAAAAAAAATTACGTTCACTTTTATTCCGTTGGATGATGAAATTGTGGTTATATTGCAGAGAATAATCGATATTGCGGAATGGCGATCACGAGAATGACCGAAAAGTATAATAATAACGATTATCGCGTATACATACCTCAAATTTAAGAAACGTTCTCATAACACGAGCAAGTTCCCAGGTAAGTTGTATCTCGAGATGGCACGGAGAGCGACGATTTGTAGCGGGTTTTCACGGTCACAAAACAAAAACAAAACTAGTATCACCACCGAACACGACGTATTAATATATCCTCGAAGATACCTTCGAGCGATTTATTTCTCACAAGTACGATCAATTTGTCCTTTCGATATTACTCTTGTTTTAATTCTCGTGCTCGTCGATTATTGCGCACGCAACGTTCATCGAATATTTCATATGTATACCTACGTACGGATAGATATATGGATGTATCGAAATTTCGATACGCGTAATAGTCGCAATTAAGATTATTTAAGCAACGAATTTAACGACGTTTCGTTGCTACGCGTTTCTTTTTCTCTCAATATTATTAGCGAAAAATGATCATTCGTTCGGTCTTTTTTGCCGCATTTATTTCGGGAATGTTGAGCAAAAAAAGAGAATTTCTCTTTTCTCCCGTACTTCCACGAGCCACGAGAGTCTGATTCGCACTAATCGTCGCCGGTTGTACCCGTCGACTCTCTCTCTTGCCACTCTTGCCGTGAATCCGAAGCTCGCGGTAAAGCTATTCTCCCCTCTTCGCCACGCTGGGCTCTCACTCTCTCTCCCTCTCTCTCTCTCTACATCCCTCTCCCCGTTCGCCCCACTTCGACGTCCCACGTCGGTTCACCCCTGCGCCTCCTCGCCCTTGCTCCCGCACGCAGGCCACGCGAGGAGCCCTCTCCCTTTCGTACGAATTTCCACGTCCCGGTCGATTTTCTCACTGGATGACGATTCTCTTTCTTTTTCTCTCTCACTCCGGCCAAATGTTTTCGGGCATTCCAAGACGGGGATGTTTCGGGGGCGAAAAGCCGGTTCCGAAGGTACCAGGGACAGGCGCACGTCGAATGATCGGCTGGGCAGACTGGGGGACAGTCATTGGCCATTGAATGTTTATTTTGCAGCATGCCTTTGCCCACGTTTACGAAAATATAAATGAATATATATATATATTGAATGTTTTTTATAATTAGTTGTCACTTTCCTTCGTAAAGTCCTTGACATTTTTTTATCTTGACCCTTTCACGTGTACCTCACACTTGTCAATTGCCTTTTTCCCTCGAGAGACTCCCGAGAGTATTGTCCGCAAGCGGCCTTTGAAGGTGAAAAATGTTGATTTTTTATTGTCGGTTATGGTTCTGTACAGTTTTACGCGTCTGCAAACAAAAATCTTTCCGAAATCTCAATTTGGGACGGAGTTGTGAGATCAAATGTGTCCGCGCGCGGGTGAATGGGACTGGCACGGCCCAGGTAGGTTTCAACGCGTTTTTTCCTTCTTCTTCGAAACGACATTTTTCGAGACGGTCTACATGACAACTTGGACAGGTTTGAATATTTTTCGAGGGCTTAGGCTAGTGTGAAAATGTAAAAAAATTCGTTCGTTGGCTGAGGCAACTCAAATTTACGAGAAAGGTTCAACATATGGTGCAGGAATCACAGATTGAAGGTATACTCATGATTACAAGGATAGAACTGCTAGTAAAACTTTGAAAGCGTTTTTCTCGAAACTATGGTTTACAAAACGGTGTACACGATTTCTCAACAGCTAATGAACGGATTGACTCGAAATTTGGTACACTTCTTTAGTTCAATAGTGGTTTGATCTTGACCGACGATTTTCTTCTTAACATTAAACAATGAGTTATTAATAACAATGATGTAATTTACTTCGAAAAATCGACAATTCAATCATTTTTCTTGACGACCGAAACACGATAACGTAACAAAAGCTCGGTCAAGTCTTAGCCAATATTATCTATTTAAAGAAAAATTCGTTTTTTTCTGTTTCGGATCAACCGGGTGGACGAAATCAAGTACACCGTTGAGCCCCTCATGCTCAAAGGTCCTGCACGATTCCCTATAACTATCTTGATTATTATTTTTTTAATGAAATTTCGTACGCAACATTGTTAATGTACACATAAATAAATGTCCAATCGATTTTTCTATCATCTTACTTATTCCTTCAAAATTCATTTTCCCAAATAACTCTGATTTTTTGTTTATCATAGTAACCTAACCTCTTATTTCAGTTGTTTTTCCTCGATCTTCGAAAGTAAATTTTCTATAATCCATCGAGCCGTTCTGGTTTTTTATACTCAAAACATTTTTTATAAACATTTGCAGCGCAAAGTTTGACACGAAAAAACGATGTCACTTAAAAATACGATAACTTGCAATCTTTGTCTAAATTTTTTTTAAATGACTAAACAGACTACAACCATAAATTACTTCGGGAGAATCTTCTTGGATTTTTCGAACCCATCGACCCTGGCACAGTTATCATGCTGACTATGACAAGTTGTATTTTTGACCCAGACCCGAACAACGAACGCGAGGACGAATAATTTATCGTCAGGTAATGCAAAAAAAATAACGTAGTCAAAGTATCAATAAATAATCTAGAATGAATATTGATCCCGTTTCTTTACGATTAACCCTTGAAAAAAAAAACAAAAATTATGGAGCTTTCATCGTTGGAATGCAACGAAAGTTAATTCTGTTTCAACAGCTCACGTTTTTGCCGCCGATTTAGGATTTGAAAATCATCCAACCGATTTTTCTATCCTGTCCAGAGATCTACGACCTCAGCCTATGAAAAACAATTATATTATAACGAAAATGAAGGAATACCGAAAAAACAAGAAAGATCTTTCGTTGCATTCCAACTTCAACGCCATGAAAATTGTTATTTTCGACCCGGCTCCAGGTATGCAATCCGATAAATCGTTTCTTATTGTTTAGACTATATTTCCCTCGAACGTAGCACATTGCCATACTCATTTCGCCCCCTAATACTCTCCGTTTCATGTATATTTTTCTAAAGAAAATACCAATGTGGCCAATGACTGTCTTCTTTCTTACACCAAAGTTTGACGGGGGGGGGGGATCCCTCTCTCTCTATCCCACGTTCATCCTCTCTTTCCCTCCCTATTCGTGTCTCACTTTCACCCCCACTACCCTTGAACCTAGCGTAGCTGCCCCCACACTTCACCGCTACCTAGGACGACCATCAACCCTTCGCGTTTCATCTACCGACGACGAGGAGCAACCGACGACATTGGACTACGTCAGCAGCAGCCATGACACTGAACTCTAACTATATATGTATCTGCTACATGCGCGTATACGTCTATACATGTGTACGTGCTACATATGGGTGCTTCCATCAATTCCCTACACAAATCAAATAATCCGAGTGCCCGAATGGCATGAAACTTTTTTCCCTTCATTTCTATAAATTATGAAGAATACTCGCAGGATTTTGCTCCGATTTTTGTGGCGGCATTTTTAACAGCTACTGTAATTTAATTCGTTTTTACAAAGTTTGGTAATTATACAGTGCTGTATAGTTTAGTGACTTTTCCGGAAAAGGCCTCCGATGATTTTTTTTTCGCGATTTATCGCTTTTTTGTGATGTAAATTATTATGATGTTATGTTGGGGGAGACAGTTTTCTAGGTTGCAGTTTTTTTTTTACAGAAAAAATACCATATAGTAATTATATAGTTATTTACCATATAAATAAATAGTAAATAGCTAACATATAGTATTTTACTATATAAATACTATATAGTAATTGTATAGTTATTTACTATATAAATTAATAGTAAATAGTAAATTTATATAGTATTTTGCTATAATAAATACGATATAGTAATTATATAGTTTAGTGACTTTTCCTAATTATGGCACTAAACATTTTTTTTTTCAATTTTTAACTATAAAACAACATAAATAATGGCGTTATGTCGGGGGAAACCCACCTTTTAAAACTGCGAATTGGTTTTTAAAGAAAAAATGAATTTTCAAAATTTCACGCATTTTTTCAATCATTTCATCATCGAACGTGGAAAATATGACCAATAATGTACCAACGTAACGAATAATTGCTAAAAAAAAAGTAAATGCCGTGAAATTCGCAATTTTTTACAATTTACTGAAATGTATTTTTTTCCGTAAAAAAATCTGGAACCCTAAAAACCGTCTCCCCCCAACATAACATCATTATTTACACCACAAAAATAAAGCGATAAGTCGTGAAACAAAAATTATCGGAGGCCATTTTCAGGGAAAGTCACTAAACCATATAATTACCCAAAGTTTTTCGTACCCTGGGTAAATGTAATGAAATATCATTATATTTCATCCATATGTTTTTCAGTCCATATTTTTTTTCGGGTCAGTTGCGTGTGCATGTATCGTTAGGGATTGAGCCTGAGTCTTTTTTTGCATTATCTTGCTTGCTATAATAATTTGAATATCCTAACATTGGTATATATTCATGATAATAATAATTATTTTTATTGTTATTATTTTTTAAAATAATAACTAAATAAATAATATTAATAATAAATGATCTCAATAATAAACTGATAATTGATCGATAAGTTGATAATAAATCATTTGAATAATAAATTGATAATTAATAATTAAGTTTGTAATAAATGAAATACAAAAACGGTAATCGTTAAATTATGGAATGCAATTATTCAATAATCCAATTGATAATATCGTAGTAGTAGTATTTATGCTTTGTGGTCACATGAATGCCCCTTCCTTCTCATTTACATAAATTATTTTGCATGCGTTTTCTTATGTCTATCCAGGTTGCTAGTTTCTCAAATTGTCTGATGTAATCGTATAATTGCTTTGCCGGTTGCATTTTCAATTGCGCTTCTATTTTCCGGTCAATTTCTAATCGCCTGCGGTTTTCGAACCATCGCTCCAGTTTATTTACTATTTCTCGCTTTAGTTTTTCCCTCAACTTCCGTACACACGCAAATATGCCTTAAATTTTCAAGTTCCTGCTTGTATATTCTATATACTCATCTTCGCTCACGTCTCCTTTGATTGTCTGGTAATCATTTTGTCCTCCCTATATTTTACCACGTCTATACCTGTTTTCCTATCTTTATATTCCTTACAGTATGTTGACGCATCGATTTTGCTCCAATGGTATTGAATTACTCGTTCAATTTTTATTTCTCTGCCGCTTCGTATTTTTCTTTCGAGCTCCCTTACATTTCCATTCCATATGACTTGCCAGATTGCCTCAACACCTACGCTTTCCCTTGCTTTATTTGGTTTCCTCATTTTTATGGGCTACCATTTATAATTGCTCTTGCTTCTTCCTTTAGGCATTTTTTTGGCCATCATCACTTTTTTGACGTCCATTTCACTGCACTCTGCTTCCATCCGGCAAATATAGTTTGCGGTGTTTCTATGAATTCCCATAGCCATGTTAACATGACTTAGTTGACATTTTTCCACCTTATTCCTCCGCTTCCAACCCCCAAATAAATAATATATTCAAATATTATTGTTATTGCCATTATCATTATAACTATAATTATTTGTATTGTCACTATTAATATATACATCGGTAATAATTTAGTGTCCGAATTTACAGCAAAATCCCTCACAAGTTACGTCGACCCCTCTGCATTTCCCATTTCCCGAGCAGGCCAATTTCAAACTTCGGTCGCGACGAATAAATGGGCCCTTCATCTTCCCTGACCAGACGGCGCTATAACTCATAATGAGCGTGAATTAGGAGAGGCAATCGTAATCCTCACAAGAGCACACCGGTGAACCAAGACACGATAAGCTTCCCAAAGCCCAAGCCATAACTCTGCAGGGATGCCTGCTGCCTCCTGCTCACAAGCGGAAATAACTTGTGCGGGATCCTACTGTCGTATCGTCAAGGTGCCCTTTAGGAAAATCAGACTCTATTGAAAATCCGTCCTAAGCAAGTTCTCCATCATATATTGCGTACAGGAGTACAGCAAACCCGCGGCTTTTACGGAACCGTTTCACGAACGGCAATGATAACGACCAAAGGTCGCGACGTCTCGCGACCGCGAAGAGTATGCGGCATTTCTATCACCCCCGCGCCCTTACGGGAGAAAAAACGAAGAATAGAACGAAGGCAAAAAAGACAATGTGCCAGCGTTGGCTGGTACAATATATCACTTGGTGCCTTACGGTGTTTCGGTTATAAAAAAGTACTTTCGAAATAATTGGAATGATTTTTCTACGAAATTTTGGCCACGGAAGAGGAGCATCTTTTTTTGTCAATTTTACTTTTCATTGGAGCCTCTCGATGCTGATAAACACCGAAAGGATCCACGGGAATCTTTGGAATACTAAACGGTGCGCTTGACGAGAAAAACGAAAAGTAATTTTCGTCTGTCGCTGCCATGATATCTCAAAAACTATTTGATTGATGCTGCTCAAATTTATACGGCATTTTAGTACATATATAACTACAAGTTGAACTAAAATAATTACGATTGCTTCCTTAGTTTTCTTTTTATCAGCTATATCGACCCCGAAAAAAAGTACGAAAATTGATTTATTCTCTAAAGCGTAAAAAAAAAATATTTTTCGGAATTCTAACTTTATTTCAGTTCCATGTAGAGTCTCAAGGCTCACGATTAAAATTGCGTTTGGTTTTTTTATGTCAGATAAGCAGAACGGCTGGAATCATGGCAGCAGTGGAGCACCGCTTTTTATATATGTGTTTCTGTTGGGCGGTGTATTCCCGACTACACTCTAATATAATGACTTTAAAAAATTCACAAAGTTCGTGTGAATGTTAATATAAATGATATATAATTTATAAAATATTTTGTTTTAATGGTTTGTCAAAAAAAAATGTCCCAAAAAAGCATTAAAAAACGGCCTTCACACTAGACGACCCCGTTAAAATTGGATGGATTAATAGTTCGTGTTATGCTAGACGTGTATTGTGAGTTTCGGGTCGATTTACTAACCCGTTGAAGAGTGACAACTAAAATGATATTTAAAAATTCTAATTACTGAAAATATTTTGAATAAATTATTTGTTACTTATTGTAAAGAATTATGGTAATTCCGGGGGAGTTGGCCATGAGAGAAAGATGGCAAATATAAATGTTTCATAGAACCGCCCACTAGATGTCACCTGTTACTGCTTAATTCGCTTCGCATCGTATGCAGGCATAAGTGTACGAGCAAAAGTTTGGCAAAAAAATGTTGAGTAAGCAAAATTCTTTTTAATTACACTGTCCACTGTTCCTTTTTTTTGTTGAAGGTTTCATGTTTCACATTGTGGTGATGTTATTTTGTAAAAGTAATGGTTACTTTTGTATTTATTGAATAGTTCACGGTAAGTGCTTTGTTATAACCTCAAGATTTCGCATGTACTGTTTCTAGTTGTTTACATTTTAGATGTGGCCATCTCTCCCGCGAGATTAGGAGAGATGGCCACGTACGGTCGGTGTATGATGGCCATAGTGATAGTTATAATGTGTTTGAGTAGTTCATTTTTTCTACATTTGTTTTAGATGCCTAATAAGTACAAGATAAAAGCAATTGATCCACGAGGGAACGGGTGGGGGTCAAAATGTCGAATGACCAATTCTAGAACGACAAAGATTTCGAAACAACAGAATTATGAACTCCCAAAATAACTAAGGTTAAATTATTCGAAATGTTATCCGTTCGCCGATGACAAATTCGAATAACTATTAGACCAAAGGATTATTTATTCGAGAACTCATTTATTCTAGAACATATATTCAGGTAGTCTGCAGTTTGAGTCATACAAATACCGATTCCAACAATCTACAACATTCATATCTCCGAAATAGAAAAAAGCGAGTTTCTAATATTCATAATACTGTCTATAGCAAAAAACCATAGATCGAGACTACGAACTTCGAATGTGTAGATCTCAGAAACGCAAGTGATCGTAGTCCGAAATGGCGAATGCCTAAATGGCGAATACCTAAATGACGAATACCAAATGGCGAACATGACGCAGTGTTCCGAACGCAGTGTTAAGGGGTAAGGCCACTGTAAATTTTTTGAAAAGTCGATTTTTTTTTATTGGCTTAAAAAATAGTTTAAACCCTCTAGAATAAGAAAAAAAAGGTCCTGTGCGAAAAAAAATTTGTTGTCCTTAGGAAATGAAGGTCGCCGCCAAGCGTGTCAAAACTTGCTCCGAAACGACTGCAATTATATCGGAGATGGCGATTCCAAAACTTTCAAAGGCATCGTGGATTCGAAGCCTTATGAAAATGTTGATGTTAAAAAAAAAGAGTGCATAGATCACGTGCAAAAAAGAATGGGCACTCGATTGAGAAACTTAAAAAAAGGAACAAAAGGTCTCGGGGGAAGAGGAAAACTCACTGCCAAATTGATTGACGAACTAAGCATTTATTACGGCTTAGCAATCCGTCGAAATTCCGATTCCATCAAAAATATGAAAAATGAGATCTGGGCAACCCTTTTTCACAAAATGTCAACGGATGAAAAGCCTCAGCACGAAAAATGTTCGGAGAATTGGTGCAGTTGGAAGAAAGCGAAAGCAGAAAATGCCTTGGATGCGTATCATCACAATCAGCCAATGAGTGAGGAGGTTTATCAAGCCATCAAACCCATCTACATGGAATTGAGCCGGGACGAGTTGCTGGAGCGTTGCTTGGGGGCCTATACTCAAAACAATAACGAAAGTTTCAACGCTACCGTTTGGAGTTTGGCCCCCAAATCATCCTCAAGCGGAAAAACTGTACTAGATATTGCGACGGATATCGCTGTTTGCATATTCAATGGCGGCCTTACCAACGTCTTGCAAATATTCAAGATGTTGGAGGTGGAAATTGGTGTACAGTTATATAATTTCTGCATCGAAGCCGACGCCAAACGCATCACGCACGCGGAGACATCTCTGAGCGACGCGGCCAAAAGTGCGCGCGCGCTCCAAAAATCAACCAGGAAAGACGAAGAAGACGAAAATTTGGCTATCGAAGGACAAATGTATGGTGCTGGGATTGCAGACTAACGGTAAAATTTTTTGTTTAACTTCTTTTTTTAATTTTTTCCAATAAAAAACTATTCGCAAAACTTTAAACGCGTTTTTCTCGAAACATGGTTTTTCAAAATGGCACGCAGCATAACTCGAACAATTTTCATTTTTTTTACTTGAAATTTTAACCAGATGTGAACATTTACATTATCTTGAGAATGTCGATCGGAATTTTCAAGAACTTTATTTATTGATTTTTTATTAACAAAAAACTTGCCGTTTTTTTCGTCAAAAATCAATTTTTTTTTCAAACGCACGCCAAATCCACAAAAATTGATACTTTTTAAAATCCGATCGACATTCTCTAGCTATAGCCCTCTAGATTAATGGTTTTTTTTTTTTTGTTCTAGATTCAAAAGTGCACCAGTGGTGCTGCGTGCCGCGGAGCCCTGGAAGCAAAACATGTCCCGGGAAGATAGCTGTGGAACCGCCATTTTGTTTTTTTTTTTACTGTAAAAAAATTTTATAATAAAGTTTAATGTATGCCCGATAACACCATTAAAAGTTTTCTTTCAAATACCTTCAATTTCGGGAGCAAAAAATTAGTGAAAAAACCTTTTTTTTTGGGCCGTTACAGTGGCCTTACTCGTTAAAGAAATGACCACGGAAAATCAGGTAAGAGAGGTGCGCTGCTCTCCCACCGAACCGAATTGAAGTCAGCAACAAACCAGTGCCGTACAATATGCAGAAAGCACCCTTTCGCTACTTCTATTAAAACCAGTGCCGTACGATATACAAAAAATTCGCTGTATTTGAACGATCGTTAAAATCAATCTTCAACTTGACATTTGAAGCTAGGTCTACAAATTATGCCATTTTAGGCTGATTTTTCCTGGCACCTGGGACACCTATTTGAGATTTTTAAATTTCGGCTTTTTTTGCCTGGCATTGTTAAAAAAATGTTGATCAAATTAATTAATTTAAATTAATTTGATAAATTAATAATGAACGAATTAATCAATTGGATTGCTTAACGCTTTAATTGAGTTTTTAAATTAACGTATTCATGAATTGAATTAATTTAAGGAACCAATTAATTTAATACATTATCAATTAACGATTAGTTTTGGGTCCTGGACAGTCCTTGAAATGATCTTTACATAAACACGCGTACATGCGTCCAAAAGTACCATTATAGACATTGGGTTTCACGCAATGTTGCGAGTGGGGCAATCGGCTACTATGAGGACGGGCCTCGAAGTCGAACGTCTCCAAAGTCACTTATGTATAAAACTACTTGAATCACTTTATAACGCAGATCCATATCTATTTCTCGGTACTCGTGAAATAATAATTACAGTCAAAATTTATTCGCCAATAATTACAGTCAAAATTTATTCGCCAAACGATGACGCCCTTGAAAAAGCTTCCATTATATACTCCTCTCGATGCCTGCCCCGGAGCTCGCGTTTCCCCAAACTTTTCGTTCGACGCAATGCCTCGGGGGGACGAAGAGCGCGGCGGAACCCTCGCACGGCACGTGCCTCGGCTGCGACGTAGATCCTCAGGGTGCGTGGCCGTATTTTCGATTTCACGTGGCGGCTCAGTGCTCCCCGTTCATGTGTCACGCGAGATGAAATGCTCAATCAATACCCAGAAATGAAACTGGACAACAATATAAACGTGAACTTTTTGTGTTTATTTGTGAAAGGGTCAGTTGTCAATTAGAAAAAATGTGGTAAATATAATTGGATTAGTTACGTATGTAATTATATATTTGCATTTGCCTGATGCTTTACTCTCGGGAATATCGGACCTTTAGTTCATGGGCATGTCCGAAATACATTTCAGGGCTACAACGTATTAAGGGTGTATACCAATAAGGTCACTACGATGAACACATTTTCTATATACGAAAAAAAACGTTATCTGTGCAGTTTGAAAAAATGACGTTGAACTTTGCATCGTTGTGACGCAACGATATGTTCTATTTTATTTTTCATTCCTGAATTTTTAGCATCATCCAAGGTCTTTTTTCACAAATCGAAGTCGTCATGTTCTAATAAGAATACGTTTGGGCGATTCTCAAAACTTCAATCAACCAAAAAAATGGACCTATCAAAGAAAATTATTTTTCGTTGCATTTCGACAATGAAAACTTCTACATCATTTGAAGAAAAATGTTTTATCTATGTACTTCAATACTCATTCATAATCACCGGAAAGAAAACATACAACTTTGCGTCAGATAATGATTTAGGGGTCTATATAAGCTTGAAATATCAAAAAAAGAATTTTTTATTGTATAGTTTTATGGCCCAGGAATCACTTTAGGGACCAATTTGCAATCAAAATTTTCGAATATACCCGCTTTTGTTTACTTTACGGAGTTTATCCGTTTTTATTTTCCGTCTTTCTCGAAACTATGTTTTGCGAAACCGTGCAAGTCGTATCTGAAAATCTTTCTGTCCAATTGACTTGAAATTCGGACAGAGCATGGTTTATAACGTTTTCTGTCGTGTGACCGAATGCATTTTTTAAACACTGATCCACGTCTTCATGACAAACTATCGCAGTTTTTTTTTCGTCGAAAATCGACCCTCACATCTCTAGTTTGCCACTTTCGTAAGTTCCGATATTTCAAAAGAGGTATCTGGCCATAAAAAATGTTTATTATTACACTAAAAGTACATTTTTTTAATTTTAGGGGGTATCCCTTTCTGGAAACCTTAAAAAATGTTTTTTTTTGCATATTGGTATCGTGTGAACTTTCAAGAATATTTTAAGACCAACCGGACCCTGAAATTCCAAAAATTGACGCAGTTACACCAATTTTAGTGGAACAGTGCGCGTCGGGTTTACCGCAATCCGTCGAGCTTGAACGCGATCATCTCGAAAGCACACATCTTGACACGGCGGGATTGATATTTTGAGTAACTTTCACGCTACTTGAATTTGCACAGTTAGCGTTCAAACAGTAGTCTTTTTCGGTTCACGATCGCGTTTTTAATTGGATGAACCATTTGTTAACAACAATGACTTCAGCATGCTGTTTTACAACAGAAAAATAAGCTTTTCTTCCAAGAAGCTGTCATTTTTCGTATTTTTCGAAACTTCGAAAAGTGGGTAGTCAACCCATAGCCAGTTGGATATATTTGAAGAAAACATTTTTTGTTTTTGTTTGGGATTACATTCGAGTCCGGTAGAGAGAGCCCGTCGTTTCGGGCCTCGCCGCTGGAGGACTGCAACGCCAACTGCAGTACCACGAACACTTTGCAAGATTTTCTTCCGAAACTATTACATTGTAACCACAAACATGTGTATAACATGCTGGGAAAAGATAAATTTATTCCAACCAATAGGTTACTAGAAAAAAATGTATCATTCTGACCCTTCAAATTGGGCTTTCAGAACGGATACCCCACTAACATCACCCTACTTGCCAGAACCACCTGAACCGATTGGCATGCAGCGACAGCGGCACTTTGTTTCAATAATAACCGTATTGTTTATTAATATATTTCATTAAAGAAAAAACTCAAAGTCGGCAACATCATGTAGTAATTGGGCCTAAAATCCCGAACTCGTCGACCCGATACGTTCATCGGGGAAAAAAACGTTGAAAATCGACCTGTTTTGTTCGTCCCAAGTTTATGCCGACCGGCAAAGCTGATGAAACTGTTTCATATTGAATATTCACTGAAGAGCTTCCTTATCAGTGAACGACATCGCACGCCACCGTTTTTTGAAAGCAAAAATCGCAATTTGTACGGAACATGACGAATTTATATAAAACGAAGTTTATAGTACAATAGTAAGTATAATAATGATAAATAAATGATAATTTTATAAAATTGAATAGTGCTACGAAGTGCACTATTCTGAACCTGACCCTTTGCCATGTGGGAATGAAAGCTTTCAGAATATTCTTCTACAAGAACATTCTGAACGCTTTCATTCCCACATGGCAAAGGTTCCGGAATTTCCAAACTTCCAACTTCCCGAAAATTGTAAAAAATTTCCAAAAATTACAGATGCCGTCTCAGCATCGTATCTTCCCCCACGAGCTTACCTTCAGCCGGATAAAACGAATCCGCAGACACGTACTACAACTTTATAATGTTACTGACATATATATCGCTATCTTCAGCAATTTTGAAAGCGTTTGACCGAAAGCTTATTCAAATGATTTGCGGGGCTTTGATTTAAATTTATGTGCGTCATAGGTGTGCAGTGTCGAACACGCTTGCAGAA